>NW_021011495.1:736670-1302854 GCF_003987935.1 Bombyx mandarina
AGAAAAAAAAAAAAAAAAAAAAAAAAGAAAAAAAAAAAAAAAAAAAAAAAAAAAAAAAAAAAAAAAAAAAAAAAAAAAAAAAAAAAATTTAATACCAAGTTACATATTCTGAAATTTTAAATTTTATTATTCCAGAAAAGTAAGAACTTTTAAGTTTGATTTAAAATTTGTATATGTCGTGGATAACGAATTTTAGTTGTCGTGGATAACGACTTTTAGTAATATTAAGACGGTGGTTTTGATTATTATTTTAAATGATGAAATGTTGTTTTGATAAATATCACAAAATAATGGGTAGACTCCGTAACGCCACAGTATAAAATGGCGGTACGTGGACAGAGTCGTGGCATTCGTGTCAGACAGTGATTCCGTCCGTCTCAGCAGCGAGTCTCTGACAGTCAGTCAGTCAGTCAGTCGGCCTGTCGGTATGTGCAACGAAACTATCGGTTTATCCTGTCATTGTGAAAGTTGTGTGTGTTGAGTTTCAATAATTATTATTGAAAAGTTTTATTGACTAAACTGAGTTCAATCGAATACGAGTGATGACGAAACTACCGCTCAGCCATCCCTGACGTGTGCCAACATATAAGTAAATGAAAATAAAAATAAAGAAACGTTTATTTTGTATCTTGTATTTTTACAAATCCGTTGATTGTATTCACAACGAGAGTCAGTATTCAGTTTTTTTATTATTTTAAGTGGACACGATACATGTGACACGTTATGTTGCTTGAAATACAGTAGTTGATCAATTACCTAAAACACCTTTTATACTGATGGTAGGACCTCTTGTGAGTCCGCATGGATAGGTACCACCACCCCGTCTATTTCTGCCATGAAGCAGTAATGCGTTTCGGTTTGAAGGGCGGGGCAGCCGTTGTAACTATACTGAGACCTTAGAACTTATATGTCAAGGTGGGTTTTTTTTTATTGCTTAGAAGGGGTGGACGAACTCACAGTCCACCTGGTGTTAAGTGGTTACTGGAGCCCATGGACATCTACAACCTAAATGCGCCACCCACCTTGAGATATAAGTTCTAAGATCTCAGTATAGTTACAACGGCTGCCCCACCCTTCAAACCGAAACGCATTACTGCTTCACGGCAGAAATAGGCAGGGCGGTGGTACCTACCCGCGCGGACTCACAAGAGGTCCTACCATCAGTAATTACGCGAATTATAATTTTGCGGGTTTCACTTTTATTACACGATGTTAGTCCTTCACCGTGGAAGTCAATCGTGAATATTTGTTGAGTACGTAATTCATTAGAAAAATTGGTACCTGCCTGTGGTCAGAGCGCGGAAGGCCCAATCTCCGCGGCCCGTGCTGAAGTCATGGTCCAGACGGCTGGGACCGTTGTGGTTGCGACTTGGAGACGGCAGAGCATACGCTCGTCGCCTGCCCCACATGGGAGGGGTGGCGCCGTGTCCTCGTCGCAAAAATAGGAATCGACTTGTCGTTGCCGAGTGTTGTGGCATCGATGCTCGGCGACGACGAGTCGTGGAAGGCGATGCTTGACTTCTGCGAGTGCACCATCTCGCAGAAGAAGGCGGCGGGGCGCGTGAGAGACGCACAATCCCGCCGCCATCGAACGGGGGCCAGGGAGGCGGATCTCGCCCAAGCCCTGGCCCTATAAGTGTTTCGGGTCCCCCTCACATATCGGTCTGGGAACTGGCGAGGGGGGCCTAAGAAGACGACGTGCAAGCTGCTCTGCACGCGTTTTACGTAAGAGCATCCGGGTGATGGAAGGCCGGCTATCCTCGACCCACGCTGGTTCTGGCCCAGCGGGGTATTCCGTAGGATAACCCACTCTAACCGGCGCCATGTAGGCGGGCTTCGGACAGTCTGCCGACCAAGAGAGCTGGTGGTCGTGGCGCCGACGACCGCCAGTCCGGCGTCCAGAGGGGGAGGGTGATGGGAGAGATGTGCTCCGCACTAAACGCTTCACTTTCCCCCCTTTGCCTTGTCATGAGTTCTGTCTCATGCGAGGTTTGGATGTTGGTTGTTGAGCGACAGGAGGTTTTAGTCAGTTCGACTCTGACATACCCCGCCCAGTATCCCCAGAAAAGGGCGGAGGTCCGGCGATTTCCTCCTGACAAAAAAAAAAAAACCTGCCTGAGATTCGAACACCGGTGCATCGCATGCACCGGACGTCTTATCTCTTAGGCCACGACGACTTCAAAACGCATTTACGTTGTAGATGTCTATGGCCTTCAGTTACCACTTAACACCAGGTCTACTGTGAGCTCGTTCACCCATTTAAGCAATAAAAAAAACAAATAATAATACTACTAATAAATAATAATTTATTGGTAAATCTAGTGTTAATATAATAGTTTTTGGATACGTATCTATGAAACGTATGATTAAAAAATAATAGTTATCGAAAAATATTTTGTAAATTTATTCCGAAAATGTTTGTAACACAGCCAATGCAAACGAACTCACCGCAAAACAAATGTTTAGACAAGAACGAATCCATTTTACCTGAAAAAACTCTCAATGAATTTTTCATAACGTTTTCAATATCCATCACACTGTGCAAATAATAAATTTGCTAACGGACTTTTGTCTATGCGTTTGAACACGCCGAACTCCACTACCGCTGAATTAATTTGGATGTGGTTTTCAGTACCTACTGCATTTGAAGTAAGTCTACCTACGCATTTATAGCCATTTGGTAAATGTGGTGTAAATCTGTGCTTGCATTGTATTTTTTCTCTTTCGATCGTGTTTCGTGCCGAATGTACATACGTAAGTGAAGTATATATACCTATATATTATTTTGAGTTTCAATTATTTCGTTTTGGAAAAAATATATATAATGCGATAAAATTATTTCAGTTTTTGTGTAATTTGTAATGACAAATCGCCTGAAAAATCGATTAGCGTGATTCATATTTATTAGATTAAAATTAGGTGGCGATTTCTTTAATGAAATTTAATGTAATAAATTTTATATAATCAAATGTAAATATAAATTATTATTATTATTTTTTGCTTAAATGGGTGGACGAGCTCACAGCCCACCTGGTGTTAAGTGGTTACTGGAGCCCATAGACATCCACAAGTAAATGCGCCACCCACCTTGAGATATAAGTTCTAAGGTCTCAAGTATAGTTACAACGGCTGCCCCACCCTTCAAACCGAAACGCATTACTGCTTCACGGCAGAAATAGGCAAGGTGGTGGCACCCACGCGCGGACTCACAAGAGGTCCTACCACAAGTAAAAATAAATCAAGATTTTAATTTGATCTTAAAACAACGCTACATTTATTAGATCGTACAGATAACAATTTAATAAACGTTCCAATGTAACAACATCGGGTATGGGGCGGAATCCGCAACGTCTCGGCAGCAAATAAAATGTGAAATAACAATCCTAATAACGCAGACACAGGGGGAAGCAACAGATTGCTTCTCTCAAACAATAGGAGCTTAGGACTATAAATGTTCCGGGATATCCGAGGCGATCGCAAGGCGAACAATATTGTCTGCAGTAGCTTTAGTGGCCTTGTAGATAGCTCATGATGACACAGTACAATATTGATTAATGCTGAAGTTGATTAAAAAAATCAGCGAAAGGACAGAAAAAATTAATTTGCTTGTAAAATCTATATAACTTAAATCTCATCTGTATCATCTAATATATATATAAATACATACATGCATAAGTCGATGTGTGTATGTATTGTGTCTATGTTTGCGGCTGAGCCGACTTCGATGAAGTTGTCCGAAAATCTTCAGATTGGCCCAACGCGAGATTATTTTTGGTAGCGATGAGATCAAATTAAACATCGGCTAGAAAAACAGGCCGAGTTTAATAGTTTTAAAAAGAATATGGGCACCGCATATTTATTTAAAAAAATTTACTGTCTTTTATTGTTACAATTTCAATTGATCAACTTAAATAAAAGGACTAACACGGTGTAATTTATTTGCTTCGCTTTTTTTTTAATAATAGGACAATTTTGTTCTTTGAAGTTCTTTTAAGAATACGTCGCTAAATTAACACAGTGCAAGCCTTCCTTAAATTTACTGATAATATTTAACAATATCACGTAAGATTAGTAAATTTACTAATGGTAGGATGTTTTGTAAGTTTTCGGGGATAGGTTGACTGCCGACTAACAAACTAACGACTCGAGTGACCACTTGACACCAGATCAATCGAGCGTTCGTCACTCATCTATCCAAAAATAAAAAATTGATAATCCAGTAAAGTCACAAAGAAAGATAGCAGAGTTCGCTTATTGGATTATATCCTATCCACAACCTAAGCCATAGCTTATGATCTATTATACTTCAGGCGTTTTATAGAATTTTACGTAGTTTTTAAATTAATTAAAATAAACCTCAAAGGATTATGACGATGTTTAAGTTAAGGTGTATTTACGGCTTTGATATATGTATATAGACTGTTGTAAAACCTTTTTCATTAGGGTAAATGCGTATTCACTGAGTACCACAAAGTGAATACCGCTCTTCATTGTGAAAGATTAGGTCGTAATCCCAATAACATTAAAATAATAGTTACCCTACCCTTGAAACGGGATTTCAAAGATTCGCATCAAAAATTCCTACCTAACTACTTGTGACTTACAGCACTGCCTTACAGATTGGTGGTACTTCTTAATGTGGGCTTACCCTTTTCTTTATCATAAGTAAATGGCAGTTGGATCGTAGTACACTGGTCAGAAAGCGCTGAAGCCCCATTTCCAGTATGGCCACTTTTCCGAAATCTACGAGAAGAAAAGGGGTGTTGTTCTTTTAGGACTTTGGACGTTTGATAAGACACAGTTTAAGTAGTAGCTGAAGCATTTTACAAAATATGCTTTGGTTTTGATTTCCATATTATTATATACCTATAATTTCATGAATACAAAATTGAACACTGCTGAAACTGTGGCACATGTCTATTATACGATAAACTCTGTGTTAAGCACATCTTCAAATAATAAACTCAAGTTCATTGAACTAAACGACGTAGTACTAAATATCGTAGTAATTTATAACGGCTCAACAATAATTTACGAGGGAACATCTAATTGCGATTTTCAACCTTAGCCGACTGTCTATAAAAGATGGAATCGATAGAACCGCACGATAATCGCGGCCATAAAACTTAGATCAGCCCACCCTGCCATCCTTCCAACCTAGTTTTATGGTCCTCGTTTATCTTTACAAGATGAGGGGCGACAATCATGACCGAGCAATATACTGTGTAACAGGAAAAATTCTGACACGATACGGTGAAAATTTTCTTAGGTACATTTGATTTATTATTTGCTTTTATGATATTGAGGAGACACTTTTGATTTATCATTTTAATCAAATCTGGTTTTGTAGGGTTCATAATAATTTAGAATAATTGTAATGTGCTATATTAGGCTACGTTTTTTTCTTTAAATCGTAGACAGAACTCATTGCTCACCCTAAGTGCTAACTGATTCAACATTTTAATATCATTAAAGAATGTTAAGTTTTTAGAAGAAGTTTAGTGTTTATAATGTACAACGACCGTTTCTAGGAAATTTGTGTACATAATTCAAGAACAAAATACAACTGAAACAAAATTTCAAGAAATTGAAAGTATTAACTTAGCAGGGCGAATTTTCTATACATATTTGAAGGTAAGTCTGTAAAAATCTGAAAAAAAAATACAAGGAAAAAAAAAGTTGTCAGTTCTGAATATCCAAAAAAGAACTGAGTAGCATAGGTAAACATTAATTGACACGTGTAATCTAAAATTCCGAAAGAACGCGCATCAGGGATTGATTTAAAAAATATATTTTTGTCACTAGGTACATTACGCGTTCACGAAATTCAAACTATAATGATAAGTACGCTTAGGTTAGTAAATGAGTTTTCCATTCTTGTTAATTTAATAGCTTCTTGCTATTTTCCCTTCGGGCATAGTCTCCGTAGACCATGTATAATTACAATTCTAAAGTAATCGGAATAAGGTTTATTATTTATCTTCAAACCAGAGCGCGTGATTGTTTCGTGGTGGAAGTACGATGTTGATAATCCGTATTAACTCTCACCACACCTTCACTTAAGCGGCTTAACGTATGCTGTTCGTTTTAAAATACAAACTGTTGCTTTTAATGGATTCTGGATGGAGACTCACAGTCCTGTAGACTTTTATTTTTAGATCAATTATTTGAATTAATGTAGTCCCAATAGTGTTCGTATTGTATACGCCAATACACATAGTTAATAATTTTAGATTATGAATTACTTCTTCTTTTTTTATTGCTTAGATGGGTAGATGAGCTCACTGTCCACCTGGTGTTAAGTAGTTACCGGAGTCCATAGACATCTACAACGTAATTGCGCCACCCACCTTGAGATATAAGTTCTAAGGTCTCAGTATAGTTACAACGGCTGCCCCACCCTTCAAACTGAAACGCATTACTCCTTCACGGCAGACATAGGCAGGGTAGTGGTACTTACTCGTACGGACTCATAAGAGGTCCTACCACTAGTAATTACGCTAATTATAATTTTGCGGGTTTGATTTTTATTACACAATGTTATTCCTTCACCGAGGAAGTCAATTGTGAACATTGGTTAAGTACTTATTTTATTAGAAAAATTGGTACCCGCTTGCAGGATTCGAACTTCGTTGCATCGCTAGATACGAATGCACCGGACGTCTTATCCCTTAGGCCATAAAGACTACATGTACTATGTATCATGTACTATGATTTTCTCATTGACTTTTCGAAAAAAGCTAATTCTAATTTTTTGGTCGCGCCAAAGCTTTTCAGTAGCTACTAAATAAAAAAAATCGGTAAACTTTGCCTTTACTTTTTTATAATTATAGTTGTATTCCTGGCATTGGCATCGTCCAATAGTCATTCAGTACTAGGTGGGTTATTTGACTGCCATCCACGACAATGACTTTTTAACTTAACAACTTGTATAACGAATCCCATTTTCGATCAAGATCGGATTGGAAAACCTAATAAGATATGTTTTCTACTTTGTAGTAAATAAAGGCTTTTAAAAAAGTCAAGTATCTGAATTAAGAATTTTGATTTAATTGGACAAATAGAACGGATCAAAATTTTAATGAACGTGCAAGACTTTACTGTACATAATTTTCATCGTAAACATAATTGAATTTACCGCTTAGCTATTTATTCAGATATTAATTAAAATGCCAGTTAAAAACAATATTGTGTAGCCGTCAAAATTTAATCCGAGCAAATAAAAGCTTAAATGATTTCACGAACGCGTGTAATAACTGAATGAAAATTTCCATGAAAATAAACCCTTCCCCAATAGCGATTTTTCGTAGCAATCTACGTGTGAAATTCACTGAATAATTATTAGGATTCTGGGTGTAGGGAGNCAGATATTAATTAAAATGCCAGTTAAAAACAATATTGTGTAGCCGTCAAAATTTAATCCGAGCAAATAAAAGCTTAAATGATTTCACGAACGCGTGTAATAACTGAATGAAAATTTCCATGAAAATAAACCCTTCCCCAATAGCGATTTTTCGTAGCAATCTACGTGTGAAATTCACTGAATAATTATTAGGATTCTGGCTGTAGGGAGTTTATAAAAACAAAGCTGCTATAACACCATACAATTTACTGGTTAACGCGCTACCATTTAAGAATTCACATGTGTATTAATAATATCAGTAGCGTTTATGATGTCGGCTTATTACACTCACTAGTATACATGCGTGTGTGTGTCTGATGCATGGTAGTGTGTGTAATGTTTTTTTTATTGATTTAATGAATATTTTATGCATAATTAAAAAAAAATTAACATTCTGCACTCCTTCTCTATATTCTCTATAAGTGCGAGAAATTTCATATTCCTCCGTCCGCGCAATTGTCGTAAAAAGGGGCACAACGTTTTTGCTTCACGTATTAATTTATAGATAACTCAAAATCATTTACTAATTATTAATTTTACTTTTCATTGGTAAATCGAATTTTCTTCCACTAAGTCCGATAAAGTTTTCTAAGTTTTTTTAAGTAATTCGTTGTTATTGGCGTCAAATTTATACTCTTGTTTGCTCTTCAGTTGTTACTTAAAAAACCATGACGAAACGATGCGATCTAATTTCAATGCAGAAAAGCCGTTGTATTAGATTTTAAAGGGCGAAGTATTGGGGGCAGCCGCCTGGAAATTTGCATGTAAATGAATGTCGGTGATTGCGTTATCGAAGGCACGGTGCTTAACCGTATTTCGATTACCCGTAACGTTAACAAAAAAAAACATTTTAAATGTCAAACTTAACATCGACTTGATTTACAATTCATTTTTAGTAACAGTACTTGGTACATATCACATATAGGTAGCACGCGGCTTAGTTACGTGGTGACCGGAGTCCTATCTGGACAGTATGACTGTTCCGTGACAAAAATATGCTTGATGGTACCAGCCGTTAAATGCTTGCAATAGTCTCTAACACCAATAGTACTGATACACTTTAAATTACAATCAAACACTTAAGAGATTATTTAAGAGCAAAAAATAACATAAAAAGGCTTTGAACTGCTTAAAATGATGTTATTGAGAAGAGTTTTTTTATTTGCTCAAGCACACGGACCTACTGATGGTGAGTGGTCCATTGCGCGAGCCAATGCATCCTTCCTAAATGTAATTTTAGCCAGAATCGTATCTGTTAAGCAATATGTTTTTTGTCTGGTGAACTACTTTTATTTGTTAATTAATTTTTATTAAAGATTCGAGTGTTGTCTTGTCATTTGCGCCCAGAAGTATAATAAATTAACTGCCAACTCAGTAAGTTTTTTTGTAAAAATTTGTTAATCAACACATGTGACACTCGCGCGTTTTAATATCACCCTTAAAACTTATTTTCCAACAAGTATACTAATTTTGTCATAATTGTCATAATTGGATGGTATGGACATATTGTGATGAGACAAAATGAAAATGAGGTTGGAAAGAGTTAACTACTCGTAGTTAACTAGAGTTAATTATGAACGTGGAAGGATATAGAGGAAGAGGTAGACTAAGAAGAAATGAATGGATTGCGTGAATGACAATATGTGTAAGAGGGGAGTGAGCGAAGAAATGGTATATGATAGAGGAGTATGGAAGGAGAAAACATGTTGCGCCGACCCCAGGTGACTGGGAAAAGGGCAGGAGAATGATGATTCGTATATTTCAAGACATTAACGGATTCCATTGCTCTTAGTACAAATATAGCTTTGCACGCATGTCGTTTCGCACCGTATTAACTCCAAATTTAATTATAGACTTGAATAACACGACAACAATTCAATACTTATCAGCATCCGGTCTCAGACCGGTCATTAAAAATTAAGTTAACATCGTATTTACGGGAACAAACTTGCTGAGTCAGTTCGAGCGGTGTCCTATTGATTTTCCGGTTTAATTCTGTAGAACGAGGTCTTCCTTGGAGAATTTTGTCTGTTTACATTGCGAATAAACGTTTTTGTGTAAGACGGGAACTGTAAACAGTTTCAAGATCAGAAAACTCATTTTAGCACCCACATTGCTGGGGGCTCCTAAGCTGTGAAAGATTATTCAAATAATTGTTTACGGTCAGATTAATTCCGATTGTTATATTTTAAAGTCTCTCTAACAAGTAGTACTTGTATATCCCTCTGCTTAAAGCGGTTTAAAGAAGCAAATAAACAACAATATCAGTGAAATAGATGGAGGAAATATATCAAAAGAAAAATATGGCCACAAAAAAGGATTCTCACCAACATGTCTACAATGCCTTCCATCAAATAGTGACCTCTCGAAAAAAAAAAAAGAATATTTATGTAAAATGAAATACGTGATATACTTTTCAAATAACAAACTGTACATTAATTATTAGCATAATTTAAGGATCTGAAAGAAAATTTGTATATTTCAGGAGAAGTTTGTTTTGAGAACAAATCGATCGAACACCCACCCTATAAAGTCTCAACAAATGTACCGTTAATTTACTTTGTAGTTCTGTTCCAAACATTGTGTAATTGTGAAAGTCCACAATGTTTTGAAACCAACGTCCCACGTGAATACCGACTGATTCTCCCCGACTGATCCTTTAATTGCAACAGCTCATTTAAAGAGTAATTTAGATCAGTGCTTCATTTATTAAAGGCTTTATTTATTTGGTACGTGACGAAGTGTGAAAACTAGAATATACTCGTAATTCAAAAGAAAATTTAAAGTTATCACTGTATCAGTTTGAAGTCGTCGTGGTCTAACGGATAAGACGTCCGGTGCATTCGTGTTGAGCGATGCACCGGTGTTCGAATCTCAGGCGGGTACCAATTTTTCTAATGAAATACGTACTCAACAAATGTACACGATTGATTTCCACGGTGAAGGAATAACATCGTGTAATAAAAATGAAACCCGCAAAATTATAATTTGCGTAATTACTGGTGGTAGCACCTCTTGTGAGTCCGCGCGGCTGGGTACCACCACCCTGCTTATTTCTGCCGTGAAGCAGTAATGCGTTTCGGTTTGAAGGGTGGGGCAGCCGTTGTAACTATACATGAGACCTTAGAACTTATATCTCAAGGTGGGTGGCGCATTTACGTTGTGAATGTCTATAGGCTCCAGTAACCACTTAACACCAGGGCTGTGAGCTCGTTCAACCATCTAAGCAATAAAAAAAAAGGCGTAGCAGTCTATGAGAATATTTATTGAGGATGGGTTTTCATTAATTCTAAAGCTAAATTAATATTCTGCTGATGGTTTTTCTTTAAATTCCATCTCATTTTTCACGTCAATTCTTAAAATGTGTATGAAAAAATCAATACAACCTTAAGAGTGCAAACCACGTATGCCATTCTAAGCCGTCGTCACACTATTAGGGACCGTAAATATTTACGATTATGGCATAAAGTCATTTTCCTTTTCCTGCCGTCTCTTGAGTTATGGGTGAAACAAGGCGAAAATAAATCACATTACGTGGTGGGTAACCATCTAAGTAACAAGGCGGCTCTCAATCATGGTGTCTCTCCTTCAATATATAAAAGAGACCAATTCTCACCAATTTATGAATAATGTTTTAGCGACTGATTGGATAAAAAATTAATTTTTTTAGCATTAATTAGCATTAATTAGTTTTATTAGCAATAGAACTTACGATCCGGGTGATGTTACTGGCTTACGGGCCCTAGCGTATTTGTATGTTTTACTGATGGTAGGACGTTTTGTGAGTCCGCACGGGCAGGTACCACCACCCTGCCTGTTTCTGCCATGAAGCCGTAATGTGTTTCAGTTTGAAGGTTGGGGCAGCCGTTGTACTGTTCAAATTGAGACCGTAGAACTCTTGTCTTAAAGTGGGTGGTGGTATTTACGTTGCAGATGTTTATGAGGTAACCAATTAACACCAGGTGGGCCGTGATCTCGTCCACCCATCAAAGCGATAATTGAGACATGTGGTTGAAATTTTGACTGTATTAGCATAGCTAGCATTCCACCTTTTCAAATCAGATTACCGGATAACATCAATGCTACCGATAAAATAATATATTACGTTAAATAGTAGGTTAATTTGTGGTAGAGCCCATTGCTTTGCCATTGCAGAAGCATCAAAATGTTGTAGTCGCTTAGAAGACGGGACACGTGTTATGAAGTATAAGTGAGTTTTTTTATCTCGTCTCTTAAGGAAACGTCATTAACTTTGTATTGTCTGAGTTGGAACTTGTTTGGCTAAATACAGAATAAGCTCGAAAAGGCTGCGGCCGAATAATAGCATGTTCTGATGAGTTATCATGTAATATCCACTGGTCGGAGTATCCTGTATTGGCTTTCAGTTTTTTACAAAGATGAATGTTATTCATGCCGTATTTTTAATGATTTCCGATGTTGAAAATAATTTTTCAGTGTTTTGTGAGCATCATTTCAAAAGCTTTTATACATTATTATTTCGTATTACAATTTCCGATATTTCGTTCCAAATTATGCCAGTTTATTATTCCGAAATTTAAACGCAAAAGTTATACATGCTAATTAATACGTAATACGGTTTATACTACGTATTTTTTTTATGTCACTTTGATTCTAGAAAACTTTTGATGAGCTAACCACTATCTTGAATTTCAAGTTTAAACAATAGTACCACTTGATCGAAGTAAAGCAAATAGGCGATTATTAATGTATTATACCCTTAAAGGGTCGGTCCGATAAACAATGAGTCAGCGTTTTGTATCCAGGCGCGTGTGTTTTCTGTATTTTTCCGATAAACTAATCCTGTAAACGAAGCGCCTATGTTGACGGAGTATATTAACATACATGCGGTTTTAAGCCCACGCATAGTACAATGCCTGTGTTTAACGTACGACATTGTACGGGCTAATGTTTATCCATAAAATATTTGGTTAATAGTTTAATTATTTAAAACTAGCTGACCCGGCAGTCTTCGTAGTGCCTCCATCGATAAATAAAAGACCTAAACTTTTGTATAAAATAAGCATAAAACAAACAAAAGGAATCCGTCCGACGGGAGACACATCAAAGGAAAAACAAAATTGTTATTTTTATTTGATTCCGAGCATTTTCATATTGATTTACCTTTTAAACCTTCTTTGGACTTTCATAAATCATTCAAGACCAAAGTTAGCTAAATCGGTCCAGCCGTTCTCGAGTTTTAGCGAGACTAACGAACAGCAATTCATTTTTATATATATAGTAAGGAATACCCTACAAAAAGGGTATAAAACCGGCGCGCAGCTCCATCACCCGCGCATTTGTCGGTGTCGGTTGACATTCGTGAGAGAAGGTAGTCGTGGACATGGTGTGCGTGAGTCATTGTTTTAAGTCTCTGTAAATACGTGCTTAAAGACAAGATAATATCAAAGTGTTTATTCTGTATTCTGGTTGTTTGGTGATTTATGTTGAATTAGTCAATTAATTAGAGTTTGAGAGTAACAAAAGTTGTAGTGTGCTAATCATTGTGTTATTTTTTTTAAATGGTTTTTCTTCTGAATCCTAAATTCAGAAGTGGGATAAAGAACTCAAAGCTCACAGACAACAGGTGATTCACAACTCCCCTCACTATATTTTGTTACTTTCGTTTTCGTGTTTTTACGTATATTTCCTGGTGTATAATCATTTTAAAGTGCGCGTGTGTGTATTTACACCTAAATAATGCGAAGTACGTCACGTGGACGTTCTCTGCATCGTCGAAATGGCTCGCGTAATCGAGACGTCNAGTTCCTGCGGCAGTAGCACGCAATCGACGTGCCGGTAGCTGCGTAATATCGGGTAATTTTTGGGAAATTAGAACAATCTGGTGAGTCGAATTATTTTTATTTCGATTCTGGTACCAAATGCTTTAGTTCCGAAATATTAAAGCAAGACTTCACAGAAGTTTTAATGAATTCAACACCGATAAGCAAAGTTAGTAAAATTTGATGATGATGATGTAGTTAAATTTTGATGATTTAATGAAAATAGATCGCTTTAACTGGTACTAGAACCTATAACACTCATGATTACATAAAGAAAAGTTGCCTCTCTACTGACGAGTTAAACGTAGACTGTGATGAGTGAGGTGACAGTACCTCCATCGAGTGGTACAGCTGATACCATCACTATTTGGTCGTACTGTACGCACTTGTCCGTAGTCGTAACTGCAATTCGCATGTGAGTTGTTCAGAGTGCGATGGGCAGCTGGTGGTATAGCAGAAACCTGGATCTCAAAGGAGACTATTGTTGTGTTGGTCTAGTAACGACCTGAGAGTCGCTGACTCTATATTGACTCTATATGTTGGTTTGATCATTTGTGGTAATGATAATATGGGTGGCATCAATGACACTAGCTACGCCGACAGCCAGGCCAAGAACGTTCTATACGATCTGAGTTGTTATAGTTTCTGATTATTGTGTTTTGAACTTGTGTTGTCAATGATTGTTATGGTTCAATTTTTCGGTTTACTACGATACTGACGGGATGCCTCTGTTCAATGATTTCAGTGGGGACTACGGGAAGACAACGCAGGCTGCGGCACAGCACATGGTGCCCTGGCGTGGCAAGTGGTCTCCAGAGGCAGTGGCGGTGCGTGCCGGCCGAGGCGCGCAGAGGCGTCTCGCTGGTCCGTTGCTTGGTGGGTGTTCCTGCTGGTGGCGCCCCTACTGATCAGCACCTGGCGTTAGTCGCCTCTGACGTTTGTCGTCATTTGCGTTAGTCGCACCCGGCGTTAGTCGCCTCTGACGTTTGTCGTCATTTGCGTTAGTCGCACCCGGCGTTAGTCGCCTCTGACGTTAGTCGTCATTTGCGTTAGTCGCCCAACAATGGTATGCAGAATGCGCGTACTGCTTGCGTGCCGCTGGCTGCGCGCGCTCGCCTGCTACAGACGTGCATACTGCGCGTACTGCTCGCGTGCCGCTGGCTGCGCGCGCTCTCACTTCTGGCGTGCAGACTGCACGTGTTGCTCGCGTGCTGCTGCCTGCGCGCGCTCATCTACTTCTGGCGTGCAGACTGCACGTGTTGCTCGCGTGCTGCTGCCTGCGCGCGCTCATCTACTTCTGGCGTGCATACTGGGCGCACTGCTCGCGTGCCGCTGGCTGCGCGCGCTCGCCTGTTCCAGACGTGCAGACTGCACGCACTGCTCGCGTGCCGTAACTGCGCGCGCTCTCTCACTTCTGGCGTGCGGACTGCGTGCACTGCTCGCGAGCCGTAACTGCGCGCGCTGGCGTGCTTCAGACGTGCATACTGCACGTGTTGCTCGCGTGCCGCTGCCTGCGCGTACTGCTCGCGTGCCGCTGGCTGCGCGCGCTCGACTGCTTCAGACGTGCATACTGCGCGTACTGCTCGCGTGCCGCTGGCTGCGCGCGCTCGCCTGCTTCAGACGTGCATACTGCGCGTACTGCTCGCGTGCCGCTGGCTGCGCGCGCTCTCTTACTGCTGGCGTGCATACAGCACGTGTTGCTCGCGTGCCGCTGCCTGTTTCTGGCGTGCCTACCGCACGTGCTGCTCGCGTGCACACTGCACGTGATGCTCGCGAGCCGCCGACTTCACGGTGCCGTACGACTGGCAGTGACGCAGAGGGCGATGTCACTCGATCTGCGGCCTGCTGCTTCACTCGTTGGGGACTATGATGCCTTTGGTGAGTAGTTCGTTTGCAGTCCTGCTGAGCTACTTATGCGCTCCGCCTGCGTTTTCAGGATTATCTATCAGGACGGTCGAGCGGGACGCCAGCCACACGTGGTGCAGCCTCACATCGTGGGAGCAGACTGGAGCTGGGACGGCTGCCCTGCCGAACTTTCGGGAGGCGTGGACCTAACAAGATCCTTCGCACGCTTCCGCATCATCGTTACGAGTGGATCCCAGTTATGTGGTCGAGGACGAACCACAGTCAGGAGAGGCCGAGTAAGGAATACCCTACAAAAAGGGTATAAAACCGGCGCGCAGCTCCATCACCCGCGCATTTGTCGGTGTCGGTTGACATTCGTGAGAGAAGGTAGTCGTGGACATGGTGTGCGTGAGTCATTGTTTTAAGTCTCTGTAAATACGTGCTTAAAGACAAGATAATATCAAAGTGTTTATTCTGTATTCTGGTTGTTTGGTGATTTATGTTGAATTAGTCAATTAATTAGAGTTTGAGAGTAACAAAAGTTGTAGTGTGCTAATCATTGTGTTATTTTTTTTAAATGGTTTTTCTTCTGAATCCTAAATATATATATATATATATATATATTATATTTCGACATAGTAGACCCTACTTTGTTATAAATTAATAAAAGATACAATTGTATGACGAAGCACATACGTTCGCGTAATCTGTTTTAATACCAAGGTAGCATTATTTACAAACATCTCTTTGTATGGATTGACTGGTGTAGTCATAAAAGTAAAGCTTTACTTGTAAGTATGTGTCTGTAAACTTTTTGTACGCGGGCTTTTAACGAAATCAATCCTTACGTAGTAATGTCCATAGACATAGACAAAAATGTGTCAGAATTTAAAATATAATCATTATGATTAAAACTTAAAAAGATGCAATTAAATTAGTAAAAACTTTTTCGATTTAAATTCAATCCCACTCAGCATAATGCTGGGTGGTAAATAGAGTACAAAAAAAAAATTTAATGCCTTTACAGACTTTAATTTTGTTTACCTTGGAATGAGTAAAAATTATGTTTCTATCGTCTTTGATGGGTGATATATTAACATGACGATTATAGATTTACACGAAAAAAGCCTTAATGTGATATAACATAATGTATGGAATGACATTACAGTTATAGAAAAATGAAATTCACAGACTTATTTGAAATGTACATTTTTTTATACATAATATAGGACAGAGGCGCGTTTGGTAATTTTCGGATAGAGTTCGAATTCGAGCTATGCCGTGTAAAATTCTCGATTAGACCAACGATAATCCTGCGATTACTAATGGCCTAAATAATTGTTTTTAAAAGAATAAGCTTACTGAAGGATTTCTTATCCAGTAGCTCTAATAAAGCATTATTTCGGATCCTGTTTGCTTATTTTCATGATAAAATATTTTTATTTAGCTCCATATTTTCTTCTTCGTAGCGTTTTGCTGAATCAGGCGGCGTGTTTACTTTAGTGGGAAATCCGGTGTGATCCGGCGTAAAATGGATTTACTTGATTGCCTATAATTTTGTCTAGCTTAACTATACTTAAAATTCTGTGTTGTCGACTTATGGTTTTATTCATAACGTGTTAGTGGAACTTTATGAGCCCTTTACAAAAAGATCGTGAAGAAGCGTTCTGGGCTTTTAGTTTTATCGAACGATTATGAGTGACACATTTTGACTACAACGCACGCTGTTTTGGAATTAAAAAAATGTTATGTTGTTTATCATTTTTTTTGCTTAGATGGCTGAACGAGCTCACAGCCCACCTGGTGTTAAGTGGTTACTAGAGCCCATAGACATCTACAACGTAAATGCGTCACCCACCTTGAGATATAAGTTCTAAGGTCTCAGTATAGTTAGAACGGCTGCCCTACCCTTCAAACCGAAACTAATTACTGCTTCACGGCAGAAATAGGCGGGGTGGTATTACCTACCCGTGAGGACTCACAAGAGGTCCTATCACCAGTAAAATAATGTTATTTTTGTTAATGCAATAAATAATAAATAGATTACACATTGAATGCTTCCTTTAAAGTATTAACAATGAAAGTTTAAATCTGTATTTCAAAACGAGCTGTCGTACATGATTTATAGAATGAACTTTTCAAATTATAACTCAAGTTTCATATAAATAATAAATAAATAAATATTTACTAACGATCACGCCACGTTAACTGGTCCCGTGATAAGTTCGTAAAGAACTTGTGTTACAGGTACCAGATAACGGATTTAAATGTAAGATTTTTATTATACACATACATATATTTAATATATATCCATAGCCCTGGAAAAGACGTTTATATTTATCATACAAATATCTTCCCTTGGCGGGATTCGAACCCGCGACCCCCTTATGTAGTGACCATGTCACTTACCACTACACCAGACAGCCGTTATACCGTATATGACAGTGTTGTAAGGTATCCGAAGACATGTGCCTCTTTAAATGAACTTTGACAACGAATGTAGATACTTCGGTATACAGCGAGCTGGAAACCTGCTTTTGTGACAGTATGTTGAATGACCGGATCTTCATATCCCGTTTTTTTATTTGGAAAATAGTTACACTACGTTCGATTATGGTTACGTGAATGATAATAGCATAACTGGACCATACATGTGACGGATGTTTACTAGAAATGATTGCGTAATCATTATTATCATTATCATATAGTTATATCTACCATCATCTTGCTCGGCTGTTAAACAATTAACTTGATATTTCGATCTCATATCTCGAAGTAGGTTGCGCGTTAACATTGTGATGTACATTGTCTTTATTACCTATATAAGGTTAGATGGTCAGTGAGCTCATCACTTCACTTTTTTTATTTTATTTTTGGAACGAAGTTCCTTATCGCGCGTTGTGAAAGGGGGTAGACGGAAAAAATTCTTACGAAAAGTTATAGTTATAGAATATAACTTAAAATTAATATTTTTATAATAAGGAAATTCGTTCCTGTCCGCTGTCCCATGACACCACACATCTTTTTTTTTATTATTTCTTAGATGGGTGGACGAACTCACAGCCCACCTGGTGTTAAGTAGTTACTGGAGCCCATAGACATCTACAAAGTAAATGCGCCACCCACGCTGAGATATAAGTTCTAAGGTCTCAGTATAGTTACAACGGCTGTCCCACCCTTCAAACCGAAACGCATTACTGCTTCGCGGCAGAAATAGGCAGGGTGGTGGTACCTACCCGCGCGGACTCACAAGAGGTCCTACCACCAGTAATTACGCAAATTATAATTTTGCGGTAGATCGATAATAAAACCTTTTACTACTTTTTAATTGCTGGTCGAAGAAAAATGTAATAATACCTCCGGGCTGCGGGACAGCTTGATGTATTGAAGTGAGTATCAAATAAAAACGATAAACAAATGCGTAGAATGTTCTGTTATCGTTTTAATGAAAGTTTTTTTAATTTTATTCACGATACGTAATATTGTTATGACATTATGAAATAATCAATTAGCTCTGTACAATGTTTTTTCATTAATTTGTAATATAGACTGTTCTAACAGTGGTACATTTAAAAATTAAAACACGTATTTTTTGTGAGTTTCGATATTATATTGCGTTTTAAAGTGGACAATAATCATGAATATGTAAGGAATACTATAACAGTATCCAGCAAATAGCCATCCCAGCTCCGATGATTGCCTATTTTTCTTTCCATAACATTTTCGTGTTGGACGTGTTGGATAAATTTTTTTTTTTGCACTTACTCGCCTAAGTCCAAGATTTCAGCAAACCCCAAAAGTAAAAAATTGTTGGATGTTAAATCGAATGGTCTTGCTTGCAGTTGACACCAGATTCCGTAAGACGAGAGTTCTAGAAGACGTTGTTAGATTGGTTGTAACATAATAATATGCGGTTTCCTATTATTGCGTTCCCATATCCCATTTGTGCGTTCATGCTACCCGAGCAAAATTTTCACCAGACAGTTTCTCGTTGTAGATGTATTTTCTCTTGAGAATCTACAATACATATCTTTTCTGCCATGTACTGTCTGTCCGGCTTTGGAAATAACTTCCTTCCTCGTTGTTTTCCTAGCACTATGGCATGTTCTTCTTCAAGCGAGGTTTTTGGAGAGCTTTCAGCGGTAGGCAGCCACTTGACTTTGCCCTTGGCATTGCTTATTATCCACGAACGACGGTACTCACCATCAGGCTAGTCTTAAATTAGTCTGCCTATAAGGGCGCCAAAAATAATTATTTTCTAAGCTCCAATTCAACAATTTTGTTTTCATAAAACTATCACAAAACTATATTGAAATAGGTAGCATCAATGGAGAAGACTTTTTTTTTCTTCGAAAAAATTGACACTGATATCACTTTATCCAGTATCTATAGAATGACTTCCTGGTGCTTTGCATAATCTGCTGGTTTCAACTCACGAGTGAGCTGAATCTTCTACGGGTGCAATTGGAGGTATTTTCTCAAAGTTTGCTGCATAGTGCTTGGTGAAATATGAACTAGGTGCGAACGATGCCGAGTTGATGTTTTCGATAACACTCTCTCGTTTAGGTACTCCTGTTATGGTTTCATGAAACGGACCGGTACATCGAGGCAAAGTTTAGTTATTGTCCACAATGGTACTTTTCTTTACGTACGGTTCTTTAATAAAAATTGTGTGCAAACTTCGAACAGCACTGGCGACACTCACGCAGCAGTCAAGCTCAGCCTCGACTCACCGCAGGCTTCAAGCAGCACTGGCTCTTGCAAGCTAATCTCAGCACGGATGACGCTCACCAAATGACACGACATCCAGTCTCGGAGGGGAGTGATGTGGCGGGTAGCCATCATACAACGCAAGATATTTGATAGATGCTTGAATCTCGCTTACGAAATTTTCAAGATAAGCTTGCATATATACAAGTTCCGAACAACAACATTTGGACCGTCGGTCTACCGAGCAATATCACCCGCTCGGTGGAAGATCTTCCCTCCGTCGTTAAGTATCCCAAACTGGTGACCTGCAACGGAACAATTGCAGCCTTCACACTCATCGGCTACCACCATTCCGGCATTCTCGTAGATAAAAACAAAGTCATTGAAAGTCGTCCCACAGTAAGCCAGCATCGCAGCCTCAACAGGACCATCGCAGCCGACTCACCGCGCTTCCTGGTCCTATGGCACGCAACTTCACTGCCTCATCACGACACTATAGTTCATCGCAGCCCACAACCGGATCATCAACGTTAGGGGTCACATCTCCGGCGTGGCAGCTCTGCACACATGGACTATTCACGATACACGCACAGCATTCAAGCTCGGTCTCGACTCACCGCAGACTTCGAGCAACACTGGCGACACTCACGCAGCATTTAATCTCAGTTTTAACTCACCGCACACTTCGAGCAGCACTGGCGACAATCACGCAGCATTTAAGCTCAGCCTCGACTCAACGCAGGCTTCAAGCAGCACTGGCCCTTGCAACCTAATCTCAGCACGGACAACGCTCACCAACCTCCAGTCTCGGAGGGGAGTGATGTGGCGGGTAGCCATCATACAACGCAAGATATTTGACAGATGCCTGAATCTCGCTTACGACATTTTCAAGATAAGCTTGCTTTAATACAAGTTCCGAACAACAACATTTGGACCGTTGGTCTACCGAGCAATATCACCCGCTCGCGGGAAGATCTTCCTTTCGTCGTTTAAGCCTCCCTCAAAATCATCACTCTTCGAACTGTTGACACATTAGGTGCATTTCTCGACCGAAAATTCCGCTAAGTTTCCGACAAGTTTCAACGTAACTTTCCCCATTTTCGTAATGATAGCGTTGTTGGTTTGAGTAGTGTTCAATTTTTTTAAATGTAAGTAATCATAGGTGACAGCTGTCAAAATTTGGACGAAATTAAAAATTACACAAAATTGAAAACTTGTACTCGATCCATTTTGGCGGCTTATTCTTGCGTATTATTTATTTTAATATTAATATTTCCGACTTGTTCAATACATTACTGCGACAGTCCTAGTAGGAATCTTCATTTCTCGCGATAAGATTTTTTACTTCCTAATGGGGTTTCGATGAGTTCTGTCTTTAAAGGCATTAACAGCCTTTGTAGTTCTAACAGCACGCGGCTGCCCCTGCCTATCTTTTTGGTTTTCGACAGACGAAGGGTTGTTGTATCTGTTGACAGTACGATATCCGAACATATGGCTGATACCAAGCTTTTGAAGTGTCTGGAATATGACCGACGGCTCCATACCTACTTTATGCAAGGCGATGACTGCAATCCTATTTTCTTTAACACCCCGTCCCATATTGTAATTTGATAATGAACACGAAAAAATATGTGAAATGGCGCAAAATAGAAAGAAGTTTTTAAAATAATATACGTGTTCCAATATCAAAATAATTAAAAAGTTTTTATGTAACAGTTCTTATGGGTTGACTAGTTAATTAAAACGTAGAACGTACAATTAATGACGGTTTTCCTGTCGGTATTTCTATTATTAGAAACGATTCAAATACTGTACGCTAGTGCAGTGAAACCACTAATGAAATGTATGCGCCGGTACTATCGGAAATACATTATCAAAATATATATTTGAAATGCTATTAAATTTTGATTTGAATTTTAAACTTTATTTCATGTAGACTTGGATGCTATTCGGTTTTTACTGATACATTTAAATTTAGAAAAAAATCGATTTAAATTTTTATTAAAAGTCTTACATGTGACAACTTGAATCGATGTCAATCGGTATAGTCTATGAAGTAGAGATAAATCTAATTCTGAAAATTTATTGATGATGAGTTGAACAGCTCACAGCCCACTTTGTGTTATGTCGTTACTACATAGACATCTACAACGTAAATGCACCACCCATCTTGAGATATAAGTTCTAAGGTTTCAGTATAGTTACAATGGCTGCCCCACCCTTCAAACCGAAACGCATTGCTGCTTCACGGCAGAAATAGGCGGGGTGGTGGTACCTATCTGTGCGGACTCACAAGAGGTCCTACCACCAGTAAGAGATGTAAGAGAAGTAAGATGTGGAACAAAGAGTTCACGACCCACTTGGTGAATTTCTGTATTCTGTATTGATATGTACAACGAAAATCAGTTAACTGAAATAATTAAGTACATGAGCGATATGAAAGCTAAATTAGGTATGTATGAAATCAAAACGAATAATCAAGCTAAATTTATTTTCGAACGTAATTTTGAAATTTTATTTATATAAATTATATTTTAATATTATCAATAGGACACTTTAAATAAATTAAATTTATTAACATAGTTGAATCTCTCTCTGTACACAACGACTTTTAAAAAAAAACAGGATAAATGTTAAACTTCGCACTGTAAATAAGATTTACTGCATACTTAATATTAATATATTTGTTTGTCACATTTGTACTCAGAGTTTACATCAAAAGAAACAAAAACATTACCTGGTATCCGAGCCTCTTTGTATGAGCTAAATAATATTAGCAAACCAAGCATGAAAGCACACGTCGGGGCCCTAAGGCTACATACACATGCTTCTCATAAATGATTTAAGAAAATTGAATAGTATTACACAACGTGTATCGCTCGCAGAATTTTAGCATAGTCGTCAAATTCGAAACATTATTTTATATTTATTGTATGGAACTTATTTTCGCTTCTGCGCGTACCACATTCATAGTCCATACGACAGGCCAATTCCTCCTACCGTCAGCAAACAGGCCAGAGGATAGGACTCTCGTTTTTTTTTATTGCTTAGATGGGTGGACGAGCTCACAGCCCTCCTGGTCCTCAGTCTGAGTGGTTACTGAAGCCCATAGACATCTACAACGTAAATGCGCCACCCAGCTTGAGATATAAGTTCTAAGGTCTCAGTATAGTTACAACGGCTGCCCCGCCCTTCAAACCGAAACGAATTACTGCTTCACGGCAGAATTAGGCGGGCTAGTAGTACCTACCCGTGCGGACTCACAAGAGGTTCTACCACCACTAAATGAATCTCGTGGACTAAGTAAATCATGATCGAGGATGTCTCAACCTTCAGTTGACGCAGAAGCTGCATATGATTGCTACGCTAAATACCTGCATCATATCAAAAAAGCATCGACGATATGTTGCCGGCCATAATTTGATGAAGCCATGCTCAAGAAGCGTGATAAAGAGCTCTTCTTACTCTCAACGATGCACGGTCTCCCGCATTTCGGTTCCCCTTAAAGCTATGTTTGAGAACTGGCGAGTAGTGACAACAATGTGTTTTCATTCTGTGTGCTGTCATGATATTAAAGTAACATAGGTCGTGAGGGTAGACAGCGCTTCTCGATCTAAGCTGGCGTTGAAGCGGCTTTGTATTTAGAACCATTTTTTTTCTTCTTATATGGGTGGACGAGCTCACAGCCCACCTGGTGTTAAGTGGTTACTGGAGCCCATAGACATCCACAACGTAAATGCGCCACCCACCTTGAGATATTAGTTCTAAGGTCTCAAGTACAGTTGCTGCCCCACCCTTCAAACCGAAACGCATTACTGCTTCACGGCAGAAATAGGCAGGGTGGTGGTACCCACCCGCGCGGACTCACAAGAGGTCTTACCACCAGTATCACAAGAGGTCCTACCACCAGTAAAAAGAGTTAGAAGTCAGTTCGTCCTGCCATCCGAGAAGGTATCCGAAGACGTATGGAGCGGTGCCGCTATTATCGGGAGCAAAGGAACTAACAGAGACGAAGGATTCATTGGTCGGCAACCTTGTCAACCAAAAATGCCAGATATAGTTAGCACACAATTGAAATTGATTTAAAGAGCTATTTTTTAGCGTGTATTTTTATGGCCTTGTTTACTCGTCAAAAATGTTTACGTTCAAAAATGTTTACTCGTCTCTTACAAGGTAAGAGATAATAAGTAACTAGACGATGACTGAGCTTTGCTCGGTTTTTTTTTTGATAACGCCATCTTGTTTTGTCTTTAAAGCAGTTAGTTACTCTCAATTAAGAAAAATAGTATTATTATTCGCCAATAGATGTCGGGAAGGGTCATAAAGTTCATTATCGATGAAGTTGATTATTGAAAAAACGAACAAAACAACATTTTCTGAAAATAAATCGTAGCTAGATCGATTTATCGCCCCCGAAATCCCCTGTATACTAAATTTATGAAAATCGTTGGAGCCGTTTCCGAGATTCAGATTATATATATACAAGAATTGCTCGTTTATAGGGAAAATAAGATATTCCATACCTGAACTAAACATTTCGCGGAAGAGTCGTAATTGAGGAGTAAAAGAGCCGGGGATTGCCATTTGCGGATGACCATTGGTTTAGTGGACACGTTCAATACACAAAACGGTCCCAGCGCTCGGCGTATTTCTACCACGAGTGTTCGTCCCGATATTCAATAGGTACATACCTAATATATATATATATATATTATATAATGTCTCAATACATTGAGACATCGACCTCATATCCAAAGGCGATTGTCAACTGACCATAAAACTAACAATTAATTTGCCTAAAGCATACCTTGATACAATTTACCTGAATCAAATGCAATTAGCTTGATATTGCTTTTACTAATTGAATAGAGACCGATAATTGCGCAGCTTAATCTAATGACCTGGTGAGTATTGATTTTACACTATTGCTATTAAGGAAATTGGAAATATATGGTTGTGTATAAGTAAACAATGACTTAATATTACTTTGATTTCTCAATACATTATTTATCTCGGTCTGTCTTTTGTTCGTAGTTCGAACTGTTATGGACTTTTATTAGAAAACTTCCGATTTCACTACGGATCGTTCCAATCTTCGACGATTTCGGTTCTTCGGATTGTTTGGAAGCTTTGTATTAGCAGCAAGATATTGTGTAAATACTCGCAAACGTTAAACTGCACAATTGAGACTTCGGCCTCATGTCTTGAGACCCTGAAGTGGATGGTGACATACTCGACGTGAGGTCTATATACTCTTTAAGTGACTACTTAGTATGAATCGTGAACTTCAAGTATCAACGCAATAAAAAAAGCGTGTTGATGTCATTTTCATTATCCGTGCAATACACAAAATCAAAGCTCAGCATGAATTGTTATTTAAAATTGTATTAGAAAATACAGAGAATAAATCTTCCACTCCTCTCTCTTATGTTCCCACTACAGTGAACCGCTTTTTCACTGATTCACCCTCAGACACAGCCCACTGAGTTTCTCGCCGGATTTTCTCAGTGGGTTGTGTTTCCAATCCGATGGTAGATTCTGCGAAGCACGGCTCTTGCTAGGATTCGTGCTAGCAACGTCATCAGGTTTGAGCCTCGTGAGCTCACCTACTAGTTAAGGTGACGCTGATATAGACTCTCAAAGCTATCAGCTTAGGTAGAAAAAAAATTATCGCTGATTTCAATGATGTTATTTAGGTATAAAGTCTCTCTGACCTTCGATTAAGATGACATTCGGTGGCATTACTTATAAGCTACACGTAGTTTTATTTATGCTCTAGTTCGGTAAACGATTTCAGGACCAATTTCGTGCCAAATGGTAACAGACGGAAAATATCACCTATTTTCTTTACGGGAAACATTTCTGTTCGCCCGTTTGTCTTATGACTGGATTTTGCTGACAGCTGTCGTTGCGCCTCTGATAACGACCTCAGAGATCAAGGACAGCTGCTTTACGAGTGCATCTATAATACTTGTAGGGTGCAGTGTGAGTTTGTTATTCAAAGATTATGTTGCTTAAAAATGTTTATTGTTAAAATATTAAGTAAATCAATGAAATGTTAAAGTTGTGAATGCACGCGGGTGACGCGGCTGTTGATCGTGCACTAACGATTTTTGGAAATAAAGTTAAAAAGTTAAATGCTGACAAAGGTGTTCGGTAATATATCACCGAACAATACTACTGGATTGCGCCTCGCTGAGAATACCTAACGCAAAACTTAGCAAGACGATGCTATAGGGCTATGTGGGAGTACCTGTAATGTATAATTTAACTAGAAGCGTCCAACATCACTGAGAATGGATCGGGTGGACAACTCTAAGGCGTCGACGGCAATAGGATGGGTGAGCAGTGCAATTAGCGTAGCTTACATGCCTCCAGATTGGTTCGAGACCTAGATCGTCATGAAGGTATAGGGAAGGTAATTTTATTCTGTAATGCAGTCCGGTGGACGCATCAACCAAAAAAAACACTGTAATCCCAACTTTAGATCTCCACTTTTACCTACACGAGTCCGTATGCGGTTTTATTTTACGAATGTGTGTGGGAACCGCGCGAATGACGTCATAAGGTTGTTATCACAGGTGTAACGAGGAGGTTGGTACTCAAAAATTAATCTCAAAGTAAACTGTGGGGAAACGAACAGCGCGAGTACTTGGTAAGATCGGTAGCGGGAAATTATACTCCAGGAATACTTCAGTTGTAATTTTCAATAATTCTTCACGAATATTAGTCTTTTCGTTAGAAAGTGTACTTTAGCGGTAAATTTTAAGTGTGAATGTTTGAGAACACACCACTCTTCGAAATTATAATATATTCTGTTTAAGCTGTTGTAATAATAATAATAATTAAATAGAATCAATTGTCATTTCGTTCCTAAGATTTATTTTACGTTGTGTTTGTTCATTTTAATTGATTGCCTGGCCCATTTTCGATGTCAAAAAAAATTAATCAAAATTGCATCGTTTCAGTTGAGTTAAATTTTCTTTGTAATGCGTTCATAACTTCTTTTATCGTATTTTCGTAGACCGCAGTAAAGAAAGAAGAACCTTTCCGAAAATTTCGTGTTCGCTGACTGTAGCAAGGTATTACAATTTAATTTACCGAATAAATCCTCTTACGTTTCCGGTTGATGCTGCAAATCGTGGCTCGTACCTTAACAAACACATTTTGTATTCCGCTTGAAGATAGTATGAACTAACTGCTTTAATATAACATAGCATATTAAATATTTAGATTGAACGAAATGTGTTTTTTTATATTATATATATTTTATAAAAATAAGGTAGAGTGGCAGGTAGGTAAAGTAAGGAACGTTTGAAGCCTAAACTGTAGGTTTGATGTGAGGTGTTGTCACAGCAAGCGTTGCAACTAAATAAAAAATGTGTGGTGCCGTGGGACACCGGATAGGAACGAATGTCCTTATTATAAAAATATTAATTTTAAGTTCTATTCGAGGTACAAAGAAAATGAAACTGGAGGTTTCGCAACAACCCACGGTCATTCTGTAACGTGCAAACTTATTGTGGTACACTTCATTCACGGTTGTTTGCATAAGAGTTAGTGTGTTGCGCAAACGAACGCTCTGAGATCGTGGTCAATGAATGATAAAAAAATATGTTATTTTTTATACGTTATTACAAAGCTAAGTCGTACACTGTGTGTATAATAATAAAAATCTTACGTTACGGACGTTTTTTCCCGGTTAGGGTACCCCTTCGCATCGTCCCTTAAGGAACTTCGTTCCAAAAAAACAAGCTTTGAACAACGTTGCCATTACACAAAACATATGGACCACAAAATTTATAAATTACTATTTTAGAATTAACAAAATATGTTTTGATGTATTTAACGGTGTTTTTTAATAAAAATATAGTCGGTTTACAGACTTGTACAATATAAAACTTTTCAGAATATGAAATCCGTTTCATTTTAGTGATTTCTTTCTTACCCAGAAAAGGTCCATGTTACGCCAAAATTAAAGGCACCGTTAATCTGTGTAATCATAACATAATATTTCACTGGAGTGTACAAGGAAAGAAAAGCGAATGCATTAGTCACTCTGATACAAATCTAAAAGAAGATCAGCCAGTTCAAATTCAAATTCAAATTCAAAATCATTTATTTCAACTTGGATGTCATCAAAAACACACTTGTTGAATGTCAAAATGTAAAAGAAAATGTTAACTCTACCACCGGTTCCAAAAAAAGCCACAGTCCTGAGAAGAGCCGGCGAAACAAACTCAGCGGGTTTTTTTTTTTTTGGATTTTCTCAAATATTTTCTTTTTTTTTAAACAAGAAAACATATTTACAGTTTACGAAAAAACAAGTCAAAAAAATACAATTCAAATAAATAATAAAAAATAATGAAAAATGAAAAGGCTAGGAGCGAACGCCTCATTCCCACGTAGTGCCATCTAGTAAATAATCCTTAACTTTATAATATGCCTTGTTGCACAAACGTTCCTTGACAGTTTTCTTAAATCTATGAACAGGTAGTAGTTGAACGTTTTGTGGGATCTTGTTGAAAAGTTGTACACCCAGCCCCCTGAAAGAGTTGCTTATTTTCTTAATTCGAGCCGCCGGCAACGCGAGTAATATCAAACAATAGTTTAACGCCTTAGTTTAGTAAATATTCCATTTTATTCACTAAGGGTAACAAGATTGTGAAGTCTACGAGTTTTTCCACTGTAACTATTTTGACGAACAAAAGCGGCGAAATGTTTACGTGTGCTTACAAAGGAATGAAACATATCATGTAGTTAATGTGGATTCCGAGCACAAAGGTCCGTGTGTTCCTGAGCGAATGTAATTAATATTTCAGTTTTAAGGTTTTGTTCGGGTATGTGCGCTGTGAGTTATATTGTTTTTTTGATGCATATTTTTGCAATTAAGCTGTTTTTTATTTAATTTTAAATAAACGAAATATGTTTTTGTCATTATGCAAAAAGAACGATAGGTAATTTTCGTTTATTAAATACATAACTATATTGCCTTTGCTTGCTTCTCGAACGGGACGGTACCCTCGGACGGTACATTTGTGACGGTTTACGCTACGGTTTGCATTATCACTAATCCTTATCCATTCCTGCCCTAAAGCCTTGTCCCTAAGTGATACGGCGTGAGTCTACGAGGTCATCGGTTCCGGTGAGTGATTGGACAATATTTTGTTAATATAGTACATACCATACCACCTCGTGCTGGGTTCCGGAGCCCTAGGCTGCCACGAGGGTGTTGGGTTCGGATCGAACATATATCCATCTTGACGGGTATGTAACATTGTATTCGTTCAACTTTATGATTCAACTTCTCTTAAGTAATATTATCGGAGTCCATAGACATTACAGCGTAAATACCGTCTAACATCATTTCGGATCATCCCGATCCACTAAAGATGCCTTTACCGGTACCTCAAGCACCGGTTATCGTTCTCGTCGAACCCGTCGCTTGAGATGAAGGGCCCGGCGAGTAGATTAACCCACAGACACAGCCACACGCACTGTTTTCTCGCCGGATCTTCTCAGTGGGGTTACGATTCCGATCTGGTGGTAAATATCACTGTTCTTGGTTCTAGGGTTAGTGTTAGCAACGTCGTCAGGTTTGAGCCCCGTGAGCTCACCTACTAATTCGGTGTATCTAGAATAACCACTCGACGGTACTAGAATAGGTAGTAAAATAAAAATAAAAAGGAAATATCGCCATTCACCCTGAGATTTGAGGTTTTGCTTTGTACAATAGCTATGCCCCGCTTCAAATCGGAATGGATACTGCGTCGCGGCAGATATAATGGTAGGACCTAGGACGGTACCTATCCGTGGGGGACTACTCTACCAGTAGTACCCACCATTACTAATTACACTTTAGAAAATTTGTGGGCTTAATTTTTATTACACGATGCGATTTTATGGCCATGGAAGTTACTCGTTAACACATATTAAATATACATATTATGTATATGTATTTATATATGTATATATTACTTTAAATAAGAACAGTACCTGACTGCGGGATTTGATCGATAAGTCCGCGACGAATCGAGATTAAAAATTAATTATTTTTTTTGTTTACCCGTCTATGAACCATTAAAAGCCTGCAGAGCTTTATTTTAATCCCAGCTATCTTTGAGCAAAAAAAACGTGAAAACCTATCAAAATTTATTTACCAGTAAATATAAAAATCGCCAACGCCGAGCTGTAAAATAAATTGACACGGCATGTCGATTCCACGTGATTTTACGACAAAACGCCAACATAACATTTTATGAAGCGTAGTTTCTCAGTAAATGATAATTTCGCTTCGAGCGTTATACATGTTTATTTTATTCTTATTTTTTGTTTTTATAAAAAATGAAACTGTTAAAGAAAGCAATCGAAACTAACTTTAATCTGTAGTATTTGTTATCATAATTTAATTATAATATTGTTGCTATGTCATTTAATATTTTATATCCATCAGATTCTCATTGATTCGCTGACCGAATTCTTGTGATGTTAATCAATTTCCACTTATTCGTAGAAGTAGAAAGAAGTTTTTTTCGACGCGATCCCTGTTCTAAAATACAAGCAAATAATTATACTTAGCATGGGTATTCTTAACCATCTCGTAAATTCCATGATATTGTGATGAACGTAAACCAGGATTGATGGGGAGAATGTGTTCTGTGTTCGAGTTAGAACAATAACCACCGATCACGATCTTCAGTCATAATGAATCGAACTAAGAAGAAGGATATTGCTTGAAAAACTGATAACCTACTAGTTAATAACATTCACATAAATTTTACTAGATTGTAAGACGTCTTATGACTCCGCACCGGTACGTAACACAACTCTGCCTATTTCTGCCGTAAATTCTCTACCTATACTCATGTTTCGAGGTGGGTGACGGCATTTACGTTGTAGATGTCTATGGGCTACAGTAACCACTTAACACCAGGTGGGCTGTGAGCTCCTCCACCCTTCTAAGCAATAAAAAAAAACAAAAAAATTGATGAAAAAAACCTAATATTTTACTTACCTTAATTTAAAAAAAAAACAACTTAGTATAAGTTATATGTATATCTTCAATTCATTCCGTTGAAGCCACCGTCCTTTTGAATACAAAAGGCCCATCTGGGATCAATATACATCAACTAAATGAGACCCTGAGTTGTGACGAGACTGTCGTTTTTCTGTTGAATGCAAGGTCGGAAAGAATTTTTATTGTAATATCTTTGGATGAACTCGCCCGTGGCGTAATGTAATGATGTGCCGGCTTCACCTTTGTGACCTTTTTGATTACTTGTTCACTTAGTATCACTCTTCGGATGGGTTTCAGTATTTTCGTGGTGTTATTTTTTATTACTTTTACGAGAACGTTACTTACTGAGTCCAGAGCTCGACTTAAAAGTGCTATTTTAAATATCAAAATGAATTGGTCGCAATAAACAAAATCATGCATTCTTTTTTTTTATTGGTTAGATAGGTGGACGAGCTCACAGCCCACCTGGTGTTAAGTGGTTACTGGAGCCCGTAGACATCTACAACTTAAATGCGCCACCCACCTTGAGATATAAGTTCTAAGATCTCAGTATAGTTACAACGGCTGCCCTATCCTTCAGACCGAAACGCATTACTGCTTCACGACAGAAATGGGCAGGGCGGTGGTACCTACCCGCGTGGACTCAGTAGAAGTCCTACCAGTAAAAATACATTTACTAAAATACATTTGAACGTCTTAAAATTGTCGTCTTTTAAGCCAACGTAGACAAATTTTGTCATTTGCAAATAATATAGTTTCGTTCTGTCTCCCCTTCGTTACAAGTTACAGGAAGTCGAATAGCGATCTACTTAAGTGTTCCCGGAGGACATGCTACGATCCATGATAGGGTTAAAATATATGTACCTGTTTTCTATTGGAATCGTATCTAACATTGTCTGTAACTTCGTAGCTCGTATTTAAAATTAAAGAGAAAATGCATTTTTTTAATTATGTGTATTTATTATAGATAGGGCCTCTTGTGAGCCCGCACGGGTAGGTACCAACACCCAGCCTATTTCTGCCGTGAAGCAGTAATGTGTTTCGGTTTGAAGGGTGGGGCAGCCGTTGTAACTATACTAAGACCTTAGAACTTATATCTCAAGGTGGGTGGCGCATTTACGTTGTAGATGTCTATGGGCTCCAGTAACCACTTAACACCAGGTGGGCTGTGAGCTCGTCCACCCATCTAAGCAATAAAAAAAAATCAATAACAATTTGCAAGATTCCAAAAATATAAACCACTCAATTGTGGTTTTTTAGGGCAATAAAAACTTACTTGGTCGTCTATAATTGCAGAAGGGCAACCAAGGTTTAGCTTATCGGCAAACAATGCCAAAGAAATTGTCACAGTCATGTACATTTTCAGTCAATATATAATCGCTAGATGACCGCCCTAGATACAACAGGCGATGGGTTATGTAGAAAGTGAATGAGACTAAAAACTCTATGTTACTCGAAAACTGATGTTCGTGGAGATTGCAATAACAATGATATGATGAAGCAAGTCGTTCTTGTGAACCGATCGTGAATATGCCGTCACCCACCCTGAAATATGAATTAAAAGACTCAACTACATAATTAAACAAGAATAAAGGCAGGTTAGGTTATTATACTTATCTATGTAAGCTCATAGTAAGTCTGCAATACCACTAACGATCGACGTCGCCCAAAACACGTCATTACGGATCCTCCCGATCCATTAATGGTGCTTATAGGTATCACAAGCACCGGTCACCGTCCTCGTCGAACCCGTCGCTTGTGACGAACGGCTCGACGAGCGAATTAACACATAGACACAGCCCACTGAGTTCCTCGCCGGATCTTCTCAGAGGGTCGCGTTCCCGACCTGGTGGTAGATTCTGTAAAGCACTGCTCTTGTTAGGTTTGCCAGTTTTTTTTATTTTTTTTTATTGCTTAGATGGATGGACGAGCTCACAGCCCACCTGGTGTTAGGTGGTTACTGGAGCCCATAGACATCTACAACGTAAATGCGCCACCCACCTCGAGATATAAGTTCTAAGATCTCAGTATAGTTACAACGGCTACGCCAACCTTCGAACCGAAATGCATTACTGCTTCACGGCGGAAATAGGCGGGGTGGTGGTACCTACCCGTGCGGACTCCCAAGAGGTCCTACCACCAGTTAGCATAACTCCGGTTTGAGCCCCGTGAGTTCACCTACTAGCTAAGGTTACGCTGAAATAGCCTCTCAAGGCTATCAGTTTAGGTAGGATAAAAAAAAAAACGAACGACACAAATTTGTAATTTTTTTATTATGATCCGGGGATATAATTTGATCAAGAAGTCATTCGTAAGCACTTGTTTCCTAATTATATTTGTTGACAACAGTACATTCTAAATAAGACAGAGATAAAAAACAAAATGTTATGTTTTCAAAACATTTACAAATCAACTGAAAGCTTCGAGCTCTGGCGCAGTAATAAAGCCCTTGCCTGGTCCTCGGAGAATTCCCTACGGTATTCTATTCCTAATGAGTAAAAGTTTATCTTCACTAATTGATTGTTTTATTGTTTTCGCTGTACATAATTACTGTTCTGTTATTCCGATACTTGATGGTACCCGCTGTATTTTGTTTTTCTCGAAAATAACGTTTTCGTAGCGTTCTGAAAGCTTAATGGAAAGGGGGAATTCAATACTGTTGCAAATTTTATGGAGTTCGCTTATTCAGTGAATAGGTACTACTATATTATTTGGAAGAGAATGCGTCTATTTCGAAAGCATTCCAAGCATCGCTTATTATGTAGATAGGCAGATAATTAGGCAGTAGAGTATGCAGTGAAATTCCTTCCTACCTGATGAGACAAAGGTTGGTCTCCACCGCGGTAAAGAATACTTCTTATAAATTAGATAAATTAAGATTTACAGAACATTTTCGGTATCGTCTTGTCAGTAGGTTTGTTATAATTAATATCGGTTACTAAAAGATCCTCAATGAATTAGTTTTCGACTTAAAATTGCTATTAGCAGGTACAATAGTCACATCACTTTAGAATATATATAAAAAAAATATAATCCTCTTATCGAAACTTATCTAAAAAAATTAAAGCAAGCTACGTACATACCGAATGAAATATTTATCAACTAGCTTTTGCTCGCGACATCGTCCGCGTGGAATACTTTGACATAACACAAAATTCTACCCGCCTCTTCATTTACGTAGAAAGTATATTTGAATAATAGAACGTTAAGTAGCTATTTAAGGTACCAAAATCACTCTTATTAACCGATTTCAAAAGAGGAAGCTATCAATTCGGCCACAATTTTTTTATCTATGTATCTTCACCGATTTCTCGAGAATGCTTGAACCGATTCTGATAATTCTTTTTTCTTTTTTTTTTTGTTCGAAAGGGTACACTTCCAGAATGGTCCTGTAATCAGAATGGTCCTGTAATCATCGAAATCTGATGATGGGACCCTGGAGAAATCCAGATAAATCAATAATTTTACGATGCCAGTCTTGAAGTGATTTTGGTGTTTCAATGTTGTAATGAATAACGTATTTATTTGGATAGGGATTAATATCATCTTTATAAAAACACCTTCACAAATAATGCTTTATGTTAGAACAAAGTTTGCTATCATAAAAAACGTTATAGTGAGTCAACCTTAATATATAGACATAATACGCTGTCGCGGACTTTTTTTTAAAACTTTTAAAGGGGAACAATTTTGTCATACTAATTTATGTAAGTAATCTTTAGCGAAACTTTAACCATTTCCGCAGCGCACGCAGCGGAAGCTCTGAAAAGGGAATATACCCCGATTCTGAAACATTCTTTATTGGTGCTCCGATTGTATTGGTCTTAGCGTGATGCTATATAGCCTATAGCCTTCCTCAATAAATGAGCTATCTGATACTGAAAGAATTCAAATCTAACCAGTAGTTCCTGAGATTAGCTCGTTCAAACAAACAAACTCTTCAGCTTTATAATATTAAGTATAGATGATAATTAATTTGTTTGCTCAAAATCACAAAAATTGCAAAAAAAATCAAACAATTCAGTACAAAAGTACAACGCTCGGTCCTATCAGTAAGAGCAATCTCATCCAAATAACTATTGGATGGTACTGTTATATATCCCTACCGAACCCTAAACTGCTGACACCCTCGAACCGCTGACTAGACGGTCCGAGGTAGAGACTTGATAGGAGACCGGAGAACGGTCAGTAGTCAGTGAACTGTGTTAGAGTACGGGTGCGGCTGCCGGGATTACTCTGAGTGTCATTATCCATATTATTCAATATCCAATAAATAGTTGTGTCCTAAGAATNTTTAACTAGGTAATTCTTGTGAGTTCAAAATTAAAAGTTGTGAAATAATTATGACTTACTTCTCATTAGTAAAATTCATTTGCATACCTTCCTTCCAAGCCACGATTTAGTGGTTTGTATTTCATGTAAATTACATACATTGAAATCACGTCTTCCCTTTTATTTACACCCATAACCTCATTTTATTCGACATATATAAAAAAATATAATCCTCTTATCAAAACTTATCTAAAAAAATTAAAGCAAGGTATGTACAATACCGAATGAAATATTTATCAACTAGCTTTTGCTCGCGACTTCGTCCGCGTGGAATACTTTGACATAACACAAAATTCTACCCGCCTCTTCATTTACGTAGAAAGTGAAAATATATTTGAATAATAGAATGTTAAGGAGCTATTAAATTTAAGGTACCAAAATCACTCTTATTAACCGATTTCAAAAGAGGAAGCTATCAATTCGGCCACAAATTTTTTATCTATGTATCTTCACCGATTTCTCGAGAATGCTTGATTCTGATAATTCTTTTTTCTTATGTTTTTGTTCGAAAGGGTACACTTCCCGAATGGTCCTGTAATCATCCAAATCTGATGATGGGATCCTGGAGAAATCCAGAAAAATCTATAATTTTACGAAGCCAGTCTTGAAGTGATTTTGGTGTTTCAATGTTGTAATGAATAACGTATTTATTTGGATAGGGATTAATATCATCTTTATAAAAATACCTTCACAAATAATGCTTTATATCAGAACAAAGTTGATAAGCATAAAAAACGTTATAGTGAGTCAACCTTAAAATAGACATATGCTGTCGCGGACTTTTTTCTAGGAATTTTAAATTGAAACAATTTTGTGATACATTACTTTAGCGAAACTTTAACCATTTCCGCAGCGCACGCAGCGGAAGCTCTCAGAAGGGAAAAGCTCCGATTGTGTTGGTCTTAGCGTGATGTTATATAGCCTATAACCTTCCTCAATAAATGAGCTATTCGATTATGAAAGAATTTTTCAAATCTGACCAGTAGTTCCTGAGATTAGCTCGTTCAAACAAACAAACTCTTCAGCTTTATAATATTAAGTATACATTGTTTACTCAAAATCACAAAAAATTGCAAAAAAAATCAAACCGTTCAGCACAAAAGTACAATGCTCGGTCGTATTAGTAAGAGCGATCTCATCCAGATAACTATTGGATGGTACGGTATACTTTGTTGGGACTTCCTTTTCCTTATTCCTTCCTCAATCCCCTATCCACGCCATCTGTTGACACTACAAGAAAAACTACGCGCGTATGAAAATGGCGCGAAGTGTGTAAAAAAAAACAAAAACATGGTGCCGGTGCAAAAACGATAAAATTGTGATTTGTTGATCAATCAGCACATATAAATCTAGCCAGTGAGAAAATTGAATAGTGCATCAACGAAATACAGAGTGAGTCCTAAAACTTATCCTTTTCTCAGTCCCAAACATATTATTATCTAAATTCAAAACATACTTAACGTTTGTAAAATTATCATATACGTTGAATCTACCATCGCGCACCTATTACAAACGGCAGCTACCCTGAACACTTACAGATTTGTCGAGAACTTTCGTCAAAATGAACAACAAATAAATACGTATCCACAATTTACGTCACACAATAGGAGAGCCACAAATAACGGAACCCAACACTCAATAGGTATTAACTCGCCACCGATGATCACTTGGCTTAGGCTCGTACTATAAGACTTTCAGCCTAGCTATGTAACCGGGATGATAATAGGATATGAAATAAGAATATTATAACTATTAGGTATTATTCCGGAGTAAAATGTATTAATGTTCACACGATTATTACCAACAGTATTTTTGCTAAAAGGAACTTGTAGCTTCACAAATAACTATTTATTTATCACGCCCGCTCACAGATAGATTACATTATGAAGTACTCAAAGCCACATATCAACAAACCAATTTTGCAAGTGCTCTTTCAACAAAGTTTATGTACCTTTCTCAATCATAATATCCCATGTCAATCGGGGAGTTGCTACGATCAAACTGATTGACGCATAGTAATATCTCTACAAAATCAACTATCAACTAAATTAGACCTTCCAAAACTCTGAACAACCTTGTAAGCATGTACATGGAAAAGCACTTTAAACATTAAATATGAAAGGAGCGCATGACCGTCAGATCATATAAGGCAGTGGTTCAGTCAAATATTGAAAAGGGACTTCTAAAAGTTTATTGTCTTGATATAGTCAACAAACTGTACCATGTATTCTCTCAGGCTACTATGTGACCGACAATGTACTAAAATTTTATATTAGTTCACAACTCGATTCATTACTGGACTGAACAAATAATACATTGTGCGATGTCCAACTGGAGTTTCATAATGATTTGTTCACTTCGTCAAGTATACGCCCCGGGGAAACGCACTGAATGGGCTTAGTTGGCTTTAACTTGCCAACAAGATACTCGAAAGTCGATAAAACCGTACCCTTTTAAACAAATTTAAGGCACTTTGTTTAAACAAAAGGCATGAGATTTAACTTTCTACCGTTTATCTTATTCGTTAAATAAAATTTTGTTTTATCAAGAACATCTATATATTAATACGTGAAGCAAAAACTTTGTATCCCTTTTTACGAAAATTGCGCGGACGGAGGAGTATGAAATTTTCCACAATTATAGAGCACAATGCTAATTTTTTATTTAAATAATGCATAAAAGATACATTAAATCATAAAGCAAACATTACACACACTACATACCGTGTATTTGACGCACACACGCATGCATACTATTTATTGTCAAACTTTTGTTCTTGACGTCTGTTGTCAGATTGAGAATATATTAAATATTGTTTGTCTTTGTTAATATTTTTTAAAGTGTAGTCTTGGCGAAATTTGTGATTATAGAAGTATAAAATACAATCATAATAGTATACAAACTTACAATTCCAATTAATTATAGTCGAATTTCGACTATTGTGGGACCTCTAGTAATGTATAAAATTATGGATCCATTAGTATACGTAAGTTATGTGTTTCACGTATGTTGCCTCTTTTCGAATTCAAGATCCGGATTACAAAGGAAAGCACTCCGTGGAAATTTCAGGAGACGTGGTGCTATTCAAGTTTTTCATAACAAACTAAGCTAAGTAGGCTAAGTTTATTGTGGACTCGTAATCTTTTGTAATGCTTAAACTCTGCCTCTATAAAAGAAACGTTTGAAAACGCATTTATTTTATTTCGGCAAATCTTTGGATAGGACTGACCTTTATTCGGATTTTGAAGGAAGCTTACAAGTCGTGTAGTCATTTGGGTGATATTCAAAAAGAAACAAACTATACAAGTTTCTTTGTGTAAATATTTAAAGTAAAAGCAATATTGTGAAAATAACATGTAACTGTTACGTTGGTGGACGAGCTCACTGCCCACCTGGTGTTATGCGGTTACTGGAGCCCATAGACATTTACAATGCAAAAGCGCCACCTACCTTGAGATATAAGTTCTAAGGTCTCAGTATAGTTACAACGGCTGCCCCACCCTTCAAGCCGAAACGCATTACTGCTTCACGGCAGAAATAGGCGGGATGGTGGTACCTGCCCGTGCGGTCTCACATGAGGTCCTACCATCACCACGAATACTGTTAGAATTTTATTACAGTAAAATATTTTAAATATTTTAAAGCTGTATAATCAGATCTTCTAGCTCTATTAACTGTACCTAACTGCTGATGCTGTATATAAAGATACACTACCGAGCATTTTAATCTTGTGTCTGATAGATAATCTACCAACACACCCTTTTTGGATCTTTATATCAGAGCTCGCCCCATCTGTCTATTCTTACAGAGCGACACATGGCCGTGTCAGTACATGCCGCCTTTATCATTCAACGCTAATTTTGGTAACGATATTTTTCCGTTTTTTTGGGGTTAAGTGTTTTTATTAAGCTTGTTAAGACATTCCTAATCGACTGTAGCATACCAGTAATATATCATATTAATGTAAAGTTTTAACAATGGATTCAAGGTAGGAGGTAGGTACTTGCCAAGTTTCGATCCTGCGACTTCTTGACTAAATGACACGGATGATCTCACTCGTTCATAATCTATCTTAAAAGACGTGATGGATCGTCGATCTATCTAAGGACAGTAAAAAAGAAAGTCTACTGACTCAGAAGATTCAATTAGTAGAAAAATGAAACAACTGAACTAAATGAAACGTAATAAAATAAACAATAAACTCCGACTAAATCAGATCATCTCTGGATCAAATTGGTGTATCGTAGTCACGTACAGTAAGACAATTTTCGTGACATTACGTGCTCGCTTTGTACGCACTAATATCATAATAAATCCACTTGAAGCTTGACTTCGAGTTTGAAAATGTTCATTCATGATCCTTTTACACTTTGTAGGCAATGTTACAAATCGCAATACGTTCCAAATAAAAATAGCCATTATTTAAATGCAATGTAGGACAGCCTGTGAGTCGCAATACTAATTACGCAAAATTATAAATTGCGTAATTAGTGGTAGTAGGGCGTCTTGTGAGTTCGCACGGTTACGTACTACCGCCCTGCCTATTTCTGCCGTGAGGCAGTAATGCGTTTCGGTTTGAAGGGTGGGCAGCCGTTGTACTGTAAAATCTGAGAGCTTAAAACTTATATCTCAAGGTAGGTGGCGGCATTTACGTTGTAGGTGTCTATGAGCTCCGATAAACTTTTAACACTACGTGGGCCGTGAGATCATCCATCCACCTAAGCAATAAAATAATTAAAAAAGGGAGCAAAAAAGACTGGTTTCCGTACAGACATAAATTTTATGGGTCCTATAACAAGACTCAGACGAGTAGATGAAGTAATATGAAATTGCTATAAAAGTTACGAAATTAAGTTAAAATATATTTAATGGAAACTTAATGTATTTGAATTTGCAACGACTGTATCTTCCGGAGTATAAATACAGTAACAAATATTTGTTCATTAATTTCCATTGAACGATGAGCCGTGACAGTTTTTTTTGCGATCAGAAATTCCGAATAATGGGAACAGCGGATCTGGTTTCAATTACGATGTTGCGCTGTTTCAACGTCAATATAAAATTCGACTAATGGATGTAGACTAACCGTAGACAAGGAAACATTTTGTGTTATAAAAAAAAACATACAGCAAAATGGATAAAAACCATGGAATCGAGTTTTGGGGATGCTTAAACGACATAGGGAAGATCTTCCACCGAGCGGGTGATATTTGCTTGGTAGACCGACGGTCCAAATGTTGTTGTTCAGAAGTTGTATATTATATGCAAGCTTATCTTGAAAATTTCGTAAGCGAGATTCAGACATCTGTCAAATATCTTGCGTTGTATGATGGCTACCCGCCACAGAGTGAGATAATCTAGCTAAAGCTCTTTTTTTTTAGGAATGAAGGATTACCTGTAGCTCATAGGCCTTTTCGGTTTCATCGGGTGGGGTGGGATTTGCTAACAGCCGCCCGAGCGCCTCCGAAGGAGACCATTCAAATCCAGGACAGCTGCTTGCTATTGCATCTACTACTGGTATGAAATCGCGGCCCTCTGATAAGATCCAGCGAGAAACTCAGTGGGCTGATGTAAGAGTTAGGTTGCACGTCGAACTTTTCGGCGGATTCAATGAGAGCGGCTGGTAGGGTGTTTAAGCCTGTTCCTCAGCTAGTGCTGCAGGCGTCTAATAATAGAATTAGTTGATCGGATTGTTCTGTAAGGACGTTTTTTACTAAGTAGGACCTCGTGTGAGTCCGCGCGGTTAGGTACCACCACCCTGCCTATTTCTGCCGTGAAGCAGTACTGCGTCTCGGTTTGAAGAGTTGGGCAGCCGTTGTAACTATACTTGAGACCTTAGAACTTATGTCTCAAGGTGGGTGGTGCATTTACGTTGTAGATGTCAATAGGCTCCAGTAACCACTTAACACCAGGTGGGCTGTGAGCTCGTCCACCCATCTAAGCAATAAAAAAAAATTCAATAAATAGCAATTACTATAATACCTTCTATCCGGGTACCTAAAATTTTACACGTAAAATCATCTCTCGTGTTACGTGATATGCGTCAAAATTTAGCGGAATTACAAGCACTCACCTTAGCGAGGCTCTATCCTTACACGTGTATAATGATCTCGCTTAAGCATCGAGAGCGTAAAACTACATTTATTATAACACGGTAATTTAGAAAAGCGAGCTCGAGTTTCTGTTTACAGCTACAGATTAGTGTCAGAAAGACGGCGTTCAAAAACTGTATTATACTTATGATATTTATTCTCGTACAATCTTCAAAATATGTAAATATTAATTATTAAATTTTTTGTTACAGCTTAAGCTTTTCAATGGCACGTGCAAAGATTTTTCCGTGTTATTATAGATCGTAGAGATAATTGCGTCGTAAACTGTACACCTACACCCCATGCTGCACGCTGTAGGCAGCGGCTTGGCTCTGCCCTTGGCATTGCTGAAGTCCATGGGCGACGGTAACCACTCACCATCAGGTGGGCCGTATGCTCGTCTGCCTAAAAAGGCAATAAAAAAAAATTAAAAAAAATAAACCTTGCGGTTAGTAACCACTAACACCGTGAGGAAATAATATTATATATTTAAAGAGGCGAGAACAAATCGTAAAGTAGTTTTAATGATACCAAATAGCTTCTTCAGATTATACTTCGTGTGGGAGTCGAAACACAGTACCCTGATATAATGCGATTTCATTTAGTAATTATTGCTCTTGGATTTTAAATTCGAAGACATTTTTGTAACAAAATATTTCCTTCCTAAAGATTCCAAAAGATTCCCAAATCCTTATCTTAACCAATCTATTATTTTATATCCAACGTAAAAACTTAGGTAACATTGGTGCCTTTCTCTTAAAATATAATCTATGTTGTAAATTGGCCGCTTAGGGTTGCTAGTTAGAATTGCTATTTCGGTCACGGAGCCGTCGTGTGTTCGGCGCTGCTATTTCGTTAATGGCCCAAAATATATGATTGAATCTGGCCACACCACGATTTGCGCTTTCACTTATGTTTTAACTGCGTGGGGCGTTCTTTTATTCAAGACGTTACTTTTGACGCCCCAAATTCGTTATTTTTGTTAACATTATTTCTTGTGCTTGATTATCATAAAGTCAATTCAACTTATTTACTACAATAACAATAAGTAATACAATTTAATACGTTCATATCGTTAATCTTACGGCTGTAGAAGTTGAAATAGTTTTAAAATGAAGACTACAAAGCATTGTGGGTGGACCAAACAAAAACACAATGAGAGGTCGCAATATTATAAAAATCATTAAACCTAATAAGAACAATTTCTAACATCCAGATAAAAATTGTTTTCAAGCATTAAATGGTATAATACCGTGCTGTGAGTGAGATATGGGTGATCTTCCAAGCAATAGGCCTAAAACTACAGTTATTTATTCACATACGTACCTATAAATAGACAAGCAATATAGGCCTGCCTATTGGTGAGTGATTATTGGAGCCCATAGAAAACATTATGGATATTGCGCCTATCTAAAATTTGCGGTCAAAGTTATAATTGTCACCACTCACCGCTAAGAAAAACTAGAAGGCATTATTTTGTTGTAGAAATAGCCAGGATGGTGGGTCGTGAAGACTCAAGCAAGCTCCTTCACAAGAAATTTCCATTTTTTTAAACTATCCAATATAAACAAATGTATTAATAACAATAACAAGTATGCTAGTTCGTTTCATCAACATTAGCGGAATTAAATGTTCATAATGACAGATAGCGGTATTTAATCAGAACGCCGCAGAACAAACCCAGTGAGATAGACAAATTACTGGGGCAAAGTAAAATTTGTTAGTCCCTGAGCTCTGCGTAATGATAACTTATGTTACTTGGTTATTAACAGACCGTCGTGGAAATTTTAGTTCTGAAATCTTCGAGACAGCGGACATCGCCGAAATATCGTACATAATAAATTACTGTTTTTTTTTCACTCAAACTTAAAAATAGAAGTAATAAATTTCTAAATAATATAATATAGAAATGTTTTTATTGAAATATACCGTTTACAGGTTCAAAGCTTGGTCTTTTTCACAAATAAGACGTATCCTATACAATATATTCTGTAAAATATGAGTATAATTGGAATATTTCAAATCCTGTCTCGTACTTTAAGCGAGGTAAGGCTACACAAGTCGCATTCGATCGTAATCCAAAAGCCAGATTTGATTAATGTCAGTATACGATAGAATCTCGGGAAGCCCTCGGAAAATTGATGTTTTTCTTCATTTTCGACCCCGTCAGGGAGAGGAAAAACAAGACATCTCACTTTACTTTTCGTACATTTTGCATTAGTTTTAAATTTTGTATCTCATGGGTCGCAACTGTTCTTATTAATATTTTAAAGGAAATTGAGGAAGACGTTTTCGTAAAATCATCCAGTTTTTGGTATCGTCAAATGGCTTATTATTATACGCTTAGTATGAAATGATGATCATAAATTTAGTACATTACACAATTAAATACATATTTTTTTGTTTAATTGGATGCACGAGGAGATCATGGAACACCTTGTGTTAAATGGTTACCGGAGTCCATAGATATTTTATCAACATTCATTCATGACGCCACCCACATGAGTTTTAAGCCTTTGCAACAATATTAGTAATTATCGTTACCTATTCCTAAAGCGAGCATCGTGTTCTTTCAATATAGTCTTACTATATCGTAATTAAATCTGAAACTGTAACAATAGACAATATATTATTATGATATTTCTGGACTTTCTCTCATTTTTTAATTCTACTTAATGCCGAGCAATTAGGATTTTTGTCCGAAAAAAGTAGTTCTGTTTAAAACGAAATTAGAATTCGTGAGTTGATCTTATCATAGTCAAAACAAACTTCACGAAAGCGTTACCCATTAGGTAAGTAGTAACTTGGAAATTTACAAATCAGATTACGTATAAACAAAGTTACGTGGAAGAAGTTATAATTGTACCTACTGAGTTGGTGCTACGATGCGACAAGAATTATTTGGAACGCGGTCGAAATCGGATGTTACGTGCCGTGTTGTGAGAATCTTCCCAATCCTACCTTGAGGCCCCCTGTGCGTTCTGATTTGAGAATTAGATCAGTCGATATTATAATATCACGTACGCCAAGAGCTTGCCGACACAGTTAAAACAATTATACACAGGTCACTGCCCTCACAACAATGAATAATTGTCTTGTATCCCTTGGAAAATAACTTGTATATGAGCGTGGACTCTATTATCCACTTCAACTTCAGATTAATGCGAAAAATCTTTTGAAGTCGTCGGGGCCTAAAGAATAAGACCTTCGGTGCATTTGTATCAAACGATGCAACTGTGCCGGTGTTCTAATCCATTAGACAGGTACCTACCTATTATAACATATTTAAATTAAATTTTCACGATTGACTTCTACGGTGAAGAAATAACCTCGTGTAATAAAAATCAAACTCGCAAAATTATAATTTGCGTAATTACTGGTGGTGGGACCTCTTGTGAGACTCCAAATGACTCTGTATCCTCAGAGGCCGCATTCCACCAATCGGTGGAAGAGAGCGTAGCGAACCTACTCTCCTCCCCGGCGCCACCGTTGGGAGATGATGATTTCATCACTCCCAGCGAATTGCGCCTCTCCATCAAGCGGATGAAGAGGCGCAAGGCGTCGGGTGAGGACGGTATTCCTTCCCTCGCATTCTTCCACTTCCCTGAAACGGTCGTGTCATACATGACACGGCTGTTCAATTCCATTCTGTCCACAGGACACTTCCCGGGAATTTGGAAATTGGGCAAGGTCATTGCCTTGCCCAAGCCCGGCAAGGATAGGAGAAATCCCTCCAGTTACCGTCCGATCACCTTGCTGTCGCATGTGGGCAAGTTGTTCGAGCGGCTGCTGCTGAGAAGGGTGTCGCCGCACATCCTTCTCAGACCCGAGCAATTCGGGTTTCGCAGCGGTCACTCGACAACGNCCCAGTCATACCCGATATTCCACAAAAGGGGGCCGAGCACCGACCCCTGTGGAACACCGCGCACGACCGGGAACCGGTGCACGATCCCACCGTGTCCGGTACACGTGACCGATCTGTCCTCCAAGTAGGAACCCACCAGCCGGCGAAGGTAGGGGGGCACTCCGTGCCGTTCCAGCGCCCCCCCTATCACGGACCAGGGTCCCGCAGTAGGTAGTCGAAATTCGACTAGAATTAATTGGAATTGTAAGTTTGTACTATTATGATTGTATTTTATTCTTCTATAATCACAAATTTCGCCAAAACTACACTAAAAATATGAACAAAGACAAACGATGTTTAATCTATTCTCAATTTGACCACAGACTTCAAGATCAAAAGTTTGACAATAAATAGTATGCATGCGTGTGTGCGTCAAATACATGGTATGTAGTGTAAGTAATGTTTTCTTTATTGATTCAATGTATCTTTTATGGATTATTAAAAAAAAAATATATATTTGCTTAGATGGATGGACGATCTCACAGCCCACCTGGTGTTAAGTGGTTACTGGAGCCCATAGACATCTACAACGTAAATGCGCCACCAACCTTGAGATATAAGTTCTAAGATCTCAGGTATAGTTACAACGGCTACCGCACCCTTCGAACCGAAACGCATTACTGCTTCACGGCGGAAATAGGCGGGGTGGTGGTACCTACCCGTGCGGACTCCCGAAAGGTCCTACCACCAGTGAAATGAAATATTAACATTGTGCACTTCTTCTCTATATTCTCTATAAGTTTAGAAAATTTCATACTCCTCCATCCACGCAATTTTCGTAAAAAGGGATACAAAGTTTTTGCTTCACGTATTAATATATAGATAACATACCAAATTCCAGTTTGACAGGTAGAGCCGGCCAATAGAAAATTAAAATTAAAATTTGACAGGCACGAAGATGGGATAAATTAAACTGAACGAAAATACACTCCTTTACTTTAGCGTTAGTTGACTCCTGATTTTGAGATTGTCGTTTAATGAACGGATGCCTTTCTTCTTTGATGTGTAATGGATTCATTTTGTTGTTATTATTAAACTTATCTCGATAGCTCGGAACGTGGCTTTATTGTAAGATATAGTTATGTATTGAATAATGTTTACTGCCTGAATTAAATATTAGTATCATTATTTTCTGTGGAATGGATTTTTTAAACGAAGATTGACAGAAAAGGTCTCGGCCATGTCGTGGGTATAAGTAGCTGCTTAATGTATATACTAGAATTGAATATTTCAGCTCACCTTAAAAGATAAGTAACGAATGCACTGAAGGTGAATTAGATCAGTTCATAGACATGAATACCAACAACCCGAGACAATGAGGTCATGGCTTAGGAATGGTTGCGCGATGTACCCGTATTGATGGATACAACTACTCCAGTATTAAAATCACGCAGGCAGGTACCAATTAACGCACCTTTGAATATGGGGTCCAAATCTCAATTGAATTATAAAAAGGCTGTATCAGCCTTTAAGCCGAAACTCAAAACTGGTTCACAGCTGAAATAGGTTGATTGGTGGTATGGATGTTTATATAAAGCCAGATTACAATATACCCTGCCACCAGTTTTGATAATTAAATACATTTTACGGGTGTTCCGTGATTTTATTCGTTCATTGTGAATGTGGAACAATAAAACGTGTTAAGTACGGATTTCATAAAAAAAAATTGGTACTCGCCTGCGGGATTTTAACACCGGCACACTCACAATGCTCGATACCATTGAACCTATATTTAGGCCACGATGACTTTTAAACTCTATACTAAGGGTTTTGCTACCTTTTAAACAGATATATATGATTATTTGGCAACAGAAAAATGCAGCAGTGTAGTTAGCTCCCTGTTGTGTGACTTTAGGAACTAGGCAGGCTTTAAACAGCATGCCTGAACTAAAATTCTAATAGGACGAGTAGGAATTATTGACTCAAGTTTGAACCGACGCATTGAAAAAATCGTAACAACTTGAAGAAAAGAAAAATTAATTCAGTTCACTTCGATTATCTTAATAAACATCTCTCATAATATAGCTTTATGAAGTCGTCGTGGCCTAAAGGATAAGACGTCCGGTGCATTCGTATCTAGCGATGCACCGGTGTTCGAATCCCGCAGGCGGGTACCAATTTTTCTAATGAAATACGTACTTAACAAATGTTCACGATTGACTTCCACGGTGAAGGAATAACATCGTGTAATAAAAATCTAACCCGCAAAATTATAATTTGCGTAATTACTGGTGGTAGGACCTCTTGTGAGTCCGCACGGGTAGGTACCACCGCCCCGCCTATTTCTGCCGTGAAGCAGTAATGCGTTTCGGTTTAAAGGGTGGGGCAGTCGTAACTATACTGAGACCTTAGAACTTATATCTCAAGGTGCGTGGCGCATTTACGCTGTAGATGTCTATGGGCTTCAGTAACCACTTAACACCAGGTGGGCTGTGCTGTGAGCTAGTCCACACATCTAATCAATAAAAAAAAAGCCTGTTTTGTTTAGAAATTTAACATTATTTTTATGTCACCTATTTCGTATTTACAAAACTCGACTGCTATAAATTAATCAGCGTGTTTTGGTAGTTTACTGATTGAGCGAATGGTCGAAGTACCTTTTCATTTTCCCTGGAAAATTTCAGAAAGTTGGCAAACAGTAATCAATACATCAAACAAAATCGAGGTAGTGCGCCTACCAATTGCTTTCTATTGTTTGCCTTGCTCCGAAATTGTTTCATTACAATTGTATGGTTACAAGTCACAAAATGTGGTTGTTCATGTCATTTGAAACTCGAACATTTTATTTCGCGTTTTTTTCATTACTATTGCCGATTTTAAACCTACATTGATTGGTACCGTCATACTGCCTTTTCTAAGTTTTTTTAAGGCTTAAAGGCTGGACAAAGTCGTAATATAATGCAGCTGTGACCTCGCCCTATGTCTCAGGATGGATAACAGCATTCTTCACCGTGATGTCCATAGGCCCCCGTGACTACTTAACACCAAGTGGGCTTATAATGCTAAAAATAAAAAGATAAAAATTTAAGTTACTATAATTGTTACTTTACGTGACGTAAGGATTTTCAAGTAACTTCTGCCTATAAATGCAATAAAAATATAGAGCTTGAAGTTATGTTCACGGTCGCCCAGGATTGGCAGCCTGTTGGCTCTTTATAAATTTCAAACATTAAAATTATCATTCGGCTATATCTTATACCTTGAAACGAGCAATTCTTGTATATTAATATATTTATATAATCTGAATCTCAGAAACGGCTCCAACGATTTTCATAAATTTTAGTATACAGGGGATTTCGGGGGCGATAAATCGATCTAGCTACGATTTATTTTCAGAAAATTTTGTTTTATTCGTGTTTTCAATAATCAACTCTTCCCGACATCTATTGGCGAATAATAATACTATTTTTTTTAATTGAGGGCAACTAACCGCTTTAAAAACACAACAAGATGGCGTTATCAAAAAAAAAAAACCGAGCAAAGCTCATCGTCTAGTGCTAATTTAAACTGCCAAACAATCGTATTGTAAAATGAAAAAACAAATTGCTTTGGAATTCCGTGAACGTTTTAGCTAACGAAAACAACGGGTATTGAAATAATATCGCCGAAAAGCCAGATTTTATCGGAGATAAAGAAAACTACGTCTTCGACTCTGATATTTTCATAGACAGTGCTCGTAAGCAATACGTACATGCTATATTGTGGGGAAATATGAAAGTAGGTGAGTCTTCTAACATACATTATTGGATTATTATATGAAACGTATTCGTTATTTTCTGAAATATGTGTAGTTTACTGGTTGTTATTAGTTATTAGTTTTTTTACTGTTGGTAGGACCTCTTGTGAGTCCGCGCGGGTGGGTACCACCACCCTGCCTATTTCTGCCGTGAAGCAGTAATGCGTTTCGGTTTGAAGGGTGGGGCAGCCGTTGTAACTATACTTGAGACCTTAGAACTTATATCTCAAGGTGGGTGGCGCATTTACGTTCTAGATGTCTATGGGCTCCAGTAACCACTTATCACCAGGTGGGCTGTGAGCTCGTCCACCCAACCAAGCAAGAAAAAAAAAAGTTCAGATATATATGTATATCAGAACTCCATTATCTTCGGGCTTCATTCTTTGATGTGGTAAAATGATGTCAGTTGATTTCAAAGACGGCAATGGAAAGTTAGACAGTTTTTTATTGTTTCTATTCTTCATCTAAATGTTTCGTTATCAATTCATGTAGATGTATGGAACTTCTTAGTTCAGCTTACAGAAGAGAATCCTCGACTTATTGTTTGTTTATTGTTTCAAAATATGATCTCAAAGATTTAAAATGCTTTTATGCGTAGTACCACACACTTCACCGCCATTAACTTTTCCGGATAAAAAGTCAGACGAAAGTACGCCGAAATATCAACAATATCGCCTACATTTACCTATATTTCTACTAGAGATTACCCATTCTTAAATATTTACATGCGTCGTAATAGGATCTGAGACTTATTGCTAGCCGGTATAATCGGCAAGCCAGTGTTATTGTTCATATTGCGTATTATCGTAGACAATTAAAATTATTGTAAAATTATTGCTGAAGTCCATGGGCGACGGTAACCACTCACCATCAGGTGGGCCGTATGCTCGTCCGCCTACAAGGGCAATAAAAAAAAAATTATAAAGTCCACTGAGTTTCTCGCCGGATCTTCTCAGTGGGTCGCGTTTCCGATCCGGCGGTAGATTCTGCGAATCACGGCTCTTGCTAGGGGTTCGTGTTAGCAACGTCGTCAGGTTTGAGCCCCGTGAGCTCACCTACTAGCTAAGGTTACGCTGATATGATCTCTCTAAAGCTAGACCATCAGCTTAGGTAGGAAAAAAAACGTTTATTATTTATATTTTCTCCGACGTTTCGAATACTTTAATACTTTACAGGCTTTGTAGTCACCAAATTAAATATTTGAATATTTTTAAGTACCAAAGAAGAACTCGTCACAAACACATGACAGCCACGGCCACTCTGACAGAAATGTAGAGACAGAAAAGTAAAATAAGAAATATTAATTCTATTAGGCACATAAGTACCTCGTATCGATAAAGGAATAATGTGTCCTTAATGTGTTTAAAATTAAGATAGAAAAAAATAAAATAGAAAAGTCGCCTTATGTGTTTTTTTCGGATTGGGCGATTCGTGAACTTTCGGATACTATACGATTTTCGTGCTTTTATGTTTTAGTACATAATAGAGCTAAAAGCCAAATAGTTCAGGCAACGTCAAAGGCAAGAACTGTTTGACACAAAATGAGAGTTACAAGTTTTAGTCTAAATACTTGATAAAAATATTTTACGTAAAGTAACTGTAACTTATCGTAAAATAAACCGTATAAACCATAAAAGAAGTTCAAATTAAGCACTAAATAAATTTAAAATGCCATGCTTTAAAAGTAGCCATCAATTAATCTTTTTATATATTGCAGAAACCTTTTGACTTCAGGCAATCTTCCGGTAAAAATGTGTTTATTTACAACAGGTAAACGGTAATATCTACCTGAACTGTATACGGGCTTATTAAATTCGTGAAGCGAAAGTAGTACGTGAACATGGAAGTTGATTCAAACGATTCGTCACGAGGATCTGACTTTTTGACTGCCTTCGTAGGCAAATACTAGGAATCTATATATTAATACGTGAAGCAAAAACTTTGTATCTCTTTTTACGAAAATTGCGCGGACGGAGGAGTGTGAAATTTTCCACACTTATAGAGAATATAGTGAATATAGGACATTTTCCTGATCTGTTATCTTCCTTTGACTCAGACCATGTTCACGCTGTGCTTATCTCTGAGACTTTTCTTAAGCCTTCACTCCCATCCTCGCAATATGCACTCCCCGGATACAAACTTTTGCGAAATGACAGGACGGGTCGCGGATGTGGTGGTGTTGCAATCTACCTCCGTGCTGATCTGAAGCATGCAATCATTGATCAGTCACNGCGATTATGGAATTCTCTCCCTCAACCTATTCGTGCTAGTTCCTCTCTAGAAGTTTTTAAGAGTCAAATGAAGAAACATTTCCTGTCACTTTAATCGTATTTAAGTTATTGTTTTATGTATTTTTATTTATATGTATTTTTCATTTAATGTTAGATTATTTTTTTAATGCTTAGTTAAAAATCATGCTTTAATAGCTCTCATATTGTACACTATTCCCCTCTTATACATCGTATTTCTCTCTGATAATGGTTTGCTGGAAGAAAACTCATGAATGAGTTAAGCTCGCCTTTGTACATAGCATTTAGAATTCTTTAAATCTGTTTTTATTGTATTTTCTTTTGTGTACAATAAGTATAAATAAAAATAAAATAAATAAATAAGAAGTGCTATTTTTTTTAAATAATGCGTAAAAGATACATTACATCAATAAAGAAAACATTACACACACTACATACCATGTATTTGACTCACACACGCATGCATACTATTTATTGTCAAACTTTTGTTCTTGACGTCTATTGTCAAATTGAGAATAGATTAAATATTGTTTGTCATTGTTAATATTTTTTATAGTGTAGTTTTGGCGAAATTTGCGATTATAGAAGTATAAAATACAATCATAATAGTGTACAAACTTACAATTCCAATTAATTATAGTCGAATTTCGACTACTGCAGGACCTCTAGTTTTAATTAATGTTCACTCTCTGCTCGTTTTATGTTTAATAGAGGAAACTTGTTTGATTTTTGTTGAACGTATGTACGGTTCGTTTCTCAGACATATAAATGATAGTTAACGGTTCACGTGACAGCAAATGAATACGTTTATGGACATCGACAAAGCAAGGAGCGTCGCCAAGCGTTTATCTCCAGTTAATGACGTTTTACAAATCTTATATGAAAAATAACGAGTTATGTCGCTTGAAGAACAAGGAATATATTTCAGAGCATGTGATAAAAAATTCTGAGGTGACCGAAAGCTGTTATACCGGAGGTGACGATTTTCTACTTATTACTACTAACTACTACTAATTTTGTTAATGGATAAACAATAAATAGTTAATGCTGCTCTAAAGTGCTTTGAAGAATTGATTGAGATGATCTCATCACCTCATTTTTACCATCGTAAAGTAAAATTTTGTTACAAATGATTATAATAGATCATAAGAAAAATGCTGTTAATTAGTATTTTAGCAGCAAGACATTAATTAGTTTTATTTTTTATTTTTCCTATAAACATCAACTTTAGCATAATTTCTAACATAGTTGATGTTCATAAGCAATCAAGTGGCTTATATAAACATGACTGTATGTTACATTGCTTAAACTATTCCAGATTTAATCGGACTTTAAGTTAAATAATGAAACGCCGACAGCTGACTACCCTTTTCAAATCCAGCATAAGTTTTATTAATGATACAAACTCGAGGCAAATCCAGTCTGAATTTATTCCATGGTTACATAAATAGGCCGAAATACTCGGATTTCTTACGAGGGGAAAATTAGCTCGGAAAAGATTTGGCATCCTGGCGTGGGAGCGACTCTGATTGCCAAACTCGTATGAAAGAAACATTCTCGAGATCCGAGCGACGATAATTATTTACCTTTTGCGGTTACAATTATGTGCGTTACGAATTTTACGTTTCCAATAAGAGTTTTAAAAAGATGCTGAAGATTTTGCTGTGATGGGGCTTTCTTCTAAAAAAATATGAAATGATATAAAAGATTTTTAAGAGGTACTCTACTCTTCGATACTTTGTGTGAGTGTTATAGAATTTTGTTGTTGTTAGCTTTCGTATAAAAACTAGCTTCTTCTACTATTATTTCTCACTCCCACAAAGATTCTCATCATTAACGCCCCCGCAACTGGTGTAGGGAGTCCAACACTCATATAAATATTAGCCGATCCATTAAGTACACGTATTTTCTACATGGATACCAAGTTTTAAGTCAATCGGATGCATGGTTCAGTAGTTATAACGGAACATCCGTAAAAACCACTGTAGATTTATATATTAGTATAGATAGTTTGTAAGCTTTTGTGGTTAACAGCATCACAAATACTACATATAAATATTATTAAATGGATTCATATCACTGTTTAAAAAAATAATCATGGAACACGATGATTTTTTGATCAGTGTTTTTAATGCATCCGTAACATTAATGTTCTTGATAACGTAAGGAGAACTTAAAAAAACTCGCATTAAGCACAGAACAATACAACTATATTAACAGTTTTTGGGGAAATTTGGCAAAGAGAACCTACGTTTACCAAAAAGATAACTTCCCTTCGTATTATCTGATTAGTAAACAGACGGTTTAATACGTATTAGTAAATATAAAACATTATCTTAGTTGGGATAAGATAACAACATCAGGACAACTAAAAAAGCAAACAGGTATCATTACTAGAACGAAAGTATTAATTTAATGGGTACTACTGAAAAATATAAAGAAGCAACTATTAATAGTATATGTATAGAATCGTTATTTTATTGTAATAAAAACAATTAAATCGCACATGGACCTCAATCCCGATGAGAAACATGCAAATTTTTAACAAAAGACACCCGCGTTTCTTTTTATCATTAAATTCAGTTGTATTCTGTAGTGGTTTTCATAATTTATATTCTTATTCAGCCTTCCGTCACACATAATATGCGTAATGTGTCCAGCAGGGCGTGCCTTCCAAATGTGGGACATTAGAATGACCTTTTTTACATGCACGGCTTATATATGATACAAAAGAAGGGTTCTCGTATAATCCGTTGAGAAAATATTGATAGAATGCCTTCGGGCTTGACACGTGAAAGCCCATTTCGACGTTTAAAAATAACCTTGGCATTAAAAACTTTAGACTTGTTGGCGTGATATTTCGAGAATACGTCACTTTGAGGAATATCACTAAGGTATAAATACCAATAAAAATTAATTCCCATTTATTATTAACGTGTTTTTTTGTTAACAAACCGTCATCAACGCTAACCGTATCAAAAAGTTAATCTCAGCACAGACAACGCTAACTTAATGACGCGACCTCTGGTCTCGGAGGGGTGTGATGTATCGAGTAGCCATCATAGAACACAAGACTTTTGACCGATGCCCGAATCTCGTTAACGACATTTATAAGATTAGGTTAGTTTTTTTTAACTGCTTATCTGGGTGAACGATCCTATGGCCCCCCTGGTGCTAAAGACATTTATAACGTAAAATTAAATATCGTCTCTCACCTTAAAAAATGATAGAACATGAGTTCTGAGGTCACCGTTTTTGTAGTACAACGGCTGCCCCACCCTTTAAATTAAAACGTATTACTGCTTTACGGTAGAAATAAGCAGCTGGTGGTACCTATCTCTGCGGACCCACAAGATGTCTTACCATCATATCATACAAGTTTCAAACAATAAAATTTGGACTGTTGGTCTACGAAGAAAAATCACCTGCTCGGCAAAAGATCCTGCTGTTTAAGATTACCTTTCATAAGCTATAGTCACATTTGATGTTGACAGTTTTTAGTAAAATGAAGTGAACAAGCTCTTCCATGGAATTTGAGGAAACAACATGGTATTTGAAAACAGCCTCAGAACGTTTTTGTGAGAAAGCGGTGCGTCACGATAACCCTCTTATCGTAGCCATCGTAATTTACGCTCTCGACCCAGAAGGAGAGGCAACATTCAGCCGTCATCGCCCTAGACATATTATTTCGGATCCTCCCGATACACTCTCGACATTCCAAACACCGTTTACTGTGGTAGACTTAGCGAAGCACTGCTCTTATTAGGGCAGATGCTGCTGAAACCCTCGTGCTGAGCCTCGTGAGTTCGTCACAAGTCACGGCAAAGCTAGAATAGCCCCTCAAGGCTACTGGCAGATAGGTAAACAAAAAATAAAAACCAACAAGCCTGGATAACAAGATCATTGATTAACACAGAAATCTTTTATACACTACACCTATATCCAATTAAGTAGGTATCTGTGAATGGTAATTTAATAGACGCAACATCAAAAATTGTTTGACCTTTAACATCAAAGTTCGTTAGTACATTCCCAGATTAATTAACAGAATAAAGGCTCACCGCAATACTTCTTGCGTATATAGAAATAGGAGCACAAAGGGCTCTTGGGGATTAATGTATTTAATTATTGCTGTGAAAATTGTGGAAATCGCTTAAATACACCTTGGTAAAAGTTACATTAGCTTTTAATGTGAACGATGATTTACGTTTTTAATTGTTATGTTTGTATTTCAATTTTTAATGTTTATACTTACGCTTCAAACACAAAGTACAATACATTATGGATCCGAATAATTTTTTGCAAGATAAAATTTGCATAGTTTTTTTATATTAACAAAAAAAATGTTGGAGAAACAAAAACCTTAAACGTATAGCTGGTAGTAAGTAAGCAACTAAAATATTTTGACTTATTATGTACATATGTATATGTTTTAAAAATATGCATATTTTATAAGTACTGACCAACGTTCAAGCAAACGAAAACTTTGACATGGTTTTTCTGTTACTCTCTAGGGAACATTAAATTGTAGCCTTCACAGAAAATAAAATTTATTGGTTCGGTAATCGTGAACGCACGTACATAAATATCAGTAGGCATATTGGAAATTTAGTGTTTGTCGAGGAGATAATAAAAACTAAAACCGCTTTAAAAAATAGTGGCCGTAATTCACAAACAACATACTTGTACTTAAGGCATCCGACCTTTCTACTGACTCAAGAGCTCACAGGTCGCGGATGCTTGGGTCGTTAGCTGCACTACACCACAGTGAGGGAGCCGAGCATGCTGCAGCCCGGCTCGCCTAGGACAGTGTCGTGATCTCGTCATGCCATTCGGACCAGACTTGTCGCTGCCGACGGTCGTGCCTACGATGCTCGGCAGCGACGCCGTTCCTACGCAGTTTTGGTTGGTAATTTTTGCCCAACTCGAGCCCCTGTAGGAGAAAGACAGTCTCTTCTAGTGACTGTTCGGGGACACCACAGAGTCGGGGGCGCGCTCTACCAGCACTCCAGCGTGCTTCCCAGTTCATACTAAAGTAACCCGATGGTGGTATCTCACGTTCCGATACGGCATCCTTCTAGTCCAGTGGGGATCCTAGAATACCAACGTCACTGTTTGGATGGACTGACGGACCGCCGACCAGTCACCAGTCGGTGTTTGCCGCTTTTTACTTCTCGGGCAGGTATTGGCCGTTCGAACGAGTGTGTAAGAGAATGGATTAATGGAAAAAACTCAACCCCTCCATCGATAATTCTTCAAGAGAAGACCGAGTTTCCCTTTGGCCCTTAAGGCCAAAAAAAATAATTTTACAAGTGCCCGTAATCTCACGAACGGCATCCAAATCAAGGTTCAAACACCCGACGACCATAGGGCTCTCTCTTCTTACCTCCGTAAGGAGCGTTTAAGTTTCCATACGTATGCGCTCCAGGAGGAGCGCTAACTCCATGCCGTCATACGTGGCATCCCTAAGGAGTTGGACGCCGAGCTTGTCTAGGCTGATCTTCTAGAATAAGGCCTATCGGTCAACTCCGTGCACCGCATGCACACAGGCCGCGGAAAGGAGCCATATAACATAGTTCTCGTCACCCTCCAGCCTACCTAGGGCCCCCGGGCCAATACATTGCAAAACCAACGCACGTCCAGCACTCAATCCACGGACCATTTTTATATAGAAATAGTAGACAGTGAGGTCGAGCGTAGAACCTTCTTGCCATCCTCGGACGCCTTACCACCCGTAACCCCGATGGAAGTTAAAGACCTAATCAAAGACCTACGTCCTCGCAAGGCTCCGTGTTGAGACGGCATATCTAATTGCGTTATTAAACTTCTACCCGTTCAACGTATGCGTAATGATAATCGCTTTGTCGTTGCCGCCGCTGACTATTCCCCGAATCCTGATCACACAAGAGCCACTCACCGTCGACGCCCTAGACACGTCCTTAAGGATCCATCAGATCCAATAACTTTTGCATTCGACGCCTTCAACTCTAACACTAGGAGCAGGCTTAGGGACCTCGGTAACCGTACTCGTTGAACTCGACAAAGAGTTCGCCGTGCAACCTAACCCATGAATCAGCTCGCTGAGTTTCTCACCGGATCTTCTCAGCGGGTCGCGATTCCGATCCGGTAGTAGGTTTATTCGCGAAGCAGTTGCTCTTCAGTTGCTAGGTATCCTTCGGAGGCGCTCGGGCAGCTGTTAGCAAATCCCACACTTCCTGGCTGAGCGCTTGCTCGTCCACCTGTCCTGGTGAAACTGGAAAGGCCTCCGGGTCCCCAGTAACCCCTCAATACAAAAATAATAATAAAAAGCATTAGTGGATGGCTACAGCACTCCCACACATAACGCATATCTCCTCGGCGCGAGGATCTTGTCATCCCTGCTTGCGCTTTACTAATATTGCTCTAGGGCATTTTTATCTGAATGAGAGCTTTAATCATAATTTAGCAAAGTTCTAATGTCTATATAATTTGGTTATTAGTTTAATTTTCTACAACTGTTAAATTTGTCTTTGAAATGGAGCTTTGCTTTTAATCTCTTTGAGACATACGTATTTATACTCGATTAGTATTATTTTAATGCAGTGTTGAGTTGTCGGATTTTTTCTCATTTATGATTAAATAAAATGTGGTTGTTTTTTTATCAAGAATTAATTAGATTTAGAAAAAAATATTAGAAAAATTGGTACCTACCTTCGGGATTCGAACACCGACACAGTTACATCGCTCGATACGAATGTGCCGGGCGCCTTATCATTTTGGGCACGACGACTTCAAAATTGTCTTCTTCTTTTTTTCTTTTTCTCCACCTTATCCCACTAGGTGGGGTCAGCACAGCAAATTTTTCTCTTTCATTCTCTTCTATCAGCCGTCATCTCAACAGTCACTCCTCTCTCTCTCTCATATCGTCATTCACACACTCCATCCATGTCTTCTTTGGTCGACCTCTTCCCCCTCTACCTTGCACTACAATTCCCATACATCTCCTTCAAAATTAAAATTATCATTGTCCAAAATCAAAATTAACATTCCTCCTTAATTTGCAGAGTAAATATCACGACAGAGAACTATGATGATCTTCCTCTAAAACTTAACTTTCATGAATACCATTATGTAGCGGATAATATTATTCATTTTTCCCATGGCCCGAATTGCTAGTACGAAGCTAATAAAATTCCATAACGGATACCACTCGCACACACGAGACTCCGAAGATAATTAAATTCTGACTGGATTCATTCGGCGCATGTGTTTCAAATGCTCTTAATTGTTTCGATGTTTTGAAATTTCAACGAATCTACTTTTATTAAACTTTTTTTTTATCAGATTATCTTTTTTGTGTTGTTAGTGTTGTTATTTATAAAATACTAGCGACCCGCCCTCGCTTCGCTTCGGAAACATTAAAGCACACATGAAACCAAAAAAAAAATATTTTTTTTTTTTTAAAAAGTAGCCTATGTTCATCAGAGACAATGTCGGCTTCTAACGGAAAAAGAATTTTTCAAATCGGTCCAGTAGTTTCGGAGCCTATTCGAAACAAACAAACAAACAAATCTTTCCTCTTTATAATATTAGTATAGAAGATGCCCAGATTACTTTCATTGACAAAAAATTAAATAGCTGGTTGAAAGTACTAATAATTAAAATTAAAATTAATTTTATTAAAATACAAATGATGTTTAGGTGATTTTCTGACACTTCCGTAACTCTAGTAATGACAATTATCTACCGTTATCCAGTATTCGGTATAAGGAAGCTAGCAACAAGAAAAAAAATGTGTTTTTGAATACATCTTCTAGTTTGTGTTCTACTATATGTCGAAAAAAAAACCGACAAAATTCTTTGAGAATCACATGTAGAATATTAATAAAAATATAATTTTTCGATTAACTTCTTTTCATTATATTTCAGCTAAACTAAAGTAAACTAAACATAATTAACAAAAAATATTATGTTACACATCATGCTGTGTCTAAGTGTAAGCCACAATAAAAGAGAATATTCATATCAATGAGAAAATCGGTAGCAACATACATATTTAAGCTATGGCAGTATAGATAATGATTGATAGTAAATGAATATAAAAATAGAATTTTTTGTTAGGTACTTACTACTAATAAATCCGGCAGTATAATTCACTGCTTAGTTATTCTAACTAACTGATAAATTTGACATTGCTGATTTTGGTTATTAGCATCACACTTGTCTATTGAAAGTGTTTTTTTCCTACATAAGCTGATAGCCTTGAGAGGCTATATCAGGGTTACCAAACGAGTCGGTGAGCTCACGGGGCTCAAACCTGGCGAAGTTGTTAATACTGACCCTAGCAAGAACAGTGCTTCGCAGAATCTACCACTGGATCGGAAACGCGACCCACTGAGAAATTCCTACGAGAAACTCAGTGGGCTGTATCTGTGAGTTAGTCCTTCGTTGCAAGCGACGGGTTCGACGATGACCGGTTTAAAAGTGTATTCCGCCAACAACGGTTGCAATTTGTCATCAAGACATTAATATTTTGTTCTGAATTCGAGCTGCCAGTTATGCAAACCTCTGTTAATTCTAAATTTTCTAAATATAGAATAAACAGACTCCGGGGTATCTTCCTACATCATGACGCACATAATGTAAGTTGCTCAACTGTATTGTCTCTAAAGTTCGAACATCGATTTCCTTCATACTCGTACATACCCTCGCGTACATGTTGTACATACATTATAAGTATCTTACAGTTTGAAGAACATTTTGATTTCGATAATTTTGACTTGTATTCCAAATGCCTTAAAAAGAGTACTACTACTAAAATTACTAAAAATAAATAATTTCGATGAACTTTCTTAGAATCCAATAGATGTTTTGTAGGTATGACTTGCAACCGTCTATCTCCTTGTTACGATTGAGTATCCCTTACAGAAACAAGAATATGAACATGAATTTTATGATAGCACGAAAATCATCTCTCGCTTTTCCCTTCACAGATTTTTTAAATATTTTCTCTTACAATTTCCAGTTGAAAGTAGTTGAAATATTTGTAGTTTCGCTATATAGCTGGAGCAATTTTAATTATATGATTGGAGTGTTTTTTGTACCTGAATTAGACTGGATTTTGATCGTAGAACAAAAGGACTACATTTCTTAAATTTGAAATAACAGTTTTGTACCCGATTTCAATTAGAACACAAACAACTTTTTTTATGAATTATTTCCACTAATACAAGCATACAAGTCGCACTAAATAATTCCGTTCAAGGTTTACTTGACACAAAGAAAAATAAAATGCTTTTGGGCCGCACACAGAATAGATAATAATACCCTTCAAGGGATGTCGAAGGTTATGAAAAAAAACTCTTACGATTTTTTCCTTTATCCATGCAGTAGAATACTAAATAGCTTTATTCGTGTTTATTAGTCTGGCTTTTTTTGAAAATACTTTCTTGTTAGAAAACGCTTTGAATGAAACCACACGAAAGATTGTGTACAAGAAGTTCGCTCTAAGCGATTACGTTTCGGATCAACTGCTTCAAATTATAAAAACTAGAGGTCCCGCAGTAGTCGATATTCGACTATAATTAATTGGAATTGTAAGTTTTTTTTTTTCGTAAAAATTTTCGTAAAAAAGGATGCAAAGTTTTTGCTTCACGTATTAATATATAGATAAACGTGAGGTATTGTGAAAACTTAATTGTGCGAGATTGAAAGTTAATAAAATTATAAAATTATAATTTGTTAATATGGCCGGCGGTCGCTTACAAGTTCATTCTTACCCGAACCTTCCGGAATTTATTTTTTATTGCCCGTGTAGGCAGACGAGCACCTGATGCTGAGTGGTTACCGTCGCTTATAGCCGACAGCAATGCCAGAGCTAAGCCGCATCTAAAAAAACAGCTTTATACACCGAGTCTGTAATTAAACAACTTGGCACTTTTAACTTTTTCTCTGTTGTACCATGTTATCGATAATAACGGAAGGGACTCTGCATGAGCTAACAGGAGGCATTGAAATTATCTCGCAGAAATGTAAGCGTCGTTTAGAGTAGTTTTATTAAACACATTTTTGATGTGAAACATCTATAGCCGCACGTAAAACCGATTTCTGGCGTGGCGACGCATTCCGTGGCGACGCGTCGCCATGCGCAATCGACTGTGCGATTCTCTCCCACTCGATCCGGCGTTAAGCCATCTCTCTCGCTACACTGAGCTCGGATACCTATGGTGTATACTCCGTAGTGTATACAGTGTTGTTTACTACAGTACACATAACCTGTGTTTTACTTGAAAATAAATTATTTTTTCGTAATATTTTATTTTATCATTATGACGACATATTTAGTTCCTATCACAATCTATTCTTTTGTGCATATTACTTTTACAAAATATTGTCGATGTTTCACATCTGCCAGGTGTCCCGTGACGGCTCACATTTTTTTTAAAGGTTTTAATGTTTAGAACATAAATTTATAAGGTTTCTAAACGGTGCAATTTGAGTACAACTCTAACCATTTCTCAGTGCACCTTATGAAATTCGAAATACCAGACTTTCTGAATTTAGATATAGGCTCCCAATATCGAATAGTCGCGAACACAGTGATCATAGATTACAAAAGCAACATACAAAAATGTACTTGTCACTTAAAACGTAACACGAAACTTGTCACAAACATGTACATAGGTAGCAACAGTACTCCGCTTATGAACTGTATTCTGGAGTACTACTATTTACCCCGTAACGTGTGTCGAATATCGTCTTTCCTAACATTCTCAAGGCTCACTAGATGTCACAGACGTCAAGGATTTCCATATTCGAATATCACAAAGGCATTGGATTTTCCAAACTTGCGTAATACGGATGCAAGTCACTCGAATGCAACTCTTGGCTCTGTTCGAACAAAATGAATGCTATTAAAAGTTTTCGGAGACATTGTTTGATACTGTATTAAGGTTTGTATTCTCTTACAAAGGTTTGTTCGAATGAATGTCTCGTCTCTTTGATACAAAGTTATACAGAATATGTTTTAGTTTTAAATAATTCCCTATCATAACACGACTGGGTCTCACAGAAGGTTCGTTGCACCAGAATTAGCAATTTAGTTTGCAGAGGTATCAGGGGTATAAATAAAGTATGAACAAACTATTAAATTATTCTTGTTGCATCCAAATTATTCTACTTAAGATGTTAAGATAGTTGAACTGTATTTGCATCAAATACTTATTACTTAGTTAATTGGAATATGTAACGGGTGTCTCAGAATGTTTTTCGTTTTTAGGTGTTAAATAAAAAACAACAATGTTTATTAAAACTCGTTTTATTTATTGTTGTAATTGATTTGATTTCTTCTTCTTTGATTGTAAATTTTACTTTTTAGGTAGCCGCATAGGAAAAAAATCAGCTGGCGTTAAATCAGGGCTCCTCGGTGGCCAGTTGATGTCTCCTCGGCGACTTATCGCGTTCTTCTAGGGAATAAATCTTGAAGAGCAGCTAATGTGTCATTTGTAACATGAGAAGTGGCTCCATCTTGCTGGAAAAAGGTGTTGCGGTTGTAGCCATATTTGCATTTCTGTAGCCAACAAAGTCCGGATTATATGGCTGTATCGAGTAGTCAATTCAAAAACAAAAAACATTCTGAAACACCCTATACTTAGTCATGGTACAGAATAGTAGGAGAGATAGAATCCATTGATGGATTTTTCTGAATGTCATTTGTACGTAATCTACAAAATTTGTTCAAAGTTAGTATAAAACTAAAATAGTTCTATTAATATTTTAAATAGTGTGTGTGTGGCTATGCTTACGACCAGACTGTTTTATTAGTCTGTAATAAAATGTCATTTTAAGGCAAACCCAAGTTTTGATTATTCTAGGCAGTATTCCATTAAATAAATCAATACAAACTTTACCTTCTAACATTTAATTACTATATTAGGTTCGATCTTACTTAATACATATTCCCTAATGTAATTAAATGATTTTTTTTCAATCGAAATATTTTTCAAATCGAAAACAAAATAAGTTTTTATTATATCGTTCTACAAACAAAGCCCCGATTAATTACAGCTTCTTTCTTTTCCTCTCGGTAAAATGATTCCAAGATAAAATTAACCTTGAATTTCATTTTATCCACTTTAACGTAATTGATGGAATTTGAATTAATTATTTTTGACAAACTCGGTGATAATTCAGTTATGATAATTCGTTCCAATAATTAACTTGTTGAAGACTTTTTCGTTTCTTGAAAATAATATTTTATTTAAGAAATTAAGGAAACAAGTAACTTTAAACTTCATGAAAATCGTGTATTTATCGTTACTTACTGTAAATTTAATAGAAATTTATTATGAATTCCTTTAGAAATTCTATTAGAATTATAGCATTTAGATATGAGTATTTATTCATTCTAAGTTCATCGGTTATTGCTTTATTATTACGAACCTTTATATAACAACTAGCCTTCGCTTTGAGAAAAATAAGCTGATTACCTAGTAATTTTAATTTAATCTATTCTTAATATACTATTTGATACTTTATTAAGTAAAATTTATTGATAATTGGCAAACTATTTCATAAATATGATTATACATTTATCTATCACTAGCCGTACTCGCTCGCTTCGCTGGGCATTTAAAATTAACATTATTATTTATTATTATTATTAGGGAGTCCAACGCTCATATCAATATTAGCCTATCCATTAAGTACATGGATTTTCAACACGGATACCAAGTTTCAAGTCAATCGGATGCATGGTTCAGTAGTTATAACGGAACCTCCGTAAAAACCACTGTAGATTTATAACATTAGTATAGATTATTTATATTCTATCTTTTCAATAAAGATTTTCAATTTTTGATACGATTTTTTTTTATATCAAACGTCATTTTTTGAACATCGTCATAATTTGTTCTCGAACTAGCGACCCGCCCTCGCTTCGCTTCGGAAACTGTAATTTATTATTGATTTCTCCACGATTTAATGGATGTTATTATACATATAAACCTTCCTCTTTAATCACTCTATCTATAAAAAAAAACCGCATCAAAATCCGTTGCGTAGTTTTAAAGATTCAAGCATACATAGGGACGGACAGATATAGGGACAGAGAAAGCGACTTTGTTTTATACTATGTAGTGATAATCGTTCAACGATCTTTTTCAGTCATCATTTCGATTCGTTAAAACGTTCACTCAATATAGAAACAGTCAAGTGAAACGTACCTGCTCCGATCAGATTAACTTGGCAAGACATTTAACTGTAATTTCAAGGGATTTACTCAGAGCTATCCGGTTAGAAAATTGTCTTAAAAGGGAACTAGATGTGAAGTTAATTTCTCACCGCAATTAGATTCCATGAATCGTTTATTCCTTTGATACGACACGTTAAGTAATAATTTAAGATCATATTTGACTGCTAGTGTAGAAATAGTTGGACGTGGTAAATTACTGGGTATAGTTCCGAGTTTCATTAGCAAAATTAATACTCAATGCTTATGGGACGTATGTATTATACATACATATCAACCCTGACGCGGAATATATTTAAAGCATGGAGTATTTTTTAAACCAGTATGATATTTTGATATTAATTTATTTCTATAAAAGCCGATAGTCCGATACGATAGTTTCATTTCAATATGGTTTTTTGCGCGCATTCTAAATAGACCCTCCAATTATTGACGGCTCGAATTATGCTTCCAATAAATTTGGCCGTGTATCGTGTAGGATACATGATATTAAATCCTCCTATGTTGACCTGTTTTATTTATAACTTGAAGCATATAAATGCAATTTTGGAATATTTTTTGTAGGGTCAGTTAAGTTTGACACGTAGTCTTAAGTAATATATAGGTAATATTGTTATGTTCTGTTACTTTCTTGTAAACTTTCATTTTTTAAATTACGTCTCTAGAAAATTGTGTATTTAGTTAATTATGTCGAATTTCTTTGTTCAGTTTTAACTCATGATAATGGTAGTAACTTGTTTGTTTTTTTTACCTTTTTTCTGCCCGCGTAGGCAAATGAGCATACGTCAGCAATGCCAAGGACAAATCCAAGCCGCTGCCTACCGTTTAATACTCTCTACCATTACCTATCATTAATAAATAAGAAAAATCATTAAAATTAAGTTTTTGGAAATTACATGCAGCGGGGTCAATACTCATCTCGTAGATGCATAAATTGGGGCCGTCCTATGTGCGACGTTTATCAACGCAATTTAAAAAAAAAAAAGAACCTTTATACCTGACCGGTATACAATCGTGAAATTTGAATTCGAACCGTGAGTAAGCACACGGTCCTCTCATTTCGTACATAACCTGAACGCATCACTGAATATCTAATAAGTATTAATGATCCTGTCCTATACACGATCACAGAATGGCACGGACTTTTATGGACGAGGAAAGCATTTTTCCAAATTGAAATTGATTATAGCAGTGATTTTAGAGTTGACCTTCTTAATTTATTGTCTATGCCATTTAATTCTAATTCATAGTAAAAGTACTGTTTTTTTAAGAGCTATGACAACAAGGTTTACATCAAGGGGCCTTCAAGCTGAGTGTCTTTTCAAAGATAATAAAATAAGTGATTAATTTTTAATTTTTAATACCGCATTTAAATTAACAATATAAGATACAAGCGAAACAGGTAAGTTGCTTAAAATAACCTAAATCTAAATTAAACTGCTAAAATTTGAGATAATTTTTGTTTTTTTATTGCTTAGATGGATGGGCGATGGCTCACGGCCGACCTGATGTAAAGTAACCTCTTAACATCCACACTCCCGTAACCGCCAGAGCACATACATAACAACGTAAATGCCGCCACCCACATTGAGCCATGACTTCTAAGTCTCACTAAAAAAATATAAGCGTTCCATTATTTGTGGTTATACAACTGAATTCTAAAAACCTCGAATATCGGAGCTTATAACTTTGGTGCTTAAGTAAAAGGGCTGCGTATTAAAGTTGAAGCAAATGTTTAATGGAATACTTTAAGGGTTGTTATTTTTTGCGGTCCTTCCAGGCTACCGTAGATTGCAAGTTTGGGTTTCATTTAATTTTGCGCTTAGTTTCGTAACGTATTTGCTGAGTTATGTGACACTTTAAATACAAAAATAATTTAAGATTCAAGGGAATTTTAATGTGGATTTGCAAGTTGTATGATCATTAAGTAATTACGTCCTATATTAGAAAAAAATTACACCAAATTTATTTATTAAGTAGTAAGTTTCGTAGTAGTGTATTGAATAATTATTAAAGTTTCTATTTGTTTTTGGGCAAACACTGACCAGTGGCAACATTCCATACTGGCCACAAAGCCATTTTGTTTTTCAATTCATAATTTACAAGTACTGTGCTTATTGAATACTTAATATTTGTGAAATGTCCGTGGACTTCGAATGATACTCCTAAACTACTGTCGGTGCTTTTAAGGCTTCCAAGCACCGGGCACCGTTCGCGTCTTCGAACTCGTTAATGGCGAAAAGCTTAACGTGCAACTTCAACCACAGACAAAACCCACTTAGTTTCTCGTCGGATCCGCTTAGTGGATTTCGATTCTGATTTGGTGATAGATTCGGCGAAGCACTGTGCTCTGGGTAAGACAGATACTGGCAAACCCTGTCAGGTTACTGGTGGTAGGACCTCTTGTGAGTCCGCACGGTTAGTTACCACCATCCCGCTTATTTCTGCCATAAAGCAGTAATGCGTTTCGGTTGGAAAGGTGGGGCAGCCGTTGTAACTATACTTAGACCTTAGAACTCATATCTCAAGGTTAGTGGCAGCATTTACGTTGTGGATGTCTGTGGGCTCCGGTAACCACTTAACTAGAGGTGGGCTGCGAGTTCGTCCACCAATCTATGCAATAAAAAAAATACTGATGCCCTGGTGAGCTTGCCAACAGTCACGGCGAAGCTACACACGCCGTATGCTCCTCGTATGCTTATTTGATTATTATACACATCTGTCTCCAAAATTTTACCAAATAATGATAATGGTTGGTCTATTCTTGTCTCAACATCTCATACACACAAATCTTTGGATGTCAAAACACTAATGAAGCGTATATCACTCCTTTAGGGACCTCTATTTATCCTTTGTAAGGGCAAGGGACTTCAAATCTCTAAAGGGCTCTGACAATTGTTAACTGTTAAGTACGTAATGCTCAGAATATATGAGATGTTTTGAAAAGCGTAGCTTTTACCATCTGATCCCTTGAGTTCGATTAAAAACTAAAATAATTGTGGATTTGAGTGTATCCCATAATTTTCTGTTTTGGCTATTTGGAATAGAACTACTTATAATGGAATTAAACGAAGGTCAGCAAGTATAAATTTTCTCGCATTCAAACTTGTAATCGCTTTTCTTCAAAGATTTCCGAAAATTACTTCCGATGTCAATTTATAATTGAAAAAGAAAAAAAGATCTTAAGAAAAGGGTCTTTGAAAACGAAGCCGAAAAATGAACCAGTTAATTACTCATTGGTTTTAGGAACAGATTTTTTTATCCGAGGAACGATTTTGAAGGCTTCCTTTTCCTTTGGACGTAATAATATAATAAAACAATAGAAAATACTGCTTCGGCGTACAAATCAGAAAATTTAAGGAAAATACAGACCGTAACTTAATTAATTTACGTATTCTTGTTTAATTAAAATGACAAAATTTCCGACGTTTGGTGGACTTCTTCAAAGGTCTTTACTTTTTAATTCCTAAATTGTTCAGTAATTACCGAAGCCCGTTTATTTGCCATGAAATCTGACGTCAAAGTTTACTTCGACAATTTCATTAGAAAACTGCTTCGAACAAGAAACAATCACGCTTAAAGAACCAATTTAGATTCGTTACTACTACCGGCAACATACAAATCTAGATTGATGACGTATTTCATTTTTGATACGCTTTTATTAGCTACGGACGTATGTATGTTAGTATGTAACGGAATCTTTGAACATGATTTTGACACCCTCCAAAACATCGGATTAACTCGAAATTTGGTATAATTATTAAGAACCGATGACAATTCAATATTAACTAAAAAAAATTGAAAAGATTGAAATCTACTAAAAAATGAAAAATAAATAATAGTTTAAAAAAACTAACAAAATACGCTTTTCTAGAAAATTCAACTAAAAAATAGAAAATAAATTTGAATTAAAAATAGTGTAATTTTTTTTTTATTGCGAAAAAAGGATGGGGTATATCAGTAGTTATAAATATTTTATGAAGAGATATGAGTAGAAGGGTTATTCTAATAATATCCTGAAAAACACATCACGCTTTTTGGCAACAATTTTTTTTTCTTACACTATTTTTAATTCAAATGTATTTTCTATTTTTTAGTTGAATTTTCTAGAAAAGCGTATTTTGTTAGTTTTTTTAAACTATTATTTACTACACACACGGACACAGCATTCGTTTGAATCTTTTTTGAACATACTAATTTAGATTCCACATATTCCAAGTTCCACGAGTTCCAGGCTACGAACGTTTCAACTCTTCAGCTGAGATTAAAGTTAAACTAGCTTTGAGAGTCTGGCGTTTTACATAATTGAGAACATTATTGTAGACAATGTTTGAGTTGAACTATTATAAAATAGATACTAAAGCTATTGTATTGTGTTCGTGCATCTTGCATTCGATACAAAAGATACGTATAGTTATTGTTCATTGTGAAATTTCTGATCTAGATACCGTAATGTGCCGTAGCAGCTTAATGGAAATTTTACTAAAGTACACAAGTTTTCTCGTATTGCACAAAAATCTAAGTGTGTAAGTTAAGCGATCAATCAGGACCGATCAGGCTGACGCTTGGTGTCAATACAACCGAAGTGGTTTGAGTGACATAAGATATCTGACTCCATGCTTTTCGATTTCCCTTTTTTTTTATTGCCCTTGTAGGCAGACGAGCATATGGCCCATCTGATGGTGAGTGGTTATCGTCGCCCATGGACTTCAGCAATGCCAGGGACAGAGCCAAGCCGCTGCCTACCGTGAGCTAAGCCGCTGCCTACCGTGAGCCAAGCCGCTGCCTACCGTGAGCCAAGCCGCTGCCTACCGTGAGCCAAGCCGCTGCCTACCGTGGAAGATTGCCCATGCGATGAACCGATCAAATCAAGTGAGCAGTTGGCGGTTGTTTACATGAGTGTACCGGGCTCACGACAAACCTTGAGAAGTGGCGATTACTCGTGAAGTGCATAGCATCTGCTCACAGCAATGATACTGAATGACGGCCACAACCGCTCTGACAAGAGTGATACGTCAAAGGATGAAAAAAAATACAAATATTTAATCAGCCTTTTGAAACTTTTCATTTATTAAACTTGGATTTTGAATAACAGTATTTTTAAGACAATCCTGCAAACCTCTACGCAACCCTTAAAAATGTTAGCATATTGAAATATTCAACCAAAATGTTTTCACGTTAACGTTTTGGTCTACAGTTTTAAAAATGGTACTCTGCCCAACGTCAACGCTTCTAAGATAAGAATAAGTGTACATAAGTTAGAAAATAAAATGTAGATATTAGTAGGTACAACGGACAGATGTTACGGCAGCCATTAAATAGATATTTGTCAGCATTTTATAATTGATAGCCTTACCAACTAATGCTATGTAGGTTTCTATTTACAGTGTTCTATTTTAATAAAAACGACTTTCAAAATATATAATTTCGATTGGAATCCAACACAAAAAGTCAGGTGGAATCGTGTTCAAAGCTTTTTTTTTATCACGAAATTCCGAGCATTATTAACCTTTGTCATTCTTGACGCTCTTTGCCTGTTTAGGATTTTTAAATTAATCAGTCATATTATTAGTCACGTCAACACGGAATGACCGATGGTACTCTCGCCTTAATTGAAGAGAGGCATCGAAAGAAAGCTGAAGGCATAAACACGAACGAACTGAATACCAGCCGCAGACAAGATCATAACTCTTACCTTCGTAACATTTGTGAAGAGATCATAAAACATTCATTGAAGCATGGATCTAGAGATCTTTACCACAAAATACGGTTCCAAATTATTGTCATATAAAACCTAGGTTATTGAAAGTGCCAAAAACTAAGTGATAACAGAGTTGGAATAAATCTCTGAAACATGCAAGAGCTACTTCTCCTACTACAACTATATACTACTAGTACTACTACAATCGTTATTTAAAGATCCACGGTCTCGGCAATTCACAAGTACAGATCCAAACAATGAGGATTTGGAGCCGAGCATTCTCGTGTCTGAGGTTAGAGCTGCTATAAAATACCTCAAAAACAGAAAAGCCACTGGTAGAAATTTAATTTCTATTGAAACAGTAAAAGCCTTAGGAGGAGATCACACATTTATTAACTTATGCAACAGGGTATGGCAGACAAGAGTCTGGCCGTCGGAACTGGCATAAAAAAGGCTCTACGAAGAAACATGTATTACAATTATCTCCTAATTGCTCTTATATCACTCTAGCAAAATTATGTTATAATACATATTCGAAATGAGCGATTGCAGACCTATCTGTCCAAATAGATTGCTCCGGAACAGGCTGATTTTGTGAGGGAAAAGGGTACTTGGGAATAAATGTTCATGGTGCGTCAAATCATTCAGAAAGCAAGAAAATTCAACTCAACGTAGATGCTTACGGGACAGGGCTGCTTTAGCATGGCAGAGCACACGCTCCCGTACTGCCCTTTCACGGAGCAGCGCCGCGTCCTTGTCTCGCAAATAGCACCAGACTTGTCGCTGCCGACCGTCGTGGCTACAGTGCTCAGCAGCGATGTATCCTGGAAGGCTATGCTCAACTTCTACGAGTCCACCATCTCGGAGAAGAAAGCTGCAGAACGAGAGAAGGAGAGCTCTTCCCTCTTCACACTGATCCGTCGCCGCCAAGCCAGGGCCGCGAAAGGCTTTTCGCCCGGTACCGACCCTGAGCCCCCGTTCGAGCGACCGCATCGATGAAGGTTTCAGGACGCCCAGGGGAGCGAGGCCATGCGGCTTACTCCTTGCGGTCAGCGTGCTGCATGGAAGCAGTTCTACGGTATCTAGATCTATCGGCGGTATATCGAGTTCGGGCCTGGCAGGCTGGTGTTATTTCAGCGGGGTATTCCGGGATACCAGCGGCACCGCCTAGTATGGCTAGATAGGGCTGCTGTACAGAGACCGCCGATATGGAGTTGTCGTGCGACGTCAGGTGTCCTGGGGCGGCGCCGCGAGTCTGGTTGTAGTGTTGACCGCGAGGACCCCCTTACTTAGACCGGGCTGTGACCCAGCCGGAGATCGGACGTCAGGTGAGAGAGTGCAAGGAGGTGTGACATTTACCTTGTTGATGTCTATGGGATTCGGTAACCAGGAAATCAGGTAGGCCGTGAACTTATCCACCAATAAACAATAAAAAAAAGATTTTTTACAATATGCAGTTATGAGTTCCGATTTTAAATGTAAGATACCTATTGTAACAATACAGAAAAAACGACTGTCCCAAGCCTAAATCTTGCGAGTGTGAACAAAATTCAATTGTAATAAAAATATGTACATTCTAAACGTTTGTCTGGTCCGCACATTCATCACGTAATAACCGATAAGACAGCCATGAATTAAGGCCCTTAATTTATGCATGAACAATGTTTACGCAATACTGGAACCTTTTTAAAATTAATTTTCATAGCAGTTAAACAATCTACGCGTGCGTGCGACGCGAGAGGGCTACGTTATTATTTTAAGTGATTTTAAGTATGATGTAGTTGTTGACCTGAAAATGATGTGATGCTACTTTAATTTTACTAGAGCAATTTTGGTTTTAAGCTTCTGTAACTCAAATTTCAGGAAAAAGAGATGAAAGAATCTTGTACTAATAGGTTTGGCTGAAAATGTAGTAGGATTTTCGGGTAATCAGGCCCGGCCACTGTCATTATCTTAACTTCTCTATTATCTTAGCAGCAGGGACCTCTTTTCAAATTCTTATATCCTACGCGCTCCTGGCAATCTCATTTAATTTTGATTTAAACTGGTGATACAGTATTTCCTGTATTGTAAGCCCAAAGCGGCAACTACTGCTAGCACCTATTATTTTCATGTGGTATTTATTCAAACGGGGCTGAAAGTTAGTGTCACCGTATTATCGACCGCAAATTTGCTTGTATATACCATATTATTATTGAATCAAGATGGGCGTCGGTACTCAATGAATGATGTCTTCGGGGTCTGGCTCCTTAACACCGAATAGATAGTCAACGTGTCTATTTGATACAATCAATAAAAATATCAGAAGTGGCTAAACGACGAATAACTTTCGTTTTATACCTTAAACTAAAAAAAGTGAATTATACTATCATTAAAATGATATAAAAATGAATTGCTGTTCCTTAGTCTCGCTAAAACTCGAGAGCGGCTGGACCGATTTGGCTAATTTTGGTCTAGGATTATTTGTGCAAGTCGAGTGAAAGTTTAAAAGGTTAGATAAATATGAAAATGCTCGGAATTAAATAAAAATAACAGTTTTGTTTTTCCTTTGATGTGTCTCCCGTCGGACGGATTTCTTTTGTTTGTTTTAAGTTTATTTTATACAAAAGTTTAGGTCTTTTATTTATCGATTGAGGCACTACAAAGTCTGTCGGGTCAGCTAGTACAATTATAAAAGCAAATGCCCAATAAGTAACACATAAAGGAAATTATTTCTATTAGTCTCGGCTTCGTCACACTAAAGTGCTTCAGTGATTGTGTGTCGTAAAACCAATGGAAAAGTCGTGTTCTACAGAAGACCGTGGGTTTATTATTGTGGAACATAACAATTAACCGAATCACCCGTCGATGCGACATTGGCTACTCAGTCTAGTGAAAATACAAAATTGGTATTGATCTAACCTGAGAAGTAAGGGACTACATCGTCATAAATCGCGGCATTACCCGACGAATATACATACTTCTATAACGGCTAATGGAAATTCGTATCTTACCTGAAAGAAAGAGACAATTTTGTAATCTCAATTCGGTTTTTATTTATGAATAATGATATATTTTCCGTTCTAGTATTAATTTCAATGCTAGAAATCATACAAGTTGATATTATGATTGATGATTTCGTAACAAATTAACGTGTCGCAAGTTGTAAATGCGACTTACGTTTTTTAGGTAATTTTGAATGAAAGTGATAAAACGCTTTAACTAAAAGGAATTCACAATGACAAACGTTAAATTTCCATACACGTTGCGTAAATATTGTGATTATAAGTTAAATACCAAATAAATGAAACTAACATTAAGAAAAATCAAGTAAACTTACCTTTTCGGGAGCTTTTCAGGACACCACAGTGTTACCGCGACGTAAAATTTATTTCAATTGGGGATTGCTTTTACATTTAATATTTAACATTTAACACAGCTATGAGTATTCAACAACGATTCTAAACATTTAAAATTTACAACAAGATAACCGTTATGATTTCACGTTAATGCGCGAAAAGACAACCTTAGTAACAACACCGAGGGGAAGACTAAATAATGTGTATAGAATAATTAAAGGATAACAAGGCAAAGTGGAAGCGAAGTATAGGCATCACAGGTCGAGAAGAATTCGAACATATTAAAAATAAGAACTTAGGGTGGTTTTAGATTGCGCGCGAGGGAACTTGAACGAACTGAGCGGTTTGGGAAAGTGTATGATTCAACAAGTGGTTTGCGATGGCGGGCGATGCGGACCAGGCTGAGAGGTCCTCTCGGCGGGAAAGTTCGCCCGCCTGTGTCCCGAGCTCACGTCTCTATCCCCAACTGCGCCTGTGTGCTCCGAGGCCTCGCGCTGTAGCCTTCATGGTAGACCTTGTTAGTGTGCGTCAGTGTTTCTATTGTGTAGTGTGCGAGGGTAACAATGTGTGCGTCCATGACGCGCCTACGGGTCTGGCGCACAGGTGAGCCCGGGACGGCCCCAGCCAGCTTGTCCCTGTCCTATCTATATCGCTTTTACAATCGGCTCGGTGGACACAAGCTACCTGCGTGCTACTTCAGTAGACGCATAGGGATTGCGCCCGGGCTTATTCATACTCTTTTGTTGAATGCATCGCATTGTTGTGCGCGCTTGTTGTAAGCTGTTACACATAAGAGGCCGCCGCTAGCACCCAACGAACGTCCCAACAAGGACTTTTAGCTGAGATTGTGTGCCTTATTTATTTGGTTACCCTGCTCGAATTTCACGCATAGTTCCCGTTTTGTGGTGTAGCAAATAATTTTATATTAATTTAGCTTGTTTAATTAAACAAGTGCCGGGTTAATTACGTTGTTAAGAGTATGTCGGTGGATATGAGGCTTTTGTTACACGAATATTGAAAATTTAATTAATTTAACAGTGGTTTAGTTCTGGATTATCATTTTCTATTTTATTAAATTGTAGTAAGTGTATAAAAAACTCAATTGACTAGTATTAAATAATTATTAAGCAGTACGTACAGAAATGTCTACAGATTGTCAAGTGGTAGAGCGTACTCTACGACAATTCGTAGCAGCGTAGCCTCATTTTTGCTACGCTCTAGTTTCAGCACAGTATATAATAATAAAATTGACTTCTAACTTGTAGTGCCTACTTGGTTTATTGCGCTAATTTGTTTTTCAATTACAAATAGTCTTTTTTTTCGTCCGCTGAAGTTAGTCTGTCCTACGACTCGTTCGATCGTTGATAAGTAGTTGCTGTAATGGTCGTGGTCTTACCAATATAAATACCCAGTATTTATAGCAAATAATGGAAGTTTACCACGAGTTATATTCTAAAAGCAGATTATAATTGCCTTTGGAATATGAACAATGATGAAATACGTACCTTTTTTTTCGGGAGGGGTTCGAACCTCATACGTGAGGTAGGTGATTTGTAGATTTTGACGGTACGCAGATGTTGGAAGCGGACCGCGGGCCCAATGATGGTTTTAGGGACCCACCCTCCAAACGATTCCCTTTGCTCTCTTTCATCCGACGCCAGATTTTCGCCCGGTGTCAGAAACTTGGTAGAATAGGGAGGTTCCACGGTCATCACTATATCCAGACTCACAGCGACACCACAAGGACGTCTCGCTCATATGCATCACCGCGTCAATGGTCAAGCGAACTGAATCCAAACTGCTCTACTGACAGATCGGGACCAATACCGTTAAGTCCGGGACGATGCAGGCGGCCACGACCAGGTCGAGCAGTTTTCTCGCCTTGTCGAGCAGCAAAAGGCCTCGGTACCACCCCTCCTTCTGCAGCAGCACAAATCCGTCTTCCACTGCTGCAGACCATTCCGGTTCGAAGAGCTGCACGAGTCGGTTCCCGAGGACATCGAAGGCCAAATCCCAGACCCGGCCACAATCGCCATCAGTACCGTGTCCTTTCTCCGCATCCTCGACATGACCGCACGAATCTCCTCGTCCAAGACGCTCGGAGGGACCACCTCGGCAGGGGCATCGCCGTCCGCGTCATCGCGTGTAGTCTCAATTTTCCTATAACATAGCTACCGTCATCCTTCAATTTAAATACCTATTTATCGTGAATTTACAAAATTTCTCCATCGCACTCACCCAATCTTTGACACCATTGGTCACGGTGCTTATATTATTGTGTTTCATACTTAAACTATTTAAGAAAAAAGTAGGTGTCATTTAACTTCCACTTTTTGTTATTATGTCAAGTCGAAACATCTAAAACTTGGTTTCATATTTCCTAACCTATGCTTACCTTAACACTCTGAAATGTTCTTCCAAAACTCGTTGTGGTCATTGGAAGTATTTACTGAGAAATTTGGTTAATGCAGTGTATCAAATTAATCTATAATTAATTTTAAAGTAAATCTTTTTTTAGGTCAGGGCATTTAAAAAATCTGTGATTCTTATTTGTTTATAGAACAATATTCACGTACCTAATAGTGTTGTTCAGTATCCATTATGACAGTGGCGCTCTTGTGCAAGGATTATACTATAATGAACAATGAGCGAAATCTAATGAGCGAAATTTTACGGTAGGCAGCAGCTTGGCTCTGCCCCTGGCATTGCTGACGTCCATGAACGAAGGTGGGCCGGAAGGAAGGTATGCAATAAAAAAAAAAAACAGAGCACTATAGCTGATAATTAAATGATGACGTTCTTTATCGATTTCGGTGAACCTTTGATTAAGTTTATTCGGTATTTTTGTTGATTAAAGACTAATCTGGGATCAGAACGAAGTATTCTAGGAATTGTGTAAGATCATCTAGGCGCGATTTTGGAGGCCACTAACCAAAAGGACCGTCTGTCACTGTGACGACCGCCTGCCTGTCAGCCGTCTGTCTCATGGGTTGAGTTGGCGAAATTGGGTAGGGGAGACCGGGGCAACATGAAGTTCGGGGCAGGACGGGAAATAAGCTTGTGTCCATGAATGGTAATCGTGTTCGTACCGGTAACGGCGCCATTTGCACGAAATTCAGACTGCGCAAGTGCGTCCGAGCAGAGCGAACGTGTTGGATCTCGTTTTTGCGTTGTATAGGAAAAAAACTGATTTTGCAAGTGTTTTATCCAGTTTTTGGTGAAGAAACTGATGTGCAGACATGTAAGTACTTGAATTAATATAATGTTTTAATCCTCAGCGTGTTGTAGTACTATAACACTTTAAATTCAGATTAGATTTTTGCGCCAATAAGATTTAATATTAGAATTGTTTCAACTTATTTGACTACATGTGGGTCGGGGCACAATGATCGGGGCATAACGGGATACTATCCCGTTTTGCCCCTTCCTTGTGGTTTAAATAATACCTTCTGTGTACCTACTTACCTATCGATAGTATTGCAACCTGGTTTTGCAAGCGTCCATAGGCTACGGTAACCGCTTTCCATCAGGTGAACTGTAAGCTTCTTTGCCGACTTAGTGGTATAAAAAAAAGTATAAGTACATATTGTTGTAACTACTACATTAGCAAGACATATTGTTGCTTTTCTCATAAAGTTTTTTTCTCAGATACAATGGTTCGGAACTATAAACGAAAAACAGATCGTGGCAAATGGGACCCTGAAGTTCTGGGTCTTATGGGTTCTTAATAACAAGATGGGGCTTCCTCGAGCCTCTGCTACATATGATGTTCCGCCGCCGTGTAAGAAAAGCTCGTGATACTGTGGATGACGACACTGATTCCGGTAACGACTAAGTATGGGAAAAAGCATTTGTGACGATTCAAAACTGTTTTTACAGCAAAACAAGTAGATGAGTTGGCGCAATGTGTGAAATCTATGGAAGCACGGTTAACAGGAAAATAACTTCGTGTAATAAGCTTATCAGTTGGCTCAGCGAAATCATATAGATAGCCCACTTAATGAAGAAACTGGCATGGCAGGAGAAGATTGGCCCAGAACCGACATCAGCCGCAAGAGCTATGCATAGCATAGCCATAGAACGTATGTCCCACCCATGTACAATATACGCTCGGAAGCAGATGCGAGATGAACTTTTGGATGAACGGAAGCGGATGAAGACTGATGGACAGAAGACTTAAAAAGATAAAAAACGAATACATAAAGTTGGAAATAAGAAAATAAAAAGGACTGAAAACGAGCGTCAAGCTAAAAGACTCGCCAAAGAAATCGAATCGGAAGAGGAGGACGGTGACTGGGCCTGCGTCTATTGTGGTTACTTATACTAAGAGTCAACCGAGGGTTGGGCTATCTGCAGTATTTGCCATGGTTGGGCACACGATTCCTGTGCCGGAGTAGATGAAGAAGACGACGAGGCACACATTTGTGAACGCTGTCTGCCCGATTAAAATACGTACTCCTTTTGCCCCGTAGCATTTCCCGTCTTACCCCGTCCATGGGGCAAGACGGGAAATTCGCCTCATTATCGTTAATCATTATTTGTCAAAAAAGTTCTGTGATTTTGCATGATAAAATTATTAATTTTAAGACACAAATGTATAAGTGTTACTTGTTTTCTTAAAGAATTTAATTAAAGAGTATAATTGTCTTTGTACAGCGAGTTTTGTCTTAGCTATCTCATCTTGCCCCGGTCTCACCTAAAATGGCTCTAATCCTTTCTTGCCTTTTTCAAATTATATCTCGAAAACTTGAACTAAAAACGGACTATTTTGGAATATCATGAGATACACAATAATTGTTTACTAATACATATATTTTCTGTCACGGTAACTCTGTTTGCGATTTTCTTATGTTGCTAAAAACACGCTGAGGTCTTGAAGAGTCTCACTTTATATATAATACTTACATATATATAATAGGTATCACCCATCATCGGATTTAGAGTTGATTCCAAAGCTTTCAAACACACAACCACTGAGCTTTAAATTTGCTTATACAATTTAAAAAGGACTGAGGTGAAAAGCCCATTGAAAAGCTTTATGCTTTATAAGCATGATTTGTTTTAATTTATTTATAGATAATTTGTAAATTTGTGAGGTAGGTAAACGATGTCTATTAATTAATTTTAATCTGAATCATATTGCCATCTATCCTAAGATGAATTAAGCAGTTACGTGAATTGCTTATGGGAATAATCATCTTATATAGATAGATGGCGTTAAATTACATTATCGTCATAAAATTTTCATTCACAGTCCACGTACATAAAAAGAATTCGAAAAACATTCTCAACACAGATTGTAAAAATTATGTATCAAATAACAATGCTCATTAGAGGGTAGAGGTTAAGAGCCCACTCTCTGTTCATGAAAAGTGTCCGCAAAAAACACTGAAGTATGGCAGAAAAGAAACCATTTATGATGGCGCCACAGATTAATAAAATTGTTACTACGAAAGATGGCGCCGTCGTAATAAGTCATGTAATTTCAAAGGTAGCGCGAAATGTTTTGTATTACTTTCAACACAGCACACTTCACTCCCTTTATAACTTGCTATATTCATGTCATACCACTACTTCACTAGCGTTATTTTTGGGCATTATATTTTAGTTCTGATTTGCTGTTTACAGCTGGATAGTGTTATAGGTTGTTCCCATTTAAGACAGGTCTCCTTACCTCCCTTCATGTTGCAACAATCAAGTAGACCTTTACTTCAGTGAGTATAAATATATTAAGTGTATAATCTATGTATAGTACCGTACGGTACCGGTAAAATGGGGCGATTAGGGACAAATTCCAACTTTATGACCAATTTTAGGGTAGTTGTTGATGTATATAATGCTATATCAGGATCAAAATGATTGAGTCTTGGGGGCATCTTTGTTGTCCAATTTAAAACTACGCAACTAGCATTGCAGTTTAAGCAAAAAAAGCAAAAATAGGTGTAATCCCTATTTACCCGGAAATTGCGGTTAATTGGGACGAAATGAGAAATTTGCTAGGGTTGTATGGTTTTAATTAATTTATTTAGTTGCATAAAAAATATTGAAAAGCTGAAAAAAGTACATGGGAGATGTCACCTCTCCCCCACTCTGAACAAATATTAAATATTTTATTATGTATTACTTAGACATTTTTGTCCACCTTGAGATTTCATTGTTCTTGTTACATGTCTGTGAAAAATCGACTTACTTATATTAAATTGCTTAGCTATTTCAACTAAAGACTTATTCCCAATTTCATAGGCTGTTCTATTGCTGTTTTTAATATTAAGGGATCATATCTCTTATAAGGCTTTGCACTCTTTGATAGATACACGCGAGGCATATCTAAAAACAGAAAACAATACTTAACTGATAATATAAATATTTACCAAACAATAAAATAACACATTGATAATTTTGAATAAAAGTTCTAGACAAAAACATCATGAATAAACTAGATTTTTACCAACAAATTTAAAAAATATTGTTATAACTACATAGACAACCCTACAAACCTGTACCTATTTATACTTAGGTCGTTTCCATTTCACGTATTCTCATCCCAATTGACCATTTTTTCGTTGTTATTTGTACCTAAGACGTCCCCAATATCCCCAAAAACAACAGATTTTGACATGTATTTTTATTTTATCAAATACATTAAAACCAATAACAACTGAGACTTACCTTTAATATATATGATGGTTCAAACACTAAATAACGTTTATAAATCACAGTCGTCTTCTATTATTATCAAATAAATAAAAGAGAGCAAAGTTTCTAGCACTAAAATAATTACCACCACAGGAAGTTAATTTGAAACGTNAAAACAACAGATTTTGACATGTATTTTTATTTTATCAAATACATTAAAACCAATAACAACTGAGACTTACCTTTAATATATATGATGGTTCAAACACTAAATAACGTTTATAAATCACAGTCGTCTTCTATTATTATCAAATAAATAAAAGAGAGCAAAGTTTCTAGCACTAAAATAATTACCACCACAGGAAGTTAATTTGAAACGTGATTTTTTATAAGTTAGCAGCTATTATCATGCATATTCAGAGTTGTTTTGTAAACTTTCAACATTCTACTATTAAACTACAAAAAATGGAAGATTTTGCAACGAATATAAAACTAATGTTGAGCATCGAAAGATTTTTCCGGTTTTTTCCCGATTCGCCTCTCAATCCCTAATCGCCCCATTTTACGGTACGCATTAAGTAACGCAATGATCTTTACTTTGTCTGTGATTCATTGTTCTTTCAAAGCTGTCAGTTGTCAAAGCTGTTTTTTTTTAAAGGATTTTATGACCTGGTAACTAAGACCTTTATTTTAATTTATATTCTAATTTTTATGAAAAATGATAATATGGAGTGAAATGAAATGAAGATGATTAATTTGAGCATTAATCAACTGGGATGAAATTAAATGAAATTAAATGAGATTAAATATAATCTCAGTAAAATGGTGGCCATTTACTAAGATTTTTCCAGTGGACTTTTTGGAGGATCCCGAGAAGTTACGTTCAGCGGCTTTGTTTCATTTTCCCACATTTGTGCACTTTCACAGATATTAAAGAGTTAATTAACCACCGTTATTACACATTTAAACTTGAAGAAACATTAAATAGACAAAAAAAAACAAATCACAAACTTCACTCCTCGCGCTCCCGCCAAAAAGTCTGTCAAAGTTGTCAGTGGTTTCATCGCATAGACCTTTAAGTGGGTAAGGGATCTATAAGTAGTCTGTGTTTGGCAGTTGGCACTAGTTAGTTACGTTGGCTGACGTTGTGGTTTACGCGATATTGACTTAATTTTAGTTCAAATTTTAAAATTTTAAATTAAAGTGATGGTGTTTTATTCATGATGGATCTGCATTTACTACATTGCATTTAAGATCTTAATTATATCTTTAATAGATAAAATTACGTTTACATTTCGTAATTTGATAATAAAATGCCTTTTGTAAACATTAAGAAGCATTATATAGCATTCGGGATGTTACTTTTTGTTTTATTATTCTTATTTAATAGCAAGCCGGCGTTTCAGTGTCAGTTTAGCCAAGAGCCCCCTGCGTACTTGCCCACGATTTATGGGATCACACCGACATACTCAAGATTAGCCCAAAAAGCTGATCTCACAAGGTAAATAAAACTCTCGAACGTGATCTTTTCGCCCTTCAATGTAATTTATTAAATCTCTAAACTAATATGTTTGGCAATGAACATCAATTAGTAGACTATAAGCGTGCTAATAAAACATTTGCATTTAAGTAGTTATTTTGAGACAAAAGTACATTTAATTAAAAACATTAATTAGCAGAGTTTAATTTTAGTAATATTATATTATAAAGTATTAATTTCATTACTTTTCCATAAGCATGAGTTTTCAGCAAAACTAAAACTTATGATTTGATTCTCTTATCAAAAAGTATGGTAGTAATAAAGTGGTTTTTTCCTCATGAAAAATGGTTTTAGTCAAATAGTCATTAAATTGGACATTTGGTGTATATTTTTATCAAATGATACAACAATGTCTTTGTTCTTTTTGTCAAAACCAATATGAAAACCAATTATGATAAGTAAAAATTCACCTAATTTGTCACAAATTAATTTCACAGTAAAGGAATGTGTTAATATTATTGAAAGTGAAATAAGCTCTAAAATTGCACTTTTAGTGGTGATAATGCATATCATGTTTTGAAGTTTGGAATGGAAAGAGCTGTGATCCTGTAACTCTTACCTGGTTTTTCGACAAGTTGTATTGCCGTTGGCCATTATTAGATGCAGCGTGCAGCAATTTTCAAAAAAATACAAGCTCGTAGTTTTCTACCATGATAATATTAAGTTCTCAATTACTTGATTGACTAATCACTAAATTATCATAAAAACCCATTCAATAATTGTTTCAAATTTTGTCCAGGCTGTCACAAACATTGATGCTCGTAAAGAATTTCCATTGGATCATCATAGAGGATTCAGAAACAAAAACTAAATTGGTTGAGAATTTATTGAAAGAATCAGGTCTGAAATACACTCATTTAAATGTGAAAACCCATAAGGCAAAACATTCAACAGTAAGTACAATTTATTAATCAAACAAGTTCTAGTTTTAAGTATTTTACCACAATTACGAGTATTAAGCGGTAGGCAGCGGCTTGGCTCTGCCCCTAGCATTGCTGAAGTCCATGGGCGACGGTAACCACTCACCATCAGGTGGGCCGTATGCTCGTCTGCCTACAAGGGCAATAAAAAAAAATATTACCATACCTCACAGTAATATTCAATACCTGCAAATAGGGCACATCTTGAATAATCAAAGAAAATTATTAATTTATATTCTAACTATGCTTACCATATTATTTGCTAGGTTTGAGAATCAGTGTGATGTATTAGGAAATAGTTAGATCCTGAGAATAATGTCCACATTGTTTCATCTTTAATTATTTTACAGTTACTTAAGTTCCCTGATAACGGGATCTAGGTACGCTTTCTAATTTGAAAGATAACAAAGTGAAAACTATCCATAATACACTATTGATTATGTCTCGATTTCAAAATATGGCAAGTGTGCTGTTTTGGACAACCGTAATGACCATTAAAAATAGGTGAAAATACAAAAAAAGTTGTAAAACTAAAAAACAATAATATTTTGCAGGTTATGGATATAAATATTTGCATATTTAAAACGGACAGATACAACACAACTTGGTATTGTGTATGTAGTAAATATACTTTTGCCATAATTAAGACTGATTATGAATGTAAAAAAGTTAACACTATATAATTTGTGTACTACTTCACTGTACTTGATGGAATCGTTTTAATTTGGTTTTTTTTTTAAGTAACAATGAATTAGTATTTGTAACAGGGGTAACTAAATAACCTTTTGGAATTTCAAACTAATCAAAATAACATACTTCAGTGAAATTCAAAATCCATAACCCAAAGAGAATTATTGTATTTACAGAACTTTATTGTTGCTAATTAGTAAAGTTACTTATTTCAATTTTGAGTTCATAAAAATATTTGAATTACCTAATCCTTGCGTTTTTGTGTACAATAATCAATTATTTTTATAATGTTTTTTTTACTATCCTTACTTTTCTATCTATGTATTTGTAATAAAGGGTGCTTGTTTTTTTTTTTAAAAAAAAGGTTTAATATCAGAAGCTCTGTCATCGGCGTCACTTCGAATCCACCCGATCCATTAGCTTTTAGACATTCCAAGCACCGCTCACCATTCTCGTCGAATTCGTCGAATGCGACGAAGAGTTTGTCGTTACTCACCGACACAGCCCACTGAGTTTCTAGTCGGATCTTCTCAGTGGGTCGCGGTTCCAATCCAGCGGTAGATTCAACGAAGCACTGACCCTGCTAGGCCTTAGTGTTGGCAAATTCATCAGGTTGAGCCCTGTGACTTCGCCTACACGTTAAAGTTCCTAGTATAACCGTCCGAGGCTACGAGAATAAGCAGGCAAAAACAATATTCACAACAAACAGTACTGTGGCTGTGGATTTCCGTGCGCAACTATGACTGCTACCACNTTCCAATCCAGCGGTAGATTCAACGAAGCACTGACCCTGCTAGGCCTTAGTGTTGGCAAATTCATCAGGTTGAGCCCTGTGACTTCGCCTACACGTTAAAGTTCCTAGTATAACCGTCCGAGGCTACGAGAATAAGCAGGCAAAAACAATATTCACAACAAACAGTACTGTGGCTGTGGATTTCCGTGCGCAACTATGACTGCTACCACGAGTAGGGCCTTTTTTGCATAGACGGGTCAATAGCCCAATTCACAGCTCATCTAATTTTATGTAGTAACTAAAGTGTATAGATATCACTAGGTGAATGCCGCGACCCACTTCAAGATATGAGTCTCAGTTGTATAGCGTAACCACAGTTCCACCCTTCAAACAGGTAAGCGTTAATGCTTCGCATTATAAATAGGTAAGATGGTGGCATCTACCTGTGCCGACTCGCAAGTAAATAAAGACAAATAAACATTCGCCTATATTAACAAAAAATAAAGTACTAAAATTGTAAAGTGTTTGACGATCATTATCATGGCCAACCATCATGAATATAATAATAATAATAGCTTTAAAGAACCCTAAAAATTTATCCAAATTTACGTACATACTTACGTTCATTAGAGTAGCCAATACGTTAAACTGTACTGAGATTTTTATTATCATTTCAGTATAGTACATAATAAATAGTCCAACTGATTTTGGCCATAGAATACCTCTTTTTAGGTTACCTGTCAATTGGCCTCTCGTTTGATTTATCTTCTGGGAATCGACGATAGATAGGTTGCCAGTTTATTCTGGTATCTCTGCAAAAATTATTCGCCTTGGAACTTAAAATTGTTCGTGTTGTTTAAAAGTTTGTGTTTATCGTAAGCTGTATTCTAAAAGTACCTTAATATTGGACATGAATTATTCTTCACCATCAACCACCTTCGCCGTAGACTAGCGGAGTAGATTACGTGATAACAGAAGCTTCTATTTAAAATATATATCTACTTTTGAATTTATGACTTAATTGATAATTTAATTTCCTTGACTAAAATAAACACCCTTTATAGTTCTACCCAAATTAATGATCGTAATTATAATATTTCCAATAATGGATTATTAATTAGAAGAAGAAGAAGAAAAAAAAACGAGTGGATCATTTTACAAATTTAAGTATCGCAATAACAATTATGGGATGTTTTTAAATATTTGTTTTAATTTGCATTGTGTTTGAAATTATGTTTTGATCGAAAGCAATAAAGCTCATTACGTTTTGTCAACTTTAATTTGCAGGCGAGCGGCGTTGAGCAGAGAAACGCTGCGTTGGACTGGTTGAAGGGGCATTTAAATCAAATTGAAGACAAAAAAGGCGTAGTTTACTTCATGGATGACGACAATACATATTCATTGAAAGTTTTTGATGAGGTAAGTGTTTCAACTGATTCGGTGGTGACGATTGGACTGAAGATCTATGAAATTTCAAGTCTTTAGATATTTGGTAACTTGATTTGCCAGCATCGAGCCCACAAACTATTAGCTTTTGAAGCTCTTCACACACGGGTTTGCCACGACCCATTGTTATTTGAAAACTAATGAAAATAACTGAAATTTTCAGAATTATTACTTACACTTGACAAATGACACAGAATTACTTTTACAAATTTAAATTATGCTACATAATGATACAAAGAAGGAATAATCTTAATATAGACGTACTATTTTGCATCGATTAACAATTTAACGAACTATTTTGCCTATAACTTCTTCGAATTTAAAACAGGATATCTATAAATTTAAAAAGCTGAAATAGTTTATTGATTCATAATTAAAAAGGGCATAAGTAACGCGAAATGGGATAGTAGGAACAGCTTAATATTTTATATAGATATATAAAAATAATGAAGTTAGAAAAATCTCACAGAGAAAATTTCACACTAGACGAACTATTTTACCCACAACATAGGGAATGTCGGATGAATAGAATTTGAAGCCGGATGACCGTGCATAATTTGTTCCCGGTTAATATTATTCCTTATTAAACGTATTACAATCGTAAATAAACCACATCGTCCAATGATTAATTATTATTAATTAATTTGTAAATCTGTACTAATATTAAAAGAGGAAAGAGTTGTTTGTTTGTTTATATTGAATAGGCTCCGAAACTACTGAACCGATTTTAAAAATTCTTTCACTGTTTGGAAGTTACGCTATCCCCGAGTGACATAGGCTATATTCTTTTTTTTTATTAAGGATCCTTACTAAAAATCCAATAGTGTAACCCAAGATGTAAAAAAATACCTAAAATGTTCTTTGATTGAAAACTATTGATGATAGAATAAAATAATGTACTAGAACTTTGTAGAACACATTATTATTTAAAAAAAGTGTCGCGACAGCATATGTCTAACTATTATAGTTATGCCACAATAAGTGTTATTTATATTTAAAAAAATGAAACAACGTCAAAGAAGCTCGGACTCAATAAACTCAATGGCTTTTGTTTTGTATGTATATCCTTTTTACGAAAATTAGAAAAATAATAATAAAATAGGTAAAGAATATATCATTCAAATTCAAATAATAATATTCAAACTATCTTTATAATTTTCTTTTTTTTAGTAACCTGACGAAAAATAGAATGGTTATAAATGGTGAAGGGTGTGCATATTATAATTTTTTTTATTTTGAAATATTTGTTAAGACCCGAGCGAAGCCGGAGCGGACCGCTAGTATTTTATATACATTACGAATCGAAATGATATATAACAATATCATTGGAAGAATCATTAAAAGAAAATGTGTATACACTCGAAGTGAATACAGACTTGAAATTTGTTTACAACATCCGAGCCGCGTATAAGTAAACAACGATAATACAAACTTCCTGTTATTGTTCTGACGCATTTATGTTTGGTTTGAAGATGCAGTTATAAAAATATGATATATACTTCCATTATGACATCACGTTGAACAAATGAAGTGTTTAAAAACATTAAAATAAGCCGTCGCTCGTATGTGCATTGCTATAGTTTTACTGAAAAAATTCCCGGTCATTGTTCTCGTCGAAACCGTCGCGTGCGACGAAGAGCTCGGCGAGTAAATTATCCCACAGACACAGCCCACTGAGTTTCTCGCCGGATCTTCTCAGTGGGTCGCGTATCCGATCCGGTGGTAGATTCTGCGAATCACGGTTCTTGCTAGGGTTCGTGTCAGCAACAACGTCAGGTTTGAGACCCGTGAGCTCACCTACTACTAGCCCGGTGACGCTGATATGGTCTTTCAAGACCATCAACTTAGGTAGGAAAAAAAACTGAAAATTTTCATTGAACAAAAAACACCGCTTTCACATTATGTATCGCTATTTTTACAAACATATCTGACGCTGATATGGTCTTTCAAGACCATCAACTTAGGTAGGAAAAAAAAAACTGAAAATCTTCATTGAACAAAAAACATCGCTTTCACATTATGTATCGCTATTTTTACAAACATATCTGACGCTGATATGGTCTTTCAAGACCATCAACTTAGGTAGGAAAAAAAAACTGAAAATTTTCATTGAACAAAAAACACCGCTCTCACATTATGTATCGTTATTTTTACAAACATATCTGACGCTGATATGGTCTTTCAAGACCATCAACTTAGGTAGGAAAAAAATACTGAAAATTTTCATTGAACAAAAAACACCGCTTTCACATTATGTATCGCTATTTTTGCAAACATATCCTATACTAAGTCCATGCGTCTAACTTTATCATCGTTCTTTAAACTATTAATAATTATTTCGAAACTGTATTGTGTTTGCGGTTATGTAATCGTGTTTCGTGTGATAAAAAAATTAAATTGTAACTTTTTTCAATGTTTTATAAGCACATACATATTTGGAGCATGGAACATAAATAATTTTAAAATTATGTACATATTTTCCTAAAACACAATTACACTTAATCGAAAAAAGCGAAATAAAATGTAAGAATGTTGCATTGAAATTATTTATTATACAGTTTATTATTATCAGATAGACGAAATTTTAATTTGTGAACAAAGTATCAAGATATCGATGAAAAAGGCCATTGGGACACAAATACTAACAATTAAATGAAATAAAACAATTATTTTTCGTTTATTCTATTTTTCAGTAAATAAAGTCTTACTATTCTGAAATGTTAACGCGTATTAAAGTTGCGTTCAGTGGGATATCGTAAATATTAGCGGGCAATTTCTGAAAAGAAAAAAAAAAACGCTTCGTTCTAATCCTCTTTGTACAAATATGACGGGAACGTACAAACTAAAATCAACAACGCCACGTGTATCTGAAACCGTGATAAAGCAGTTAAATGTAGCTGTTTCATAATCGAACGAACTATTGTGATAAGAAATATAAACATATCAAAAACTTTAAACCAAAACTTTAGAATTGAACGTATAGTGCTCAACAGGGTCATCGACATCTTATCGTAAATAATTTTATTCCTACACTAATCCAAATATTTACATAAATAAGACTTAATTATAAATATATATATATATATATACATACATAAGTAGTTTGTTGTATTCATCGTTTTAATTTATTTTGTATACCCAATAATTTACTTATTTTTAAACTTGAATTAAAAATAGTGTAAGAAAAAATGATTTTATTGTAAAAAAGCGTATTAAAATTTATTTTTAATTTTTTAGTTGGATTTTCTATAAAAGCGTATTTTTTTAGTTTTTAAACTTTTTTTTTTTTGTTTTTATTTACTTTAACATTTTTATCTCGTTTATTAACAAAAAGTCATCGTCGTCGTCGTTTTTAAACTATAATTTCTTTTTCATTTTTCAGTTGAATTTCATTTTTTCAACTTTTGTTTTAAATTTTTTTTGATATTGAATTGTCATCGGTCCTTAATAAGTATACCAAATTTCGAGTTAATCCGACGTTTTGAAGGTCGTCAAAATCATGTTCAAAGATTCCGTTACAAACATACATACGTCTGAAGCTAATAAAAGTGTATTAAAAAATAAGGTTTGTCTGATTGTTAAATTTCCTGCTTATTTTCGTACAACAGATGCGAAAGATAAAAAGAGTTGGCGTATGGCCGGTCGGCATCGTGGGTGGGATGAGAGTGGAGATGCCCCTAGTCACAGATGGAAAGATAAGCGGCTTCAACGCGGTCTGGAAACCGTTCAGACCTTTCCCTATCGATATGGCAGGATTCGCCATCAACTCAACTCTGTTCCTGGATTATCCAGAAGCTAAGTTCTCGAGGAAGGTTCAGTCTGGATTTCAGGTATGTATAGCTTTATTTATTTTTAAAATAGGCTTGAAAGCTTCAAAAAAAAAACAAGTTGTTGTTATTGAACAATACAGCAATGCTATAACTTGAATAATTTAAATATAAAAAAAAATGTGAAAGTCATATCTAACATAAAGATAATTTCAATTGATAACATTTGGTCACACATGAAACGAATTGACCGCAATTACGAACTGACGTGTTCGTTCGTTTATGGTTATTAGAGAAACGCATATAAATTGTGAGCAAATGTTCAGGGAATGATTTTTTTTATTTTTTATTCCTAGATGGGTGGACGAGCTCACAGCCCAACTGGTGTTAAGTGGTTACTGGAGCCCATAAACATTTACGATGTAAATGCGCCACTCACCTTGAGATATAAGTTCTAAGGTCTCAAGTATAGTTACAACGGCTGCCCCACCCTTCAAACCGAAACGCATTACTGCTTCACGGCAGAAATAGGCAGGGTGGTGGTACCACAAGAGGTCCTACCACCAGTATAAGTTGTTATACAAACTCTCAACATAAAAGTATCCGTGAACTGAACTATAGAAATTATGCATTCGAATTTCTAATTAAGCCTCTTATGTTCGTTGTAGGCGTGATTAATTTTTTTTAATACCAAACCCGAAACGAAATACTGCTAGAACAGTTTTAAGTAGAACAGTAGCTGCAGCTCTATAGCGATACTAAGAGTATATGTTAACTTTGTACGTACACAAATAAAATAATTATATGGATTGTGCAAAACGCATGCCCTTTCGTGATGTACACACAGAGACTTCGACCATTTAAATTTGATGTCGCATTCACGTTGTATAGATATAGTGAGAAAAGATTTTCCCTCGTATTTTCTCGGAAAAGTTCGTATTTATCGTGCTCTCTCGAATAATTTCAGTACAATGACATTATTCATTTTGACATTTGACACTAAACAATAAAGTTCCTTAATAATGGTTATGAAAATGTTACTTATTTAATACGATAATTCATTGACAGTTCGGGTGTCATCGAAATCCGATAAAGATCGGAGTTTTCCCGATGGAAAATTAATTTCTCACTACATCTATGAATGAATTCCAGTAACCAATGACCACAAGTCCGACCATAAAACCGTCTATTCGTCCATAGTATTTAAAAAAAACCAACCTTATCGGTTGTATCTGATTAATAAATTTCAAAAATTCCTTGGGAACGGGATGGGAGAGATATTGAACGATAGAAAAAAACGTTTATTTTTCATTTTTTAGTTGAATTTCAATTAATTTTTTTTCAATTTTTATTTAAATAATCGGTCCTTAATAAGTATACCAAATTTCGAGTTAATCCGACGCTTCGAAGGGGATCAAAATCATGTTCAAAGATTTCGTTACATACTAACATACATACGTCTGAAGCTAATAAAAGCGTATTAAAAAGCCAACTTTAGTTAAAAATTAATTTACACATTTAGACATAGTAGTAGTCGTTGGCATCGCAATATTAATAGCGTGACTAAAGGCGAGTCTGAAATCTTTAAATCTTCATCACAATATACGCATGTACAATAGGTACGTTGCGAATCATTAATTCGTGGAATTTTACAATCAAACCGGAAATTGTAATAGGCGATATTGTGGCTATCAAAACCTATGCGGTGAGCTAATTACTGGAGGAGGAATACGTAACGATGGGTTGACCTTGAATCCAGCCAACGCGTCATTACGATAAGTCTGTGTATCAAAAATTTTAACACCACAAGGTTGTGTGTGCTGTTAAAATTCTCAGTGTTAAAATTTTAATTCGATTATTGTTTATTACAGGAAAGCGAGATATTAAAGTATTTTACGACGAAAGAAGCAATGGAGCCGCTAGCCGAGTTCTGTACTAAAGTTTACGTTTGGCACACGAGAACGCAGCACCCATCAATACTCAACGTTAAGAAATTAAAACATCCACCGGTACCAGACGATCATATTGAAGTTTGATTTGTATGTAGTATTAATTTTTAGGTTTGAAAACTTTTACAACAATGTTCTTTTTTTTTTTTGGAGTTTATGGCCTGGTATCTAGACCTTTAGGCCAACAACAATGTTCTTAGAATTTCTGGTGTTGCCAATATACTTATACTATTTTGCTGCTATTTTAAGAGTCGGATGAAAGTTCTCAAGGTACTAGCCACATTTCTAAAGACTTTTTTATTACCAAAATATTTGTAACTCATCTAACATTTGATAATATTTCGTAAACTGTCGTCCCTCTAATTAGCCCACTGAAGTTGCAATATAGACGAAAATAATAACCTGTTGAGAAAATCTGAAGATTGCCAAAAAAATATCTGTATTAGTTACCAGAACATCACTCTGTATAAGGCGTACATACATAGATTTATAGAGATGGTAATTGAAATAGCAAATATAAAGCTTAATAACCGTACGTAATTTACAACCAAAAATTGGTTATCGCATTGAATCTTAAGTAGAGGCAATACATTGAATTTTAATAAAGGAATGTTTCCTACACTTGTTTGAAAAAAAATCGTGTAATCTCTTTAAGTTTATTTAAAAACAAAAAGTTATAAGACACTTGATAATCATAAATGTATGAATTCAAAGAGTAAATGGTTTTAGTAGGTTTTGTAAGGTAACGTCATCGCCTAAGAAATGTATTTGTGTAAATAAAATTCAAGAAAAGATGAAACTGCGAATGTTTCTTATGAGTCGTCTATTATCAAAGGTGGCAATCTGTGCATTTGGACAAAAAAATGTTATTGATATGTCAATACAGATTGATTTGAATATAATTGTCTCCTTCAAAGAATACGGTTCAAAACCTGCATTAAATAAAGGTTAATAGTTAACCTGTTATTTATCTAAGATGTCGTTCAGAAGAGTTTTGTGACTGCCAATAGAATACAAAGTCAATAATTCGTTTTTCTGATTTACCAGTAATTATCCAAAAGTCACATTGCCGGCTTTGATACTAGTCGACTCACATATAGTAAGGTTTCTAATATTTTTTACAAAGCCATTTTAAGACTTTCGAATAAATTCAATTTTCATTCTCAGTAATTGGATATACGAAAAATATTATTATTATTAAATTATCAATATATTGAATTGATGACCTACTATTTTTTTCCAAAATTTTTCATTTTGTCTAGAATTTAGAAATAATATATTTTTTTTATAAATTATGCTTTAAATTATAATAATTTTGTTAGAACAATCTTTTTCAAATTTTTTATATGTAGTTTTATATGTATAATACAACTTTTAAGAATATTTTATTTTAACTATTTTAATGTCCAATGCGTGCATTATACGATGACTCGTTGCATTATTTATAAATATTTTTGTATATTGATTATATACTAGATTGCGTTGTATTAATTTTTAAACAAACAATTTTATTATTATTATGTTTTAAGAATTCTCGTCTTACATAACAGATGTTATTTTAAATAAGTTTCAAACGATTTACAACAATATTAAACACTATTTAAAAATTATAACCACTAGTGCTCGCCCAGTGGACGAAAATTTACATTGTCTCTTTCGCCGTATTTTAGTTAACCATTTTTTTATGCGTCCATCAACACCTGAGAAAAAAGTAAAGTCGATTTATACATAGAACAAAAAAAAAACTTTTTTTTATTCTTTATAATAACTCAATAGATTTATAACGTCGATAAATAGATTATCTTTGTATCTGTTGGTAACACGGAACGACAATTAGAATTACAATTCAAAATATCAAATGTAATCGGTTTATACAGGGTGTGAGAGAACCATTTGTAACCTTTTTTTATTATTGAAAGATTACTGGTGGCCCGGAGGCCTTTCCAGCTTCACCAGGGCAGGTGGGCAAGCAAAGGCTCAGCCAGGAGGGGTGGGATTTGCTAACAGCTGCCTGAGCGCCTCCAAAAGAGACCTAACAACTCAAGTTTGTAACCTACTAGACTTCACAGTGGAAAGCTAAGTCATATTTTTACTAAAGACATTTTCTTTATTACCGCCTACTTTTCAAAATTGCTTTTTCATTTCCCAGTTACGATAGCAGAAAATTGTCGTTTTTTTTCAAAATTAGGAGCTCATTTTGATTGAGAGCAATCGATAAATAATTTATCAAATACTCGAATAAATATTATATGTGTAAATTTATTGAAAAAAAAATAATACGCGTAAGTTTGAACGTAATGATATTTCAGTGAAATCGTTAATCTACTCATTAATTGTGTTTCAATGAGTTCAATATTAAATTATAAAAAGTGTAATAATAATAATAGTTATCATTATTGTTAAATAGATTGCAGAACGGAGATAGCGTGATTGTTTTAATCGCTCTGAGATTATTAATGAGATTATTCGCTCGCCTAAATGTATTTGTATATCTAGATATAGTTGCGTTTAGTTTGTGTAGAATACTTCAATACTCTACGTCAAAATTTAAATCGCCATAAAATCATTCGAATTCGATAAGATTTTTCGGAATTTTTTTGATTGCAATTTTGATCTTTATCTTTAAGTTTTTTTTTATCTTTAAGTGAATCTTGACTTACTTGTTTATTTTGATTATCGTATATTTAAAATGGACAATTAAGCGAGTTGAAGAATAAATACGAGATTATACATTTATTTTAATTTTAATTAGTCACATAAAAATACTACATTTTAAGTGTCGATTAAGACATTGTATTTCTAGATATTAGAGAGGCTCGTGTTGTCATTTCAACATTTCGGTTTTAAAATTTTATTCCTAATACTTTCTCACAGTTGATTTTTATTCCATAAATAAATCGATCTAGAAATCGTATCTTTGGCTTTTAGACTCCAAGACGATCACCAAAAAGGCTGAATACGAATTCGCCTTAAAGCAGTATTAACAATAAGACCAGACCTTATGGTTCTAATGTAATGTAAAAAATTCTATTCGATTACCGAAATTGATCAAGATCCGATAGAATATCAGAAACATTTTTTTTTGTCCAATGAGTTAACATATTTTTATACTTAACGTAAATAGAACAATGTATTGAGCATAATTTTAGACATGTCAATCTCTGTCATGAGAAAAAAAAACCTAAAAAAATATGTAATATCTTTGGTACTTGTCGATCAAATTTATTATAATTAATATTCCTTCTTGATAACTTGTAGTTAGTCAATACTTTGCATAATAATCTAGTTCATATTTTGAATGCTCAAATAAACCGATTCGGTCTAACAAATTGTATTCCTTTTAGTCTAAGTGAATTGTACTTATAAAATGTACATAGAATGTATAGAAAAAATATATTGTATCAATGCGTATTAAATGTAATGTATGCAGTTTATGTAACACATTAATTCTAGAAGATTCGGATCATTTTGTTTCCATTATAATATTTATTTCACTGTCTTGTTTATTGTTTAATTGAATTTAGTAACTGACTTTTATTTGTAATTGGGTTATCGATGCTTTACAAGCCTCTTATGAGAATACTGTCGAGGAATATTATTATTAGTACGATCATTAGTCATTATTATATCACGCCCCGCTGTCACTATGATTGTGTAAAAGCACCGGTGGAAGCTAAGAAGCTACACGTGCGCCGTCTATCGCAAGTTGATGACACTGTGACGGAATTTTCCTGGTTTTCCAAGTTTATTTTTTTATTCTACCTAAGCTGATAGCCTTGAGAGGCTATGTCAGCGTAACCTTAACGTGTAGGTGAGCCTTCGGGGCTCTACCAACAACTGTACTGCGCTTCACCGCGATCGAGTGAATTGCTTAGGAATGCGAATAGGACCAACATATTCAAGGTGGGTGGCGCATTTATGTTGTGGATGTCTATGGGCTCCAATAACCACTTAACACCAGGTGGGCTGTGAGCTCGTGCACCTTTTTAAGCAACAAAAAAAAATTCATTTTCACTTAAAATGAAAACAGTTTTTGATAATTTATTAATGACGTGCTTATAAGGAAATCTTCGATAACTCATTACAAATAATACCATTGCACGCGGTCTTTATGGCTTAAAATACCTTTTTGTTGTAAAAATTTAAAGAAATTGTGTTCGGGCGTTATTAATTTTTTGATTACAAAAAAGAGCCTATCAATATTTTTTGCTTATTTTCTCTGATGGGGAATCTTAGCACATTATTGGGTCCTAGAACCCGTTGGAAGTTTTTGTATGCGTGTGTGTGTGTGTGTTTTACAGTCTTAGAGGAATAGTTAACTATCTGATTTAGATTAAGGTTAAACAGTGAAATAAGTAAAGTGCGCTGCACGATACTATTTTTAATATATTTAAAAAAGATATTATAGTACAGGTGATAATAATTTTGTTGAGATTTCGTCTTTCGTATTCGTTCATATTTCAAAATTTTCATTCCGAAATTAAATATACATTTAATAAAACTATGTTTACGATTTAAGCTTGCGTTCAATACTTGCAATTTATTATATCCGATATTTTGAATGTTTTACGGTTCTTGTGTCGACAGACTAGTGTTATTATTAATTATACATTTTCAGTTTACTAATAAATAGCTCGGTTTTCTGTTTTAAACGCTAGTTTTAAATGGAATAATAACTCAAAATAAAAAAGCCTATCAACAGTATCAACTTCGTAATCAAATTAGTACGTAAAATAGGTACTTACTGATTTAGTATTTTTATTACAGTACTAAAATAAGTAATGTACACATAACAAAATAATAAATGGCAAATATAAAGTTCAGTAATCTTAATTTTCTCGTTTTTATTTTCAGTAGATAATTAATAAATTAATTTAATTTAATCGAAAAGTCAGATTTATTTTTCATTATTTGATACGGTATAAAGTGTATGTAAAAATATACATACATAGTTTTATTATTTTTCGAATAATTATATTATAAAATACTAAATCTTTCAATGCAACAAATTGTATAGGCTGGTAGGTAGCGAAAGCCGCAGTAACAATAAAAGTAAATTTAGATGACGAAATAAAAACTTTGTAATTTTGGAAAAATTAAAATTAAAATCTTCCAAGCTGAATAGTGTTTTTAATACATACCCTGTAAATGCTTTCATAAACATACCTATAAGATACTTACATACATAATCTGATATTAATAAATTAGCCTATGGAATGTACTGAAAATAGCTCTTAGGTAGACGGGCTAAGTGCTATATCACAGAAAAGCCTTTTGTAAATTTACCAGCAACATAATATGGCAGGTGGCGTGCGAATCTTGTTATTGCTTGTATTTGAAATGCTTTCGAGTCACAATGCAACTTGACCAGGACTAACTATGTTGTATGATTAAAAATAAAAATGTATTGGATCGAATACACACTGGTGGTATTCGGACCAATTGAGTCCGCCCGGGTAGGTACTACCACCCCGCCTATTTCTGCCGTCAAGCAGTAATGCGTTTCGGCTTGAAGGATATAGGGCAGCCGTTGTAACTATACTGAGACCCTAGAACATATATCTCAAGGTGGGTGGCACATTTACGTTGTAGATGTCTATAGGCTCCAGTAACCACTTAACACCAGGTGGGCTGTGAGCTCGTCCACCCATCTAAGCAATAAAAATAAAAAAGAATACACAAAAATTGTTATGGTATTTAGTGAAATTGTTGAGTTGTTGCACACGCGGGTTTCAGTTTTTTTTCCCTACCTAAGCTGATGGAGTTGAGAGACCATTCCGGCGTAACCTTGACAAGTAGGTGAGCTCACGGGGCTCAAACCTGACGACCTTGCTAGCACTAACCCAAGTAAATCCAGTGTTACGCAGAATCTACCACCGGATCGGAAACGCGACCCACTGAGAAGATCCGGCGAGAAACTCAGTGGGCTGTGTTTGTGGGTTAATTTACTCGCCGAGCCCTTCATCGCAAGCGATGGGTTCGACGAGAACGATGACCGGAGAGTTTCATTCTCAGATATGATCACGTCAAAATTTTACTCGCAATGTTTTGTTTGTAAAGTTATTCGTAATTCACGTGGGTATGAGGGGTGAATATTTTAGCCAAACTTAATTTTAGTAGGTAAGTATTGTCGAACACCAATGGAATTTCGTATTTGGTTCGTTTGACACCAGAAGCGTGGTATGCATACGTAATAGCGATTTTTAGAGCAAGAATCAAAAGGGTATAATAGTCTTAAATATTAATGGCATGGGTCTAACTGTAGTAAGAGTCAAAATTTTTATGATCATGATCACTTACCCCTGCCGTCGGACTGCCGGTAGTAACTTTTTTTTATCTTTTTTTATTGCCCGTGTAGCATACGGCCCACCTGATGGTGAGTAGTCACCGTCCCCCATGGACTTCAGCAATACCAGGCGCAGAGCTAAGCTGCTGCCTGAAAAGTACGCGAATTAAATTTTTTCTGAGTTTGTTTTCTATAACGCGACGTTGTTCCTTTGTGGAATTCGAGAACATTTACTCTACTTACTTTGAACTGTTTTGTTTGTGATATTTTAGTTATTACGTTCATAAGTTATGAATTCAGGCCATGTTTCTCCGTGATTATCACTATATATTTGTCGAATCCGGGTCAAGAATAAAATTCTTAGGCGAGTCTAACATTGTAAACGTATACAGAATTTAGGTCTGGTAGAATAAAAAAAACATGGTAAGCAGACTGTTCTGTCTTATTGTGATTGAGTTGAATGTACCGTTAGGTTCCACATACCCCGCGTGCCCCTTAGGCGCTGCTCGGTCACCGTCCTCGCCGAACCCGTCGCTTGCGACGAAGGGCTCGACGAGTAAATTAACCCATATACATACCATACCATAACCAATAAGCCCACTGAGTTTCTCGCCGGATCTTCTCAGTGGGTCGCGTTTTCGACCCGGTGGTAGATTCTGCGAAGCACTGCCCTTGCTAGGGCTAGTCTTAGAAACACTCCCGGCTTAAGCCCCGTGAGCTCACCTTCTAGTTCGGTGAATCTAGAATAACCCCCCGAGGTTACTAGAACGGGTTCCGAAAAAAAAGGTGCTGATACCGCGTAGGAGGTTCGGTCCCAAGTCTGAAAAAAAGTGTGTGTGTCCGCTCCGACGCACGACTGGAGTTTACTGGATATAAATATAAATTTGTGTCAGTTGAATACAGTAAAATATGGAAGTTACGTATTCTAGTGAGAATGATCCGGGAGTTGCGGAACACGTGGATGCGGTAATTAAGTAAGTCTATATAATTCACTTTTACAATTAATATATAAGTTGTCCATTCACTGATAGAAGGAATTGTTTATATTTAATAAGCTTTATTAATAAATGATTTGTAGCGGGTTATATTCGGGTATCAACCCACTAACAGTTGATACGTTCAGGAATCGAACCCGAACGGCGTCCGGCCACAAGCAAAACGATGTCGGTAAATTAAACGAAACAATACGAGAAATAGTTCTATATTACGACAACACGATACACTACAGATTATTAACAAATTAACGAGACACAAAACAAACGACTAACAAATATATGAAAATACAATAATGAGAGAAACGCGCGATCAGTACGAGGCTTTGTGGCGGACTGCCGGCGCAGCAGCCCGGCGTCACCTGCGATAACGCGGCCGCGCGTTGGCTCCTGATTGGCGCGCGCACGCATCACGCAATCAGGAGCCAATCAGGCGCATAACGCATTTCGTGTGACATGCTATACTCTCTAGTACGATTTTGGTCCCCATAATTTTCATACCCCGGGCCTATATATGTAAATCGATTCTTAAGGAGTAAACTCCAAAAATTTAAAAAAAAGGAGCCCTGTCATGTGCTGTGATCGTTTGTAATACACTAAATAACAAGAACATTACTTTCATGAATTTTTGCATTGAATCAACAGTGAATGGCGCCGAGTGTGTTAAATTTGTCGGTCATTCCGACATAGGTATATTATGCGACAAAACCATCTGTTGAAAGCACTCCTGCACCACCTTTCCACCTTTCTTAGTTTTATGGTACAACGCCAAATACTCAAATTAAGAAACTTATCCTATTTTTCTTTAAATTAGATAATAAACCGGCTAAATGATTAAACAGGTATACATTTTTATCAACTTTGTGCATAAATATGCTTGCCTCGAAAAGTTTAAGTAATTTATGCTTCGCGCCTGACTCCTGAAGGATGTTATATAAAATCACGAAAGTTACGAGACTTGCAAAAAATTTCCAAGAAAATATGAATGTGCTCCTGAAACTTTCGCAATACCTACGGTGGAAGTGTACGTGTACTAAAATGCCGATGATCTGTGAATGTGTGCAGAGTTCAAGACAGATTTGTGGTATATTTTATCTAAACCTTGAATTCACAGGGAAAAAATACAGTCTGTAAAACCAAGAGCAAAGTCGATTCCACGAAATCGCTTAAAATATACTTACAATTCGTTTTAAATAAAATCATATTTACTAAGTATGTATTTTGTAGGATCTCTAAGATTTATCACGTAATTCATTTATAGTAAGTATTTCTTGAGCGCTAAAAATATTTGTAGAAAATTTTACTGCCAGTAGCCTCAGCCCTATGAGGCTGGCTTCAACGAATGTGTAGGTGAGCGTAGGGGCTCAGCCTCAAATACTCCTAACACCATCACCAACAAGAGCAGTGCTTCGCTGAACCTATAATCGGATCGAAATCGCAATATACTGAGAAGATTTGACGAGAATCTAACTAGATTGGTTGTCTCTGAGTTAAGTTGCACGTCAAACCTTTCATCGCCTTCGACTAGAATACTGACCAGAGCTTGGAATGACTAAAAGCACCGAAGATGGATCGAAAGGATCTGAAATGACGTGTTATAAATGTCCGAGATATTGCTAAGCGAAGTTCTTTGCATTTCGGTTGTGAGCAATGTCCCATTAGCGAAAAGCGCGTGTGTTAAACGGCATAATTGTAGTATATAGCTAATACCTGCTGATGCATACTAACATAGTATGGATTTTTTTTTATTGCTTAGATGGGTGGACGAGCGCACTGCCCACTTGATGTTATGTGGTTACTGGAGCTCATAGACATCCACAACGTAAATGCGCCACCCACCGTGAGATATAAGTTCTAAGGTCTCAAGTTTTTAGTTACAACGGCTGCCCCACCCTTCAAATCGAAACGCATTACTGCTTCACGGCAAAAATAGGCAGAGTGGTGGTACCCACCCGCGTGGACTCACAAGAGGTCCTACCACCAGTAATTACGCAAATTATAATTTTGCGGGTTTCATTTTTATTACACGATGTTATTCCTTCACCGTGGAAGTCAATCGTGAACTTTTTGAAATACCAAGATAAATACAGTAATTCGCTAGATCGCGAAATTACCCCCGACTAAGTTCTAACAGCACAAACGTTTTGAAATTTAAGTGAAACAAGGCGTGAGTGTTGATATTCTGTGCTATTAATGTCTGCGGTTCTAACTATAATTACAGATTGTAGAAAATGCTACTTGTAAATATCAACTTCAGTTAGGTTGCTGTCGTATTTAATGAAATATCATGACACAGACTTTATGACTTTGATAAAATTAATGATGGTAGAATCCCGAGAACCTGTTTTAGCCCGAGGCAGTTTTTAAAGTTCCCACAAAAGCTAATTATAACGGTACAATTTAACAGAATAATAACCGAGAATTTTGTACGCTTGGCTTTAGACAATTCGCGAGCTATTTGATTAAGGATACTTACATTAACACGACAAATTGAATTCATGAATGATAAAGTTTTTTTATTTGGATCCTATAATTTCCCTGTCACGAGGGCGCGTGTGGGTAATTTCTCATACCACGTAATCCACGAGTTTTTCATCTTTTTTTATCTTTAATACGGTTTTATTTTTTGTTTATATGAATGATCGAGCTTATGGCCAATCCGGTGTTACAGGGTAACCTGAACCCATAGAATATGCAGGTGATTGCCGTCACCATCCTTTGAAATTTAAATTCACACACGAAATTCACTTGACTTGAATGACAAATGATGGACGTTTAAATTGATAAGAGATCGCACGGGTAGGTACCACTACCTTGCCTATTTCTGCCGTGAAGTAGTAATGCGTTTCGGTTTGAAGGGTCTTAGCATAGTTACAACGGCAGCCGTTGTAACTATACTAAGACCTTAGAACTTATCTCAAGGTGGGTGGCGCATTTACGTTGGAGATGTCTATGGGCTCCAATAACCACTTAACACCAGATGGGTTGTGAGCTCATCCATCCATCTAAGCAATAAAAGAAATATGTATAAATAATGTTTTAGCTTTAACATCATTGTAGAATTCATTTGAATGATTCACGTTTAATTTATGTCAAAAAGACGTCGCGTGTTGATTGATTCAAAATTAATGTGATGAACTTTCGATCGAGAATCGAGAACATTCCAGAACTATTAGAACTAGAGGTCTCGCAGTAGTCGAAATTCGACTATAATTAATTGGAATTGTAACTTTGTACACTATTATGATTGTATTTTATACTTCTTCACAAATTTCGCCAAGACTACACTATAAAAAATATTAAAAAGACAAACAATATTGAATCTCAATTTGACAACAGACGTGAAGAACAAAAGATTGACAATAAATAGTATGCATGCGTGTGTGCGTCAAATACATGGTATGTAGTGTGTGTAATGTTTTCTTTATTGATTTAATGTATCTTTTATGCAATATTTTAAAAAAATATTAGCATTGTGCACTTCTTCTCTATATATTTTTTTTATTTATACTTATTGTACACAAAAGAAAATACAATAAAAACAGATTTAAAGAATGTCTAAATACTATGTACAAAGGCGAGCTTAACTCATTCATGAGTTTTCTTCCAGCAAATCTATATTCTCTATAAGTGTGGAAAATTTCATACTCCTCCGTCAGCGCAAATTTCGTAAAAAGGGATACAAAGTTTTTGCTTTACGTATTAATATATAGATATACATAAATAAATGTCCAATAATGACATAACTAAGTATGTTGTTGTTGTTCATTAATATTTACTTTACCAAAAAATACACTGAGATTCAAGGTTGTTTCTAAAAACATGGATACAAGTGGTCGTCTTTAACATCATGGTAGGATTTTTTTAGATGTCGTCTATTCGATTTATTATTTAGCTAATAACGTTATTGCCTCACGTGAAAGAGCTGATTGCATTCTATGCACGAACTACCCCCTTAGAGATTAAGCTAATAATTTGGGTATCGATTCAGGTGGGTATCTGAAATTAGCATATGGAGTGCCCGTCCATTAACGATTTCACGCGGGTATAAAATGTTATGTTATGAGTTATAGATTTCACTCATCAGTTACGTAGTGGCTATCAATTTGTCCATTCTGTGTTGTTACTCGTTTTTTATATTTATTGTCATGTAGATATATCACAAATGTACAAAAGCAATTTACATAAAACAAATCGTAATACCCCTCGGCGTCGAATCGTGAATCCGTATAAATCTGACGCCACTTGCCCCAGTGATATTCCTGAGCCCACTCAATATTGATATTCGATGATGCGGTTCAATGCATTTCGTATGCAAGGCACACGAAGGGACCCAGGATGCGGCTCCCTAATCATATCTCTTGTCCCGCAAATAACACAATTCATTCGTTAGTTGCGATTTGGAGACGTAATTACGGTTGTAATTGACGTGTCTCTTGGACGTTTCAGTCTAGTAATTCAAACGTAATTATGTGGGCTTTTCGATAGCGTAATTAATCTAAATAAATAAATTCCAGGAACACACATTTAAGACAGAATCACATTATTTTTAGAAAATCTTGTTAAGTTTTTCTTTTAATTTGAATTTTTTTTTACCCATTTTTTTTTTGTCAAAAGAAATAAACAATTAATCTATATACGTTAACAGAGTCAACATATTTTTTATTTAAATAAATAACCAAAATAAAACACTGATTTTCAAACGAAGTTAATTTGTTTCAATTGACTATTCAATTTTTTAAACTATACTATATAGCCGTCTTAAGATAGGAGCGTAATTTTTTCGCACCCTAGTTTTCATCACAAGAAGCCAACTTGGTTGATCGATTTTGTAAGCTTAATCCAATCTCAAGTCGACATAGCGAGGGCCTGTCATGATACATGTGGTTGCAATCAATCAATGAACTACAAGTGGATAGTTTGGCACCACAGCTTGAGCTGTTGAAAATTTGTTTTGCCCCAGGGAAATCCTTATATTTTAGCGTGAATAGGCTAAATATTTGATGATTGATGTCGATGGTATTAGTAAAACAAGATCTGGAGAGTATGAAAATTTATTTAATAGAGTAATCGCACTAATTTTAAAAACAGGTTTAAGCAGGCAGGTTTGAACAATTAAAAAAACAATAAAAAAGATGTGTGGTGTCGTGGGACACCGGATAGGAACGAAGTTCCTTATTATAAAAATATTAATTTTAAGTTCTATTCGAGGTTTAAAGAAAATAAAACTGGAGGTTTCGCAACAACCCATGGCCATTCGGTAACGTGCGAACTTATTGTGGTACACTTCATTCACGGTTGTTTGCTTAAGAGTTAGTGTATTGCGCAAACGAACGCTCCGAGATCGCGGTCAATGAATGATAAAAAAATATGTTATTTTTTGTACGTTATTACAAAGTTAAGTCGTACACTGTGTGCATTACTAATAAAAATCTTACGTTATGGACGTTTTTTCCCTGTTAGGGTACCCCTCCGCATCGTCAAATAATTTTCGTTTTTTCGTTTTCGTAACTTCGTTTCGAAATTCGAAATAGATTCTTTAAAAAAATGTTAGGTACTTCTGTTTTATTAATTTTGGTCCTAGTGGGCCTAGTAGTTAGTGATCCTTGACTAATTTGGAATTCAAACTGCAATCATTCTCTTTGTTCGTTTTATTGGACATTCGGGGTCCAGGCAGCTTTTGTTTAGTTTTTTGCATCTCACGTAACCTCATACCTATCACAACTCGCCCAAACTTGAAGAAAACAGCTTGTTTTTGTTTTGTTTTTTATATTTAACAATTTTTGTTCTGTAAAAACTGAGACCTTACAACTCATGTCTCGAAGTGGGTGCGGCATTTATGTTGTAGATATCTATGGGTTCCGATAACTACTTAATACCAGGTGGGCCGTGAGTTCGTCCAACCAAAAAAACTATAAAAAAATGTAGTTAGATTATTAAATAACAACCTATTTATTCCCGCGTAACGTATATCCATTGTACATAAGAACATTCTCGAAAGCATGCGGAATGCGTTGTATGTGAAAGCTTAATAATAACTAGTGGTCCCCTGGTAGTCGAAATTCGACTATAACTAATGGAAATTATAAGTTTGTACACTATTATGATTCTATTGTCAAGGACTATTATACTTCTTTAATCACAGATTTCGTCAAAACTACACTTTAGACAAATATTAATAAAGAGANGTAGTCGAAATTCGACTATAACTAATGGAAATTATAAGTTTGTACACTATTATGATTCTATTGTCAAGGACTATTATACTTCTTTAATCACAGATTTCGTCAAAACTACACTTTAGACAAATATTAATAAAGAGAAAACAATATTTAATCTATTCTCAATTTGACAGACTATAACTGACAGACTGCAAAGAAAAATTTGACAATAAGCAAATAGTATGCATGCGTGTGTGTGTCAAATACATGGTAGTGTGTGTAATGTTTTCTTTATTGATTTAATGTATCTATTATGCATTATTTGAAAAAAATATTAGCATTGTGCACTTCTTCTCTATAATCTCTATAAGTGTGGAAAATTTGATACTCCTCCGTCCGCGCAATTTTCGTAAAAAGGGATACAAAGTTTTTGCTTCACGTATTAATATATAGATAGCGTGACGTCACTCCTGAGTCTAACTTTGATAACGAAAAACACCTTTGACTCCTTAACGTAGAACAGCAACAAAAGCCTTTTATAATTCAAAACATACCATGAACTTTACGAGTCTCCGAACTCGGATGTGATCGAAATAAAACGCGCTTTACAACTCCGTGTACGTAAGCCTATGAAATATTCAGTCAAGATAAGGGTTGGGACTCCGGGGCGTCGTAATTTAAATAAATATTATTTCGTCACACACTTTATAAGAGGACTACAAAACTCCGGGTCGCTTCATGAACGTGTGTGTTTGGTATTATGTAGTAAGAGATGTGCTATCTCGTATTTACTTTGTGGTTTACACCAAATAGAGTGTTTCAAATTAATTTTGGTTTTTCGTTTTCAGATTTATTTTCAACGCACGGCTTTAGGATTCTAATATTTCTCAAATCGACGTCATTTTGTATAAAATATATCTTCACATGTGTCGAGCCTCGTAACTGCAGTATTAAATTACACATGTCTAGGAATTCCTTTAGAAATTATTACATGACGAAGAAGAAGAAGAAAATCTTTATTCGCCAGAAATATAGCTTACAAGATATTATGGATATAGGACATAGTTTCATATATTTCGCCTGTTTAGGCATGCGAAAATTTAACTTATTTTTATTTTAATTCTAACACAAAATTTACTAAATCTATCTATTTTTACATTCTATCACTTTTAATTCTAATATTTTATCGATATCTATATCGACGCTTGCACGTGTCGATTTTATTTTGTAGATTTCTATTATTTCTCACTTCTAATGTTTTCCTATAATCCATCTGTATTAGTGTACTACTAATGTGTAAAATACGTGATAAATTATAGAAGTTTAATGAAACCTCACCATTTTTTTTATATCTGTACTTTGTTGACCCTAGACCACTAAGAAGAGTTGTGACGTCAGTCCGACAATCGAACTATTGCAAGCTTATGGTTGAACACATATACATTCACACACATACATAAATGTACCTACGGCACCTGTTTCTGTCACATTATCTTTATGTAAAATAATTTAACTATAGTTTCGTGGCCCCACTTTTCATTAATCCAGTTTGAATGATAATACAGCAGTATTATAGTACAAAGAGACTATGAGGCATTCACTATGGGCTCAGACAATCAATGAACACCACCACCACCAATTAATGATAGTGATCAGCCAAACGAGAAAAAAATAATGACCACTGGAACAGCGGAAAGAAAGGAACGAAACTTATTCCACCACCAGTACTAATTGTAGTGGACTGTAGGATTAGGATGGGCAAGGAACTTGATAAATAAACTCGCGAGGATTGCACGTTTAAATAATTATTTTTTTTGACATTTTATAATTCGAGTACAATAGCACGGAAAAAAGAGAATGACAAATCTAAGACATTCCATAATTCAAAATTCAAAAGTAATGTCAAAAACCACAACCACAACAATAAAAAAGGTTTTATACAAATTTGTTGGGTTGCCAACACTAATATAACCGACATAAAAATTCGTTATTAATTCTAAGAGTTAGTAGTTTTTCTAGAAGAATCTAATATCAAATTATATACTTTATTTTACACGAGTGCATAAGTGAAAAAATCCTTTATTTTTAATTCGATCCCGGGAATTTCAATTGAAATCGAATAAACTGCCAACATCGGAGGAATTAATAAGTTGTTGAGGATATATGATCGAGCACGTACGCTTCCAGGCCATTAGTGAGCTGGCGCGAGTCTCGACTAATGTTCAATACGTGATTTGGCCGCATCCTGCAGTCTGACGTAATGCATTCTATTACAAACTACATTTTCACATACAAGTTTCCAGTAATAAGGTTTTTGTTTCCTCAGTGAAATCTAAGACTAAATAAACTACTATTACTGGTAGTAGGACCTCTTGTGAGTTCGCACAGGTAGGTACCACCACCCCACCTATTTCTGCCGTGAAGCAGTAATGCGTTTTGATTTGAAGGATGGGGCAGCCGTTGTAACAATATTTGAGACCTTAGAACTTATATCTCAAGGTGGGTGACGCTGTGAGCTCATCCACCCATCTAAGCAATAAAAATAAATAAAAAGTTAATCTATATTATTATTTGTCAATCGATTGTTGAATAGAATATTAGGCTAACTTAGATTTTTTATTTTTTATGCTTAAACAAGTGAACGAACTCACGGCCCACTCGGTGTTCATCGGTTACGGGAGCCCATAGACATCAACAACGTAAATGTTGCCACTAACTTTAAGACATGAGTTCCAAGTCTCAGCTCTATAATAAAATACAACGACTCCCCACCATTAAAACTGGAACATACTACTGTTCCGCGGCAGAATTAAGCAGATTACCTATGCGGGCTCATAAGATGCCGTACCACCAGTAATTACGCAAATTATAATAAAATTTACGATAATAACAAATAAAAAAAAATGTGTTGCCGTATATGGATGAAATGTTCAGTCATCGGTGACATTGGCCTACACTACTACTTTAAGCAAAGATAACGGATGGATCGGAACTTTATTATTTAATAATAATAATAATATTTTTTTTATTTCTCTCTTAAAGGTATAGTACAAATACAAATGGAAATTAACCTTATAATTTATTTTGTAAGCCTTTGAAAGAGCTGAAGTCTGTACTAGGCTTAAATACCTGTATTACTGATCTCCAGGCTCCCTCCATCTTAAGATAGATTGGGTTAGGTTATGTCGTGAACAGATATAACTTATTGGTTAAGTTTTAAAGTAATGAAAGTATGATAACCAAAACACGGTTAGTGAAGTAGTTTATAATTAACATTATTATAATCTTAAACATTTTACTAGATGGGGTATTCCTATCTACTCGATGTAATCAATCTGAATAGTGTTGAAATTTCCGGTTGCATATTTTGTTCATGGATTTATCGTCTGATAAAAAAACATTATATTTCAATTAACTTTCTTATCTATAAACGGTAATGTGGAATAGTTGATCAGATACGCTAAAAATGTAGAAAAAATCAAGCGATTTATACGTTGATACAATAAAATCATCAATAAATACTAAGATCTATAAGATAGTTAAATATAGTATGAAGTCTTAGTATTTACTCTTGATAAAATCCATGTTAATTGGATTACAATATTGTAATTTACAATCATGATTATCAACTACAAAATTAACTATAAAGAAGACGAGCATTTATGGTTTTAAAATGGAAAACATTTTTCTATTTCAAATTGTAGAAAATCAACTAGTTTTTCACATGATAACAAAACATTTAAAAGGCAAGCTAACCGAAAACTAACCGAAAAATCACATAGCAATAAACAATGCGAATTTCAAAAGTTGAAAAATTCCACTATCCTACATAAATTCGCAGTTAACAATTTATATTTACCATCCATATGATAAATAAATCATTTAAGCACTGTTATAAGCATTAGGTGTTATTATATTATATCATTAGTAGGTACTATTTACTAGCTAAAAAGATTTTAATTAACCAACAGAATTACCAGTTCCGTAGTAAAAACGAGAAATCCAAATGAAAAGCATCGAGTAAAACGTAAATCGCATTTTAAGCAAACTCCAGTTGAGTTGGAAGTTGTGCTTGCCAATAGCGTATAAAGTTAGTGAATTGGTTCATCCTTAGTACTAGTTAGAAGCGGCACCACACTTTACGAAAACCCAGGTCCCACTTATAATTTATACTAACAACTTTTGTTTCACAATGTCTTCTAATGAAATAAGTTTCATACAATGCGTATATTGATGAATTTTTATAAATGAAATCAAAGATTCAACGTGATTGAAAAAGTTAAGCTTTAACTTTAATTTGGTTTTGTAAAGATCCAATTTAACGACAATCCGTATTTCTGATCCAAATAAAGCCATAGCACCAAAACAAACGTACGGGTGCTTTCGGTTGGTGAGAAATTTATTGATGCTGTCATTGACATAGATGCAAATAACGTTAAGCCTTTGGTATCCTCCGCTAAAATATTAAATCTCAATAATATATTTGCTTATTTGGTCTTAGATGCCGTAAAAAACTCAATTAGAAGACTGTAGGAGGATAGAGATAGAGGCGTAGGAATATAAAATCCGGCTTTCCACCCTCGCAAAGATGGAGTCAATAAGGCCTGAATTGGCGCTTAGCCAGAAACAGAAGGGCTGCTGTCGAGAAAAGCTGAATTATCATACACCATAGGCCATTTGTGAATGTAGAATAGGAGCTATATTACAAGCTGCTATGTTGTTTATGGTGGTAATAATAATTAGAGCAAAATCATCTGAATGCACGAAAAACTCCTATAGCTGCCACGATGCTCTGGTTCAAATTGGCCGCTGGGCAATTTAGAATTTCAGCCTTTTTTCAGTCTCCATATGTGGTGTCTGTTATAGTTTTGACATTTTAATTTACATGACACTGTTAAAGAGAGAATACAGTCTACTTAATACGCCCATATTTTCTCCGAGGCTAACGACAGTAACAGGAAAAGCCAAAGAATAATACGGCAAAAAGAAAGAATTATTTTTATACCATGTGATCTATAAAAACAACATAGTATAGGTATTTCTAACCTCAGGAAAATTTCGAAAGGAAATGTTATACAAATACCAAAGACGGTAAGTAAATTTCATTCCATTTCCATTCCTGAATTTTACGCGACAAAAAAAACTAAAAACCTATTTCTTTAAATATATAGCTATCGTACTAAAATATCTGCTTGTATATTTTCCACAGATTTTTGAAGCAAGCAAAAATCCTCTACATAGTGATTGTTTTGAAGGAATTTTTGTATATAGGTGGTAGGACCTCTTGTGAGTTCGCACGGGTAGGTATCACCACCCTGCCTATTTCTGCCGTGAAGTAGTAATGGGTTTCGATTCGAAGGATGGGGCAGCCGTTGCAACTATACTGAAAAAGGTCTCAGTATAGTTACAACGGCTGCCCCACCCTCACACTTCTAAGGAGAACTCATATCTCAGGGTGGGTGGCGGCATTTACGTTGGTGATGTCTATGAGCTCCGGTAACCACTTAACACCAGGTGGGCTGTGAGCTCGGTAACCCATCTACGCATTAAAAAACAAATAAATCAAAGTACTATAAATAACTCAAAGTTGTACTTTTTCGACACAGCCGCCATTAGTTTAACAATGAGACAACTTCTGCCATGTCTGAATATATTGAACAGTACATTTGATTTAATTCCTCAATTGAAACTACTCAGCAAGTCTGTGAAATTAATAGTGGTTAGAATATTTTACTCGACTTCGTTAAATTCGACTAAGCATTGCTTAGTGAATTAGATATGATTGAAATGAAGGGTTGTATTTTATGTGTAGATCGTGAATACCTAGTATCATATAAAATAATACATAATCTATATATTTTTTATTGCTCAGATGGGTGGACGAGCTCACAGCCCACCTGGTCTTAAGTGGTTACTGGAGCCCATAGACATCTACAACGTAAATGCGGCACCCACCTTGAGATTTAAGTTCTAAGATCTCAGTATAGTTACAACGGCTGACCCACCCTTGAAGCCGAAACGCATTGCTGCTTCACGGCAGAAATAGGCAGGGTGGTGGTACCTACCCATGCGGATTCATATAGGTCCTGCCACCAGTAAGAAATAAGTAAGAAGTATATTTAATAATGTATCTTTTTTTATAGTCATGAAGTAAAATGACTTTACCTTTATTTGTCTAGTTACAGTTAGAACAAAATCTCATTCGATTCATCAAATCAGACAATAAGCATTTTAACTAAAAGGGGTTTAAACTTAACATTTTCACATGGTCTAAAATTGAAACAAAGTAAAATGTCAAACGCATCTCGTGAATAATAAATTCCATAAAACATAATGAAATTTTCAGAATGAAGATGAGATTTTCCCCGACACATTGTATTCATTGTAACGCTATTTGTGCGATAATGAAACAACGGCTATTCCACGATTTGTTGAATTCCAACAATGCGAATACTCGTGTTGTCTGTTAATTAATGTGCCTTTTCAATGCCGAATGCATTTCGTATTTTGATTGTATTATGCAATACCTTCATGCTTGCGGCTGTCGAATATTGTCTGACGCACGGAATAGATAAATAAGGTTGGAAAGGACTTTGCTCTAATTTTGTATTAGAACCAGTCGCCGCTTCATCCCCACTATTTTAATTTCTACACATACACATACTGTGATTACAAGTATTTCGCACACAACAAAAACACCCACACATTATTTATCTATTCCGTGGTCTGACGGCAACATATTCTAACGCTTTCAAAAATGTCTAATATTTCGACTTTCATGAAGTCTTACGACTTTCAGGGAACCATTGAGAAGGGAGAAATAGTGTGCCTGTAGTATTATTTTTTATTGCCCTTTAGGCAGACGAGCATACCGCCCACCTGATGATGAGTGGTTACTGTCGCTCATAGACGTCAACAATGCCAGGTGCAGAGCCAAGTGGCTGCCTCCCGTTAATACTTTCCACAAGGCTCGGTTGAAGAAGGACATGTCATAGCGCTCGGGAAAGACCGTGAAAGGGAGATCATTCCAAAGCCGGATGGTACGTGGCAAAAGTAAAAATAAATGTAGTACAAAATAAATGGTAATCTGTCTTCATATAAACAAAAATAACTTCGAAGTCGTGACTTAAAAGATAGGATATTCAGTGCATTCCTATCGAGCGATGCTTGAAGCCCGAAAGTAGGTACTAATTTCTCTAACGAATTACGTCCTTAACAAATGCTCACAAATGACTTTCATAGTGAAGGAAGGATAGCATCGTGTAATAAAAATCAAACTATACTATCAAGTCAGTGTAGCACCTTCTGTTCAGAAACTATCACAAAGATACGACAAACAGGAATAAGTAAAAAAATCGGTTGTCTGTAAAGTCGGTTTACTGACGATAGTTGAACGTGACAACGTCTTAAGAAAATACTGATGGAATGGTTTCATTTTTCAAAAGAAAATTTTAATTTTGTTTGTTTGATAAATATTTTGTATGGACAATTGACACCGCATTCACTTTTCACTGAACTTCATACTTGACGAAAACATGTAAAATAAATGTATTATTGTATAGCAGCTGTCCACGCGGATGCATCGCTCACTCAAGTAGGCGAGAAGCCAACAGATGTCGAACGCTGTCGAACGCGGAGGCCGAATGTGCCTCTTTGTCGCTCGTTGAGCGCTCTCGCTTGCACTTCAAGCCTTAAATGGAACGCCTCAGAGCGAGGTAACGCCGCAGGAGGCATGTTTTTTCGTGCGTGCAGCCGGCTCCATCAAATTATAAGACGTTGTCACGTCAAAAAGTAACATAATTTTCATATACTAAACTAGAACCACTTCACCGAAAATAGAATTACAGCAACAGATTACAACAATCTGCAGCAAACATTTTAATTTTTGAGCGTGTTTTATTACCACCTGTAAAGCTATTATTGACACCTGGTGGCCACCATTTCGTTAGAAAGCCCATAAATTCGACCAGAATAGCCCTGTTATGTGTGGGAAATGGCAGTTGCCCGATTAGAGGGAAACCTTAGATTTTCCCGCTCCGAAAATAGTATTCAAACAAATGAAGGTAGTATATTTTGTTTAGTTAGCTGTTTTTAATGCATTAACGAATTTTGTTTATTAAATTTAGCCGATAAATACTTATTACGATTTGTAAATACATAAATATAAATAATTGAGTGTAACGATTACCAATGCAATTTTTAATTTGATAATTTTTTCTGGATTATCTTTTTTTTTAATGCTTAGGTGGGTGGACGAGCTCACAGGCCACCTGGTGTTAAGTGGTTACTGGAGCCCATAGACATCTACAACGTAAATGCGCCACCCACCTTGAGATATAAGTTCTAAGGTCTCAAGTATAGTTACAACGGCTGCCCTACCCTTCAAACCGAAACGCATTACTGCTTCACGGCAGAAATAGGCAGGGTGGTGGTACCTACCCGCGCGGACTCACAAGAGGCCCTACCACCAGTAAACTTACAAGAGACCCTACCACTAGTAAACTATAAATATTTTCCTGTCCTAAACGATCCTGTTGTGTAGATTATCTAAAAAAATCGTAACAGTTCAGTTTTTTGCACACATAATGAGCTAACAGTATCTTAAGATCGGAGAATTACATTGACTAGTGATAAAATAGGATTTGAAGAATAAGATTCGAGATGTTACAAGCCGTCTTCTTTTATAGCATGATCCGAGGTATTAGATATATATGTATAGGTACTTTTCTCACCAACAAAAGGAGCGTGATAAACGAATATAAATTTTCCAAGATATGGACTCGATCAATTGTTTCACTCGCAATCCGAGAAACAGTCAAGATCGGAAACTGTATACTAAACATGTGAAAAATTTCACTTCAGCTTTGTGACTTAAAGTCGAATGTAAATTAAAAGGTATCATCATAAATATCATAAATTATAATATTATAAATACTTTGCGCTTCTGCTCTGCACTGCAAATGCTTAATATAAATTGTGCAGAGGTTTGGGGTTTGGTCTAAATAACACGTGAGATAATTGAGAAATTTTAATGAAACTGCTGATATAGTATTATACTATAGTACTATAACTAAATAGTTATTTCATTAAAGATTATTAAAATTTTATGCTAATATTTATCTTATGCATTTTTAAATCAGATTTGTGCATAGAGATTAGGAAAATCCAAATATCCCAGGGTGACAAATGTTACGTCTTTTATTTCTAATTCTTTTCTTTTTACTTACCTGTTTTTCCTTTTTCATGTGATGTAATTGTTGGGTAAAAAATACGTATTGCTCATTAATATATAAGTATTTTAATTAAAGGAAATGCTTACAAAATACTAATAAACGGTTGATTTCTTAAATTAGAAGGAAGAAGAGCATACAGCCCGTATGATAGCATGTGATCATATTTGCTGAAGCTCATCATTAATGTCAAAGTATAGCTAAGCGGTTGGTTACCATTTAGGACTCGTTTGAAAGGAGGCGAAAGCAAACAATGTGAATCTCTTGCTGATGTTAATTTAAATTTAGTTAAATCGTTCAAAACAGTTTCAATAGTTTTCATAGAAAACTCAATTAAGCTCAATAATTATTTAAGCTCGCCCGGTCGTCTTTAACTTGGGATCGCTACATAATAGATTCGCTTGGTCGAAAGTATTAATTTTCAATGACAGATGCGCTTTAGATTTTCGAATCGAATTCATCACGGTTCGTAAATTATTCAGGAAGAGTAGTGAGCTTTTTGCATTCAGGAATTCTATAGCGAATTGTAATTTCTCATGCGGTATTCATGAAAATTTAAAAAAAACTTTATTTTATTTTCATTCAATTTATGTTATCATATTTAGTAGTATATCAGTTTTGTATGTAATTTATCATTTACGATCCTATTAAAACCCAAACATCACTTCGCTGTGAATATTGCCATATTTTTTTTTGCACACGTGTTAAAAAACATACATTTGTTCAATATCGACAACTTCTATGCCACTCAAAATATAATCTAATAGTTCAAGTTCAGCTTAAAATATTCATTAGAAGGTTTACAGTATTGTATGATAATTTGCAGGTGTATAATTTACTCAACTGTGTAGTACGCTTGTGTATTGCTTGTGTGTCCAATCACTTCGTAAATACTTACGGTACCTACAAGGTTGTTGTGTGTTGACGTTGTGAAAGATTTATTTGATAGAAAATCGTATCAACAAATCGATACTTTTTAACAAAGGGGTGTATTTCATGTATTTAATCGATATTCATATTAATAGCAAAATGTAGCGTAGCTTAATATTTATTTATTTGCTTAAGGCTCAGACAAGTATTTCATGTTATTAATTCAGGACGAGAATTAAAACACATTTTTCATAGAAATTTTATTACAACATAAATAGACTAAGAAGGCATCTTTGGTAGAAAGCGTAACACTATTTTAATGTTTAAAACATTTGGTTGACAATTGAAAACATTTTAATATATTCTATTAATGATATAACATTCTAAAACATTCCTCTCTAGCAAAATAATTGCACTAATTGCAAATTGTCATGATATAGGTTCATTAAAAAAATCACCAAAATTTTACCAAAAAAACATGGTTACTGTCTAACCAGACATCTTTAATTTAGAAAAAAAACAATGCTGTATCTCAGTTCATTTCCAAGACCAGAGTTTCAATCAAAATGAATTAGTTTATGCTTTAATTAAAGTGCTATTTTTTAAAAGCAGATAGTATTGATTTATAAACCGGTACAAAAAAAATGCAACTAAATCGAAAAAAGAAAATGATGTGCGCGCAACTTAGTGCACGTGAAAGAAGTGAAATTTCTTTTGAGTAGTACATATTGTGGTTTTCTTTATCTTTTATTCTTAAATCAAATTTCCCTTGTAATAGGGAACGCTGTGTATAAGAGAAACGACCTAGTTCGCTTTGCCCTTTCGCTCTTTCTACGGTGTAGTGGTTCGCGAGACGCTCTGTCTATTTTCTCACTCTCGCTCTTTCTAAGCGGTATCTTTTCTCTCTAGCCGTAACGAATCTGTCGCGAGTTAAATTTTACTTTCAACGCGCTCAAAGAAATTTCACTTCAAAAATATGTAAAGTATGTACTAAATTAGTTGAATTTCTTAAAAATAGTTATATTAGATTTACAGCATTACTTTAAATTATTTCATATTTGTGTGATATTTCTTAATGACGAATTAAATAGTATGTATCATCTTTAATAAAAAAAAATATGGACATTAAATTAACTTAACTCATATTTGGAATAACTGAAGAATCCTATTTCATTTGGCCTTTCTTTGTACATTCAACATTGAATATAATCTGTATTAATTTTCTTAAGGATACCCACAATGCATTTTTAATATTCAACTATGTGAACAATATTTCGAGTTTTCAATATATGCATTCGGTGGCCGAGTTTCTGCCCACGCATCGATCATTATTATACCTTTAATGGCTTTTTAATGAACGCTAAGAGCTCGTGAAAATATTTTTAAAATATTTGTAGCGTACATGAGAGTCAATACTGGGAAATTATGTAATACGATTGTTAATTAATATGTAAAAATGCTCTCATGCAAAAATACCCGTAAATTGAAAACGAATTCGATTCCCTTTGATATGTACGAATGAATTCGAGCATGCGTTCATCATCGTAATGTGAAAGTAATATTAATTTTTTTTGGCATGTTATTTATTTCTTATTGAACACAGAAATATTTAAATGACTATGGAATTTTACTCGATGAATTCGGACATTACATTAATTAACTCCAACTGTATATTAAAATATATGGAATAAATTAAACAGCGGAATGCTTCCCGGTGATAATCCCCGTGCTCTTATTGTACTCGTATTCCTTGTGACCTTTGTCTGGCCTCTTGTGACAGTCCTCTAAATCACCGTTGTCTCTCAAAAGACCTTTTTCATCGCTGTAAATCAATGTCTACTTCATAATATGACACTTGTCATCGTGACACATGTCAAGTGACATTGAAAAAGTTTGTGTCATTGTGCTTCATTGTTGATGAGTTCAGAGTATCGGTTGTTAAAGTGTGCTGGAAGCTATGTTTTGTTTTTTGTGAAGTCGTTAACTTGCGGATAATAATATCTCAAAGTTAGAGGCATAAGGTCGGATATCCACGGTCCACTAGACTGAGAATGGATTTATGTAAATTAATAGATGGTTAAAATTACAAAATATTACATACAACACTACATTGTTTTGGGTAAAATGAAAAGTAAACAAATTATGACAATGACAATTTAAGCAATCACGCCACGTTACCTGGTCCCGTGTTAACCTCGTAAAGAACTTGTGTTACAGTTACCAGATAACGGAAATAAATGTAAGATTTTTTTATTATACACATACATATATTTAATATACATCCATAACCCTGGAAAAGACTTTTTTTTTATATTTATTAAACAAACATCTTCCCTTGGCGGGATTCGAACCCGCGACCCCTTGTGTAGTGATCATGTCACTTACCACTACACCAGACGGCCGTCTGGTGTAGTGGTATAATTAAATATAATTATTAACATTATTAATATTATTAACAATTATATATAAATAATTAAATATAATTATTATAAAATAATTAAAAATAATTAAATAAATAAATAAAATAATTGTTATTTGATCGTTTTGGATTTGTTTAATTAATTCTTTATATGGTGAAAATCGTGTTGCCTTACGGTTTCGTGTTCTTTAGTGTGCTTCTGAAATTTGTAAATTGTATTTTTATTGGAGATACTCTGATAATAAATATGTACACCATTTAACTGCATCCTGAGATTATGTCTTATTTACTAACTTCAACTTTATAAGATCGTTTTCATTATGTTTCGATCTATAACTTTAAGTGGAAACTAAATGAGCAATTAGTGTCATAGCTTGTGTGTGTGGTATTGTGTGTAAAATATCCTACAAATACTCTTTGTTTCTCAATAAAGTAAATTAACAAGTGATTGTTCTATGAAAATACTATTTTATAATATCAATACTTTAATTATGTACACAATAAACTAAAAATATCTATAGAAAACTGATCTTACCGTGACTTCAACTCGTCGTCTTTGGTTTTCTTCGAGCAACACGTCGCAATGATACCCTGCTTCCTCCAAGCACAAAGCACTAAGTCTAGTAAAACTAAACATATGACAACTACAACTACAGCTATGCCTATTATAGCTCCGGCCGACAATAAGCCCAAAGTATTGTGTGTCGATAGCGCTGTAACAAATATTTGGGTTTTAAATTTGACCTAGAGTGATGTCAAGGAGCAAGCGCAAGACAGAGTAAAGTGGAGACAACTTGTGAGGGCCCTATGTACCAGCGGGGTATCCTAGGACTACAACAACAACATCAACAACAACAACAACAAAATTTCTTGTGAGCTATTTCTAAATTGCCGTTACCAATAGAGGCCTATAAAATAAAAGGCAGCTAAATCCAATCTGTCAAATATTCAGGTAAACTACAAAAATCGGCCCTAAACACGTCATTACGGATCCTCTCGATCCATCGAAGTACTGCTCTTGCTAGGGCCAGTGTTAGCAACATTCCCGGTTTGAGAAGCTGAAATAACTTTGTTCGGATAGCTACGATATTCTTTATTTTAAAGCAGATTTATAAAGAATGAGAATATTACTAATAATCTGAATGTTAAATGATAAAACTTCGTTTATTAGTACTTAGTACAGAGTAAAAATAATTTTTTTGAACTGAATTGGTTAGAGATTTAGCTGCATTTGCATAGCTGCATAACATGAAAACACTAAAGCGTGTCCAACTAACTAAACAAGATAGCGCCATTATNTTCTTTATTTTAAAGCAGATTTATAAAGAATGAGAATATTACTAATAATCTGAATGTTAAATGATAAAACTTCGTTTATTAGTACTTAGTACAGAGTAAAAATAATTTTTTTGAACTGAATTGGTTAGAGATTTAGCTGCATTTGCATAGCTGCATAACATGAAAACACTAAAGCGTGTCCAACTAACTAAACAAGATAGCGCCATTATTAATCCATTTTACGACATTAAGGCGTTTAGCTGCCTTTGATTTTATAGGCCTCAATTCTTCGATACTGCTGTCATGTTTAGTTCCGATATGGAGTTACCGTGTACCTAATTTAATTGCCTTTATGGGCAAAGGATTCATGTATGTGGTCATCTTCAGCAGCTTCACACCGCTGAGGATTCTCTTCAAAGTTCTTTTGAAGAAGGACGTAGCGTTCAAGAAACACTATGCAGGGGAATGAATTCCAAAGTGGCAAGGTATGTGCCAAAAAAGATTTCTAGAAACGCTCTGTCGAGAAACGCAGCGGTTCCATATAGTATTGGTGACTTTGCTGCGGTGGCGGGCGATAGTATCGTAAAAATTGAGATGCCGAGATTTTAGTTAACACTTCCTCATATCACTCCTAAGAGGACATACGCGAAAACTGGATTATTGACAATTCGAACGGCATTCTTCCGAAAGTAGCTGGTATTTGTGAGCCTCAGAGAACCACTCCACATTAGGCAGAGTCTGCGATTGGTAAATCAAGTCTTTATACAGGCGCATGGTACCTCTTCCAACTATCGAAGCCCATGGGCATCTTAGAAGCCAACTTAGTGTCTCTTCACCTCAACCTTCGAAATAAGTCCCATACTGATGACCGCTTGAAATATCGACCCAAAAAATCGAATTTCTTGAAAAGTTGCAGAGATACTCTTTGAATTTTCGGCACTAGTCAATATTTATATTAAACTTTGCTTTGTATAACAAAACGTACCTATGTTTACGTAATTTACGTACGTAACCGCTCACCATCAGGTGGGCCGTACACTCGTCTTCTTACAAAGGCAATAAAAAAAAATAAAAAAAATTGGCCAACACACAATATTTTAACCAACATTTTTTAGATTAGATGTTTTTAGAAAGCAAAAAATTGACCAAACATTTGGCCAACATTTGTAATAATACTAAATGAAATTGCAAAAAATACCTGCAGTTATTAGTGTGATATTTGAGGGCGTGGAGTTTCCTTGTGCATTATGCGCTATGATCTCAACGAAGTAAGTCGTGTTGTGTTCCAAACTACTCAAATTGAATTCAGTGTTTTCTCCAATACGTTCTTCTCCGCACAGCTCACCGTCTGAATCATCGTCCACCTAAAATTCAATTGTAACCAACTTTAAAACGGTAATTTTAATCATTTTTTTGTCTTCATTAGTCAAGAGTCGTCAATATTTTTGTCAGATTTTATGTTATTCTATGTATTTAAATAGGTAGGTGAGTAGATTTTAACAGCGCAGGTAAGCCCTCCGTAAGATGAACCGATGCTCTACTGCATACAGTGGCGAGAATCTCCTTGACGGACCACAGTATCAGTCAATCGAACTTTGGAGGATACTTATGTCCAGCAATACACATCTTTTTGACGATAATAATGAATTTCGATATGTGTAGTACATATCTTATATTACATATTAATTCGTACTAGTATTCGTTTCTTATGGAAGTGATTCATGATAACAGTAACACGTGTAGCTTCAGGATCGATTATAATGACATGGCTCGATACTAGAGAATTCTCTCGCTTTGAAGTAGTAGTGGTCTAAAGGAGAAGACGTCTGGTGCATTCGTAGCGAGCGATGTAACTGTACTAGTGTTGGAATCCTGCAGGCAGATAGGTACCTATTTTTGTAATGAAATATGTAGTTAAACACATGTTTACGAATGACGACTTCCACGATGAATTAATAAGATAATGTAATCATAATATAATCAAGCGGTACCACCAGCCTACTTATTCCGGCCGCGAAACAGTAATGCGTTTCGATTTGAAGCTTTGAAACCCCACCATAAGTCCAACCATGGCAATATTCACTGTCTATTGTCTATTGCCTAAATTACAATAACTGCTTAGCAACATGTGTGTCCTGTTTTCACCTGCAGATTTATCTCATTTAAAACGAAAAAGANATCATAATATAATCAAGCGGTACCACCAGCCTACTTATTCCGGCCGCGAAACAGTAATGCGTTTCGATTTGAAGCTTTGAAACCCCACCATAAGTCCAACCATGGCAATATTCACTGTCTATTGTCTATTGCCTAAATTACAATAACTGCTTAGCAACATGTGTGTCCTGTTTTCACCTGCAGATTTATCTCATTTAAAACGAAAAATAACAAATCACCAGTACATTAACTTGTGAAAGAAAAACTCATGCATTTTCACTGTCATCTATATATAATGATAATACAACATTGAAATTTTATAAATCCGATTCAATTGATGACACAAAATCGTCTATGAATTACGTATGCAAAAAATACAGTTTTGTTACGGTGAAATCACGGAACAAAAGTGCAGCGAAGATAAAAGAAACAGATGGAACTCGTAATAATATGCAAATTGTTTCTGTAAAGCAAAATTGGAATTCAACGAACAACAGAACTCGTTCATTGCACAAATGATGAAATATTAATGTACTTTCTTACAAAGTTCCAACGGTACTTTTTTTAGGAAAAAAAAAACATGAATATTGTACAAGTCGATGTCAGGAGAATTTTTATAGTTACTACACTACTGTGTTTTGTTATCAACTTTTGTCGACATTATTGTGGGATTTTATTTAAATTGATTTTTCTTTAGTGCATACTTCTTTATCGTATCTTTAATTTGAAAGTCGATGAAATAATAAAGCGACAGAAGAGATCTACATAATACACCTCCAAAAGATTTAGCTTGGAAGAGAATATAATTAAATAAGTCTGAATGTTACACGCCTACGACATGTGAATTGTACACATATTTTTTGACTTAAATACATACGCCAGTTAGATTACGGCTGTTGTATATGTACATGAAAGCTGAAGCCACACAAAGCTGAATGTGAGAATACTTCACACCAGAAATATGAAAGCAAAATGGCTTAGCCGTTCATATAGTTCCGAAAACAAGGTCATCAGAATATATCTAATGAAATACGTACTTAACAAATGGTGACTCTAAAATCTCTCGCTCTCAATTTAAAATTATTATCCACATTACTGGTGGTAGGACCTCTTGTGAGTCCGCACGGGTAGGTACCACAACCTTGCCTATTTCTGCCGTGAAGCACTAATGCGTTTCGGTTTTACCGTTGTAACTATACTGAGGCCTTAGAACTCTATCTCAAGGTGGATGGCAGCATTTAAGTTGTAGATGTCTATGGGCTCCAGTTAACACCAGGTGGACTGTGTGCTTGTCTACCCATCTAAGCAATAAAAAAAACGTAATTACTAGTAGTAGAGCGTCTTATGGGTTCGCACGGGTCGGTACCGTCAATTTGCCTATTTCTGCCACGTAACAGTAATGCGTTTCTGTTCGAAGGCAATCAATGTCCTGTAAACCTGAAACTCTGAACTCATGTCTGATTACGAGTGGTGGCCTTTACGTTGTTGTTGTCCATGGGCGCCGGTAACCACTTAACGTTAGTTGGGCCATGAGTTCGTCCAGCAATTTAGGAAATAAAAAAGCGCGTTACTTACTGGACAATATCGTACGGCGTAATAGTCGATTGAATCTCCATTGTCTGCGGGCGCTTTCCATTTCAGTACGTTGTCCGGGCTCTCAATTTGCACGTAATCCGAGTCTAGGACCGGAGGCTCTGGTACTGATCTATTTCATTTTTATCTATTTATTAGTTACAGGGAGTAAAAAAAATGGCCTAGAAGCCAAAAAGCGAAAAAACCACTGGCCTAAATAATATTTATTTACTAAAAACGAAAATGTAGGGCAAAGCTAGTCCCATTTTTTCAGCAAAGGCTTAATATATTTTTATGGTCCTATTCAAAATGAGTTATCGGAGCTTCATAAGTCCGTTATGAGAAACATGTTAAGAAGTGTTATTCATTTTTATTATGAATAGCTGAGTCCCGCGATTCTACGCCTGACGTGACGCGATCTGACGCCGCAGGACAAAGCTACTCTTAAAAAGTAGCATAAGTTACTCCTTGTATCATCAGCTACCTATCAATTAAAGTCCCGTCAAAATCGGTCCAGCCGTTCCAGAGATAAGTCGGAACAAACAGGCAGGCAGACAGACAGACAGACAAAAATTGTAAAAAATGTTATTTTGGTGTATTTACTGTATGTATATATGTATATGAATAATATATTCATATGCATCTAGTAAAAAGCGGTTATTTCAATATTACAAATAGACACTCCAATTTTATTTATATGTAGGTATAGATAACACTTTTTACGGTGTTCTTATAAAGGGACTATAAAGCTCCCATAATTGATTATGAATAAGATAATTAGAATTTAATCATATTATTATCAAAAGAATATTAGATTTTAGTACTGCGCACACTGAATCCGACACACACACGCGACACAAGACATGAGATAACAGAGTTCCGTTCCACCATTATTAACGATTGATTCTAAACAAAACAAATGCTTGAATCATCGAAGTATTTCTTTTAACTAGTGATCGAATCTTCTGTAGTCGAAATTCGACTATAATTGATTGAAATTATAAGCTTAGACATTATTATGGTTCTATTGTCAAAGGCTATACTTCAAGTTTTAATCATATTAATCTACTAGCGACCCGCCCTCGCTTCGCTTCGGAAACATTAAAACACACATGAAACCAAAAAAAAAAATAAAAAAAAAATTTAAAAAAGTAGCCTATGTTCATCAGGGACAATGTCGGCTTCTAATGGAAAAAGAATTTTTCAAATCGGTCCAGTAGTTTCAGAGCCTATTCGAAACAAACAAACAAACAAATCTTTTCTCTTTATAATATTAGTATAGATTCTCAATTTCAGCACAGGCTTTATCAATAAATATGTAGGTATGCGTGTGTGTGTCAAATACATGGTAGTATGTGTAATGTTTTCTCTATTGATTTAATGATTTTTTTATGCATAATTAAAAAATATATTAGCATTCTGCACTTTTTCTCTATATTCTCCATAAGTGTGAGAAATTTTATACTCCTCCATCCGCTCAATTTTCGTAAAAAGGAATACAAAATTTCTGCTTTACCTATTAATTTAGAGATAATCATTAATTCCTTGAGATTTGGCCTTAAAAACAAAATTTATGATATATTTTTAAACAAAAACATGAATGTATTCGAAATTAATTCAAATAAGTATGTTGATAAATGTGAAGAGATCTTATTCATTTACTGGTAGTAGGACCTCTTGTGAATCCGCCCGGGTAGATACCACCACCCTGTCTATTTCTGCCGTGAAGCAGAAATGCGTTTCGGTTTAAAACGTGGGGTATCGGTTGTAACTATACTTGAGACCTTAGAACTTTTAACTTAAGGTGGGTGGCGCATTTACGTTGTAGATGTCTATGGGCTCCAGTAACCGCTTAACACCAGGTAGGCTATGAGCTTGTTCACCCATCTAAGCAATTAAAAAAAATATTATTTAATCTCAATAAATCTTTACCTTTCAAGGGTTTCAAAAACTAGTGTTTCACTCCAAGGTCCGGTGCCCGCTTCATTTATAGCAGCGAATTTCACGTGATGCGTTGTATTCGGCTTCAGTTTTTCTAATTTGAACGGTCTATTTATAGCCCAAGTTCTGTTTAGATGTATGTGAGTTATTTCATAGTTGGCCGCCTGGTCGTATTCCGCGGTGTACCCGATTACCTCGGGACCTTCGTATTCACTTGGCTCTTGTATGGAAAAGGTTATTGATGTTGCCGCTTGTTGTTCGATTGTAACCTAAAATTAGACGTGTTTTTTTTTACATTTCATACTGAATTCACGTTTGAATGGCGCTAAAACTCACAAAAGAAGAATAAGAGCACGGAACGGGCTATTATTAAATTAATATATTTCAGATCGAATATTAATCCATATGGGAATCGAAATTTGTAATTTTAAAATATTCGTAACAGGCTGCAATAAGTGAACACCCGTTACACGACATTAAAATAAAGACTTAGAACGACTTAGACGTGTTTAGTTTTCTGTACTGGGACTTTCTAGTCCCACGCATGATGCCACCGGAGTAATCTACATGCTTCTAGAACAAAAATATCATAGCATGTTCATAAAATTTCAGAATGCATGCATTAATATTTTCAAGGAGTTGTTTCATTTGAATTTCGCGATAGCTATTGTATTTCTTTTTTTCTCTACCTCTTCACTGGTAGCCTAAGAAGCTATTCCAGCTATTAGAGCTTCTCGCGGAGGGGTAGGTGATCTCACGGGCTCAATCTTAGAGAATTTGCTAACACTAGCCCTAGCAAGAGCAGTGCTATGCAGAATCTACTACCGGATCGGAAACGCGACCCATTGAGAAGATCCGGTGAGAAACTCAGTGGACTGGGTCCTTGGGTTAGTTCACTCGTTGAACTCTTCATCGTCATCGATGAGATCGACGAGAAAGGTGACCAATGCTTGCAGAGCCTAAAATAACCTAGAGTGGACTATGGCGGATACGACAAGACATGTTTCGGATGACGGCGGCTGCGTTGCGCCGTCGTGGTCGGATAAGAAACTATTGTATCAATTTGTTATTGAACAGAGAAAGGTATTAAATCATTTAAAAGTCTTTTAAATAATCTTAATATTTTGCATCTCATTTTCAAGAATGCCTACAGATGGCTGTCTGTGTGTAATATTTTTATTGTCACGAGCATCAATTGCATTAAAGTCGTTAGAATTATCAAGAGGAAATAAAAGTTCAAAAACAAGTTCCTCACGTTGTTTACGACGGAAGGTACAAAGCCTTTCTTCAAAGTGATCGTCTTCGTTGCTTCACCGTAAGCGTTTTTAGCAACACATTCGTAAACTCCGTATAAAAAGTTTTCGTCAATATTTACAGGAAGGTATTGTTCCTGAGCATTGTTTAGTTTCTCTATTAGCTGTTTGTTTAACTCGACTTGTTCTGCTGTCGGTATCTCGTTACCTTGAAATCTAAAAGACAATAAAAAAAAATCATAATGATTATTACTATTTGTAATACAATATGTGCTACATATTTAATTTTACTTTTATTCTGCCACCCACCTAATGTTATGGTCTAGGATTTGATAAAAAAAACTTTAGCTAAAAAATTCGATATCTTGTTTGAAGTTTTCCATTTTTTCTAAAATATCTGTAGATTTGTTATTTTTTTTCGTATCACGTTGTGCTAAGTACATTTTTAATAGCGAGATTTATATTTAGATTTTAAAAGTATTTGTCGTATTTGTTGAACCAAAAACACATTGAACAAAATTAAATGATGAATACGAGTATAATATCAAATTTAGCAACATATAAACTGTTTAAATTAATGCGTAATTATTTTAAATACCATGTATTGATAAATAAAAAACCTAAACCTAACTCTCTAAAGGGTCAAGATACATGTTTAGAAATCTTCTGAGGTCAAAATGTGAATCCAATCCTAACTAGAACTAGATTTTACACACTGTCTCTTATTTTAGGCCTATGACTTGTAGACTGAAAAGCACATATGATACCGCATGATTCTTAATCTATGATAAAATGAAATACATAAAAACTGTTTTAAGCATACCTCCAAGATATAACAGAAGGAGGTTCGCTTTCGTGGGAGCAACTCAAATTGAAAACTTTACCGTTCCAACCCCAGAGATCTTCGGTAGGATACTCAAAGTACGGTTTATGTAAAACTGTCAAGTACATTGTCTTCGATGCATTACCAACTGAAATTTTGATTAGTGACGTTGAGTTAAACAGTCCCATTAGTATATTCAACCATCCTGCTTATTTCTAGAGCGAAATAAGTTCCAATTTTAAAGGTGGGACCAATGGTTAAGAAATTTCATTAAAACTTCGAGCTCGTATGTCATAAAGTAGGTAGTGGCTAAATATGTCCAACAAGACTAGCTCCTACTAGGCAAATTAGAAAATAGACGGATTCTCGGAGACCCAGAAATCTGTTGAAGTTAATTGTAATAGATCTAACAAAAAGCAAAAAAATGATTGTATGTATATATTTTTATTTCGATCGTCTAAGAAACTGTTAGGTTTTTCAAGTTTACTAACAATGTAACTGTTGTCTGCAAAAAAAAACGTGATTTTACACGGAAAATAATACTCGCGTCGTTTCTATTGGATATGCTAGATTGAATCATATATAACTCAAAACACTACGGGATGGTGTCACAAAAATTATCAGCTACATACCATGAAAGAAAATTAAAGTTGGAAATTAATATAAAACATAAGCAATCAATAGAACCTGGTGAGGATCCGTTATCCAGAAAATCAATGATAATAAATTGGAAACATTATAGACACGTAATTAGTGTCTTTGAAAGTTGAGGCTTACCTTCATTAATCGCATTACAATAGTAAACTCCTTTATGATATCGCTCAACAACAAATGACCAATCTAACGGTAGTTCAGTATGTTTTTCTCTGAAAAATAAATTTTGTAAAACACATGTACCAAAAATGTTGCCGTTCAAAATTCTGCTGGTGGTGGCAGCTTTACTGGTGGTAGGACCTCTTATAAGTCCGCACGGGTTGGTACCACCACCCTGCCCATTTCTGCCGTGAAGCAGTAATGCATTTCGGTTTGAAGGGTGGGACAGCCGTTGTAACAACACTTGTCACTATACTGAGATCTTAGAACTTATATCTCAAGGTAGGTGGCGCATTTACGTTGTGGATGTCTATGGGCTCCAGTAACCACTTAACACCAGGTAGGCTGTGAGCTCGTCCACCCATCTAAGCAATCACAAGAAAAATCTGCATCATACAAACTATGTACAAACCCATTTTCGTCGGAATCAAATATACTCGTTGTAACTGTGATGTTGGGTTTCGGAATTCCCAGAGCTTCACAGGCGATTTTGATATTGGTCCCTTCCTCGGCAGTCATGTTATCAAAACCAAATATTTCTGGTGGAACTAGTACCTAATGAAACAGATTAATTAGTACTTGTTATCATAATTTGAATTATATTCTAGTCGAGTAAGGAATCGATATGTTTTTACCTCGATTAGTGCACCACTAGTAGAATTACCGGCCATATTGTACGCAGTGCATTCGTAGTAACCAGCATCATAACCCTTTATATCATCAAATATTAATGTATTAGCTACTTGCTTCCATGTTTGATTCCCTTCATCGTTCGGACCCTACAAAGTTTTGGTGATAGGTGAATTCCTGGATTTTACTATAAAACTGCCTTTAAATTTGTCAAAAGAGTTTATTTTTTTGGGTACTTGTCCAGCAAACTATCTTACAGCTCATCTGTCGTTATTTGAGTTCATAGAGAATACAAATGTGATTACTTTGAGACATGAAGTTTTGAGGTTCATTGGTATATTTTTTATTTATTGAGCCTATTACTGAATAAAAGAAAACCTAAATATTTCCAACATTTAATTTAGTAATAAGCAAATAAAAATAGTTTAATTTAGAATTGCTTTGAAATTGCTTTTGTACTTTTAACAATTTAAAGCAGATTAGTCTGGTCTTCGTAGATTTCTGTAAAATATAATTTAATGTAACTGTAAAATATTTAACTTACCGTGTACACTTTATTCCAAATATATTCAGGTTGTGGTTTAGCCTCCGCTATACATTCAACTGAAAGCTTTGAACCTAACATGACTATTGTATTAGGGATACCAATAATGTCCTGAATTATTGGTACGGTCATAACCTGTGAATAATATTAACACAATTTTAATATCTTATATAATATAGGTCGAACTGCATCAAAATATATTAATACTACATTGATAATAGAGAGACGATTGTTCAAAAGTGTAATAATAATTAAATTATTATTATTATTATTATTATAAATCATTAATTTCAAACAATCTTAATACGAGTATATACCTCAACTTTTATAAATCTATCAACTTCTTCCCCTGTGACCATAACCATTGCTGTACATTTATATGTTCCACCATCTTCAGTAGTTACGTTTCTTACTATCAACCCTTCCTTTGTGATTGAATATTTTTCACTATTTTGAATCTGAAATACATTTACATTAAAATAATCGATTACATTAAAATATTGTCACGAATTTAATCGATTTTATAAGTTGAATATTTACTTCAACTAATGCGTTCTCTTCTCCTTTGTGCCATGTAATTAATGGAGGGTATTCACCGCGTGCTTCACAATTGATTCGTGAATCTTGCGATTCCATAATATGCTGAACTTCTGCAGCATTAATAAAGTACAATGGATCTGTAACATAACATAAAAATGATTTACAGCACGTGTTAATCTCCGGCTTACAACAATTAGGTCATGATTTTATTGTTTTCATACGTACCATATGCTTCTATTGTATGAGTTTGAACATATTGTTGCCCTTCGAAATTTGTTATGCACTTGTAAGCTCCAGACATTGATTTGCTGACCTTTGGAATGTGAATATTTAGACCGTCGCTTTGTTTTTCGACGTAAATCAACGAATCTGTACCTGGTCTTGTTAAAACAAATGAATTTAGTAGTTATGTCGTAATTTACTAGCTATCACGAAGTTCTAATTCTATTCTATTTCCATCATTTAATACAAGAATGGAATTTGCTCCAAGTCTTACCCACATTCTTCTACTAAACCTCAGAGTGAATGAAGACTCATAACATTATGTCATTACAGTTTCTTACTATATTAGTTGTGCTTATTTTCGTGGTCATTTTTTAAGAAGATAAGACGTCCGGTGAATCCGTATTGAGCGATGCACCGGTGTTCGAATCTCAGGCAGGTACCAATTTTTCTAATGAAATACGTGCACAACAACTGTTCATGATTGAGTTCCACGGTGAAAGAATAACATCGTGTAATAAAAATCAAACCCGCAAAATTATAATTTGCGTAATTACTGGTGGTAGGACCTCTTGTGAGTCCGCACGGGTAGGTACCTACCACCATCCTGCCTATTTCTGCCGTGAAGCAGAAATGCGTTTCGGTTTGAAGGGTGTGGTAGCCATTGTAGATATACTGGGACCTTAGAACTTATATCTCAAGGTGGGTGGCGCGTTTACGTTGTACATGTCTATGTGTTTCAGTAACCACACAACACCAGGTGGGCTGTGAGCTCGAACACGCACTAAAAAAAATATCATTTGATTGTAATAAGAAATAAAAACAAAAATATTTCATGACATACCCTGCAGTGATGATTTCATTGTTTATGTCTGTCCATTTTAGGTATTGCATATTATATCCGGGTTCAGAACAATGACACTCTTGGTAAAATGAACTCCCCGTCGGAATGATGTTGGTTTTGTGCTCATCGTTCCGGAAGCACGCGATACAGTCTATAAAAATTACAAGGTTAATATTCTAGTACAGCTATTAATTTAAATATAGATGCTATTTTTAACTTTGGCATACTTTATTCAAGATGATAAAAAAAATCCTTTGAAATGTACTGAAAGTGACGGTCGTTCCATTTTCAAATGGGTTCAATTTCAATTAATGTGTGCACACAAACAACATAATAAATTTTTTGTGATGTGGAATCTATACTAATATTATAAAGAGGAAATATTTGTTTGTTTGTTTGTATTGAATAGGCTCCGAAACTACTGAACCGATTTGAAATATTCTTTCACTGTTTGGAAGCTACACACATATTATTTACAAGAAATATCGCGACAACGTATGTCCAACTATTATAGTTATGCCGCTATAAGTGCTCTTTTAGTTAAAAAAATAAAACAACGTTAAATATCGTTGAAATTTTTGTTAAAGACCCGAGCGGAGCCGGATCGGGCCGCTAGTCATTAAATAAGGGTATTTAAAATTAAATTATGTTTTTGTTTTTGGAACGAAGTTCCTTATCGCGCCTTGTGAAAGGGGGCTAGACGGAAAAAATTCTTACGAAAAGTTGTCACGACACTTTTTGCTATAAATTCTTACGAAAAGTTGTCACGACACTTTTGGAACGAAGTTCCTTATCGCGCGTTGTGAAAGGGGGCTAGACGGAAAAAAATCTTACGAAAAGTTGTCACGACACTTTTTGCTATTAATTCTTACGAAAAGTGGTCACGACACTTTTTGCTATAGTAAGCTATTGTAAGCTGTGCGGCGTCGCATGTTTCTCTGTCTGTCTGTCTGTCTCTCTCTCTGTCTCTCTCTCTCTCTTTCTTCATACCTCGAATAGAACTTTAAATTAATATTTTTATAATTGGGAACTTCGTTCCTATCCGGTGTCCCACGACACCACACATCTTTTTTTTTTATTGCTTATATGGGTGGACGAGCTCACAGCCCACCTGGTGTTAAGTGGTTACTGGAGCCCATAGACATCTACAACGTAAATGCGCCACCCACCTTGAGATATAAGTTCTAAGGTCTCAGTATAGTTACAACGGCTACCCCACCCTTCGAACCGAAACGCATTACTGCTTCACGGCGGAAATAGGCGGGGTGGTGGTACCTACCCATGTGGACTCCCAAGAGGTCCTACCACCAGTGATTACGCAAATTATAATTTTGCGGGTTTGATTTTAACCATTATTTGGATCTCATTACAATACAAAGCATGGATCTACTTTATGACTTTTATTTGCAATTACGTTCAGTCGCACATCGTAAAAGTTCACTGGAAGGATTAATTTGGATCAATGAATGTCAATCAGAGCACATACTCGTACATAATACATCTATGCGTAATATGTAACAAACACAATGTGACTAAATTCATCCATCATAAGACTAGAGGTCACAATTGCAATTGTATTGTTTGGCGGCAGTCAAATTAAACAAAAATACCAAACTTCTTTGCAGAGAGAAGCAGAATGATGGTACTCGTTTAACGATAAGTGGTTAGTAAACTGGTAAAGAAAGCGGTTTTCGACATCAAATTAGGATATTTTGAAATCAGCATTCGCCTATTTGCTCGATTCCAAGACAGAAAAATACTTTTAAAATATTCTCTTCAGAGATTTTTTTTCCAAGCATTATTTATTCCGCTTTAAGCGAGTTTGTCTAGAGTCTAGTAAGATTGTCACTCGTGATAAATATTGACGCTGGTATCTAATGTACCTAATCGAAACAAGACGAAATTGTTTCGAGTGGTTGAAAATTGTTTCTCATTTATTCAATTGTAGCCTTGGTGGAAAATTTTGCCAGTCAAAGCACGTTTAAAACATTTGGAACATATGGATGAGTTAATCATAAAAATATTGTGCTCTTCATTTTTCTTTTATGTCTGTGTTGTCAGGAGCTCAGAAATAAGTTGTATAAAGGCTAAAATAAAAATCATGAATGCTCTAGCGGAAAGAAACAAAAACATGTGATGTTCCTACAGTAATTAATTTGTTTATGAGAAAAAAAGAAACCATCCGCCTCAATGTAATAACCTTGTTGAAGACTGTTTAAAAATAAGTTTAAAAGAGATCTCATTCAGAATTCGTTCACTACGGTTTTGAAGGGCATTTGAATTGTTGGAAAGTTTAAAAGTGTTTAACCTTAATTTTAATATTTATCTATATTGAAAACTAGTGACAATACTTCACGATTTACCACTATCGCTAAAAACTAGTGACACCTTTACCTATCGTGTGTTGATGGACTACTCTAGATATCTTCGCTTGATTTTTATTACACGATGTTATTTATCCCTTCACCGTGGAAATCAATCGAGAACATATTATGTTAAGTACGTATTTCATGAAAAATTGGTACTTAAATTGGTCCTTTAGGCCACGACGACTTCACGTTATGTAAACAACGGGCCAAAGTATAGAACAAAACAAAACAGGAATATTATAAATTCTTACAAAATAATACATAAGATAGGATGAAAGGATGAAAAAAAATTACAAAAGTAACAATCCCCCGGAAATCTAAATATTGAACACGAACAATTCTAAATTAACGACATTTCCAAGGTAAGAATTCGTAGACAAACAAACAGTGCTGTTTTTGTTGTTTATATCTTAGAATCTATTGAGTGAGCGGAAATAATAATATTATGAGTTTTATAAACATCGTTTGAAAGCAGTCAGCTTCAAAGATTGTTTTTACCACGAAATCTTGTTATTGAGTGTAGGTACATATTGAAATTTGTATTTTATGAGCCTCAAAATACGTACAAAATGTTTTTAATTATCGACGACTACTTTTAATTATTTATTATGTATAAAGAACATAATAATAGTCAAATATTAAATATTTAAAATTATTAATATAGAAATATATTGCCTTGCCTTTGCAGCGATACGATTTCGGGCAGGTCGTAAAAATTTCTTGCTTAACAATTAAAGCTTTTCTGACAGAAATAAGAGAAAATGACGTAATCTCACACACACTCACAGTAATTAAGGCCTGTTATCAGTAATATACGTAGTTACTTAATCTACTCGTGTACTAATATTATAAAGCTGAAGAGTTTGTTTGTTTGAACACGCTAATCTCTCAGGAACTACTGGTCCGATTTGAGAAAATCTTTCAGTGTTAGATAGCCCATTTATTGAAGAAGGCCCTAGGCTATTTAACATCACGGTAAGACCAATACAAGTGGAGCACCAATAAAGAATTTTTCAAAATACGGGTTTAAATAGCTCCTTAACATTTTATAATTCAAAAATATTTTCACTTTCTACATAAATGAAGTGGGGGGGTAAAATTTAGCGTTATGCCAAAGTAACTATTCCACTCGGACGGAGTCGCGGGCAAAAGCTAGTGTAATATAATATAGTTACTTATAATTTAATTTTTGAAGAAAAAATACTGTAAATATCTAATATTTTGGCACACTAAAAATAAAATTCACGTTTCAGACAATTTGTAACACAGTGATTTATGGTGACACTCAAAAATTGCGACAATAAGCCTGTTCTCACAGAATCTTTCAGTAAATTAATATAGAGGAACTAGCCGACATGGCATTGCTGTGTTGTAGAGTGGAATTCGAGGCCATACTAATTAGGGACACTTAGGGGATTGTTACAGAGTCCCATATGTTGTGTCATCTTTATATGTATTTATTTGGTTAAACTTTTAGTTGTAGAAGCTTATTCTTGAGTAAGTTATTTACGAATGATCAACAGCCTTTTAATTATGACAAATTATCAGAAACTTCACAAATACTTACTTTATTAACAAAACAGTCACTGGGACTACCTTATAAGCAACTCAATAAAAATACTTTTATTGCTCCATAGACCTTATTTACTTGTTTTTTTTACTACTACTACTAAGCTCAAACTTAGCTATATTAATAACCAGATCACCGTTCTATGATTACTCATAAAAAATTAGGAACTTCTGTATTGTTTCTGTTAGTATCGATTTGACAGTCAAATACTTTTTTTTTTTTCAACTTGCTGACCCGGCAGACTTCGTAGTGCCTCAATCGATAAATAAAAGACCGACGGGGGATACATCAAAGGAAAAACAAAATTGTTATTTTTATTTAATTCCGAACATATTCATACTTATCTACCTTTTAAACCTTCCCTGGACTTCCATAAATAATTCAAGACCAAAATTAGCCAAATCGGTCCAGCCGTTCTCGAGTTTTAGCGAGACTAACGATCAGCAATTCATTTCTATATATATAGGTAGAGATAACAGCTTTCTATTAAAAACATTTATACCGTACATGTTAAAGTGCACCCACAAAAACGTATTTCTCCCCTAAGCCCCGAGGTTCGTTAAGAAAGAAAGCATGGGAGCTGGCAGACCCTCGAGATTTAATGTTATTTCTCCCAAGTGGAAGAATTAGCACTTTGAAAACGTTGAAAACATTCAAGTGCCCTTTCCTATTCGTTTATTATACAATAACGCAATAAAATAGTAGATAATGATTTTGTATTTTTATTTAGCTATTTAGAATTTTTTTTATTGCCTATTTTTCAGTCTTGCCTTTTTTTTGGTTTATAAATGAAACTATAATCGCTAAATTGATGGAACTCCTAATATTTATTGCTCCCGTCTTAATATTAATAACAACACTTGTTCAATTACAGTCTATTACTCTCGGACGGACTTCGCTCGTAAAATGTTATGTAATCTGTTTGAAAAAATGTTGGGGATAAATAGGTAGCGTGCTTAGATAAACTTCTAAACTGTAGTTGTAAAAGTTGTTTTCGTAAATTCTGTATTCAATTGAGTACCTTAACAAAAGTTTTTTTGTTATGAAATTTCACTCCTATTTGATTAGCTATTTTAACGTGATTAATAAACATCAAATATTCCAAGATATCAGCTTATCTCTCTTTCTTTCTAGCCATTCATCCCATACGTTTTTTTTGCCCTACCTATTCGCTGGTAGCTTAAGTGGCCATTCCAGCTACGCCCGGACTGGTAGATGAATTCACGAGCTCAACCAGAGAGAATTAGCTAATACTAGCCCTAGCAAGAGAAGTGATTCGCAGAGTTTACCACCGGATCGGAATCGCAACCCACTGAGAAGATCCGGTGAGAAACTTCGTGGGCTGTGTCTATGAGTTAGTTCATTCGTCGAATTCTTCGTCGTAGTTAACGGGTTCGACGAGGACGGTGACCGGTGCTTGACAAACCTAAAAGCACCGACAGTGGATCCGGGGGATCCGACAAGACATGTTTCGGAGGACAGCGGCTTTGCGTTGCTCCGTCGCGGTTAGATAAGATTCTATATGGTAGTAGGGTCAGCTTTTCTTATTTTTCTGCTCCATTTCGCCCTATATTCGATATCTTCGTCAGTAACATAGCATTTCCTCTAATCCATCAGCACTAAATTTTTTCACCCAAAGAATGTGTACCATAAAAGGGAAACAACACAGTAACAGAAATTACTGTACTTTGTATTGCAATAATCGCGTATTAAAACTAGAAACAAGTCAACTAGACTACTGTATAAACTTGAGAATAATTATTTAATAGTTATTGGCTACAGCCGGACTCCACTTGTGAGATATATATAATAATTATATTGAACTCGATCGGCAACCGAACCCGGACATCGTTGTACTGTAGTCGGGTCATTACACACGAGACTGCCAAGAAGGACTTGTGAGGCAAAGTATTTTACCGTTAGAACAAAACTAAAAATGAAAATACTTAGCTGTCAGCTTCAGGCCACGTGCAGATACAATGAGAGAAATTCTCTCCGAGACTGGTAATGCACATTGCTTTTTAAAACCCTTTTTCTTTATTCACAGAGCATTTGTAGTAGAATTAACAATTATTTAAGCTCCGGTTTCTGTTTCTACAATTACAAGGTGTTTTCCATTTCATTTACATATATGATCCAGTGTTCATATATTCTTTGCAAATAAATAAATAATAAAAAGTTTACATACAATTTGTAGCATTACACCAACTTTTTCGAACAGATAAATAATCCAAGTTATTTATATCAAATCTTGCCACTTCTTGGACGAATTTTTTTGCTGGCTTATACGGTTTATAATTGACATAATGGCAGGATTAGTTAAAAATCGTTTCCATCAAAGGAGTGTTCTAGACAACCAACCTACTAGCAATAGTCAAAAATAAAGAAACCCAAATACCGTTAACGTTGCATCATAAGACAGTATGACGTGTTTGTTATTTAAGTTTTGTTTAGATTGTCATTAACCTTCGTCCATTGGGAAAATTATATGGTTGTGGATTATTTCATTATTTGCATAAATACGTTAATAATTAGGTCTAATGATAGGTCTATTATTCCTTGGGGCTTAATGTGTAATGCAAATGAACTGATGCGAATATAGCAGTTTTTGAATCCCGATGACAAGTACTAATTTGTCTACAAATACACAATCAACAAATGTCATGTTTAACTTTCTGAATGAAGCAATAGCATTGTGACTAACCCGAAAAAAAGTTTACGTAATACTTGTTATAACCACACTGGTAGATACCAAGCTTTCATTTCTGCCACAAAACGGTTTTGCCTTTCAGTTTGAAGAGAGGGACATCTAAGTATGCAATATTCTACAGGTTTCAACTTCAGGTCTAGAGGAGCATAACGGTATTTACACAGCCAGAGATTAAAAGTCGTCGTGGCCTAAAGAATAAGACGTCCGGTGCATTCGTATCTAGCGATGCACTGGTGTTTGAATCCCGCAGGCGGGTACCAATTGTAGATGTCTATGGGCTCCAGTAACCACTCAACATCAGGTGGGCTGAGAGCTCGTCCATACATCGAAGCAACAAATAAAATAATAAAATTATACTAATGCATCACAGCCCATCTGTTACAAAAACTGCGGCTGCAGCGATGAGCACCACAAAGCAAATATTGCCTATGTGATCAGGAAAATCTAAATAACAATATAGTAATAGCAACGCTCTCTATTTCGAATCGAATTTTAGGTTTTTTTTTAGTTTTAGGTTATAGTTTAGGTTATTTTTAAGTAAGGAGTACAAACAATTTTACTAATTATTAGAGTATTAGGGGGCTGGCTAATAGTGTAATGCTTCCGCGTCTTCGATATTTATAATACTGTTTTTTTTTTTGTTATCTTATTTTTTCGCAATCAAAACAATGTATAAAAATGGCATACAAATAATTGTATGACCAAAACTATCAAAGCTTGTAATTTCATGGCGTTTTAAACTGGATCCATATCATAACAAATGATCAACCAAGTTAAAGATTTTGCCTCTAGTGTGCGTAGTTTTCTTTAAGCTCATCGTTAAATTCAGTAAGCAATCTAGGTACAATATAGACATAGAAACGGTGCCTATAGTTTTGTTCTTAATTAGTTGCAGTTTAGCCTTGTACTCGATTGGAAGTGCTTCACGATTCTTGAACAATTCCAATTCACAGCACTTAAATTGTTACTTGTTTTAAATAATGACGAAACATCATCTATCCTGGTTTTGCTAAGTTTTTTTTATAAATTTAATTTATGATATAAATTCATAAATCATATTTCAAACTGAAATCAAATTTAATATCAGCGCTGGTGGCACGTGGTTGTCATATGAGACGCAAATCTAACTTAAGCACGGATGGCCAATATTTGAATTTTGCTAAAAATTATATTATTAAAACGAAAGTAGCATTAGCATGAGCACTTATACTTAGGAAAAATTATAATTAACAGTGTGACCTAATAAGCTTGTAAATACTTATTATTAAATAAGCTTATAATGATTATAAAGCTAAGTTTACTTGTGGTTATTAGACTACCGTATGAAGACGCCTATAAATACCTTTCTTCGCCATCCCGTTTGCTAATTAGGGCGTGGTAGTGTTGTACTCTGGTTGCCATTAAGCGTATTATGTTTTAAGTGCTTATCCGCAACAGCGATGACCTCATACATTTTGGGTTTTATAGCTACATAATTTGGAAGAATAATGTTTGAGTTTTAATTATCGTACGGAGGCAGACATCCCACTTGATTGTTGTATAGTGGGTATTGCGAATGACGTACTTTTTAATTAACTTCAAAGTGAAGAAGAAGATAGAAGTAAATAATAGTACAAGAAAGAATTATTTTACTAGCCAATGCGATTAGATTGACCATTTCATTTATATTATCGATTATTCCGCTACTGCATTTACACTGGCGTGATTGTTAGTAAATATTTATTTATTTATTTACTTCATCCTAATCCCAAAATCCACTTCGAAAGGAAAACCCAATTCAGATCTGGTACATTATAGACCAGTTGACAAACAAACTACGTGTGTACTGTATTAGGATTCACCGTTTTTTGAAGTTTTAAGGGATTACAACTCTACTTTGTGTTTAAATATTTTTGGGAACCAATCTGTAAGTAAATACACTAAATTTTGTTCAACGTTAGTTGCAACGACGAACAGATTAGATCTTTTTAGAATAATGTCAGTGAGAAACATTGTTTCTGGCTTATTATTCAATTGAACGAATTCAGGAAACGGCGACTCATTTTTAATAAGGGCAAATCAGCGTTTGAGTTTTAGACTTTTTGTTTCAAGAAACACATTGATATTTTCTGAGATCAAGATGTCGGTTTTTTTTATTGCTTACTTTCTCTCTTCTTCGGGGTCGTCGTACTCCCTTACGGGGGCACGGAGCGGGCCTCGGGGTAAACCCCACTACCCGGGCAGACGCTCCCTGCCACATAGGGCAGGGGTGAAATGGATGCAGGACTGGATTGGGGGGGGCTGTTCGCAGCGTGCTTCGGCACACTCACATCGACAAAAATACATACATATATTTAATACGACGGGCTTGATGATGNGTCGACACCTACCCGTATTAAACTGGTGTTTAAAGAAAGAAGTGTCGATCCACTTACCTGGTCCCGGGTCCCGCGTTTCACTGCTCGGAATGTCTCCACCCCGAAACAGCACCGCTAGATTCAACACACGCACTTTGGGCACACACTGACTGCACAGCACAACACAGCAAGGGGCCACTTAGCCTGGTGTCCCGGGCTATTGCTTACTTAGTTAAGCGAATTCACTGTCTTATGGCAATAGGTGCTTCAGTGGGACTCAATCGGTATCACAACATGAATTCCGCTATCCAATTAGAAACCATGACGTACGTACAAATATCAATTGTTACGTGACGTATGGGTAACAATTCTGATTATCTGTAATTATCTCGTTATATTTGTGACACGAGTTGTTAAAGAACCAAAATCACAATAGCGTCAAAAACGCGACATGAACTATAGGTATAAGTTTGTATTAATAATAATAATATAACTCTTTATTTATATAACACCTTAATATGTACAGAGTAAACTAATAAAACAAAAGTCGGTGATATAAATCGGCGGCCTTATCGCTGAAAGCGATCTCTTCTAGGCAACCTTGCAGGGAGAGGAATAAGTTAACTGGACGGTGCTATATCTTAATAAACTTACATAAAAATATATACTTAAATACACATGTGAAAAATAAATACCATATAAGATAAACTTACATACGATTAAATACAAATAAATACTAAAAATATACAAGATAAAATACAAAAGAAGTAGGAACTTATACAGTTATATCATAAGGCCAAGTTGTGCGATTTCAATCTGGACTTGAAAATTTCCGGCGAGGACGATTGTTTAACGCTTAAAGGTAACGCATTCCATAAACGGACTCATTCAACCGCAAAGGAATGGTCATAAAATGACGTCCCGTGAGCCGAAAACTTCAGCATTAAATTCTCCGATGACCTGAGTGAATGAGAGCTTGCAGTATGTAGGAAATCAAAACGTTCCTGAACGTAGCGCGGGGACGAGGAATTAAACAGGACACTGTAAAGAAGAGACAATATATGAACATTCCGGCGATGACGAATAGGAAGCCACTTGAGCTTAACTCGATACTCAGAGACGTGGTCATATTTGCGTAAACCAAATATAAACCTTATGATGAAATTTTGAAGCCGCTCAAGTTTATTTAGCTGGGCCTCGGTTAGATCAAGATAGCTGGCGTCGGCATAATCAATAATGGGGAGTAATAGAGACTGTGCAAGTGCAATTTTAGTAGATGTTGGAAGAAAATTACGCAACCTACGTAAGGAACCCGCAGAAGAAAATAGTTTGCGACTGACTGACACCAGTTGTGGTCCCCATGACAAACTGCGGTCAATGATAACACCAAGATTTTTAACGGTGTCACTAAACGGGATGTTTATCCCGTCAAGAGACAATTGGGGCAGATGTGTCCACTCTATCTTACTGCATGTCCTCATGCCACGGTGCATGTCCACGGTGATGATGATGTCCTTAATCATCATCACCGCTGACAAGAACTTAACTTAGATTTTTTTTTGTAAAAACGGTATAAGTATATAATGGAAAATGACTTACATGATAAATATTTGATGCTCAGAGAAAAATTATTATAATACTACATATAATTTTAATACCTTGTTTGCTCGTAAACATAGAATATGGCTCTGTTTACTATTCTTTTACTGAATAAGAAACGCGAGCTGCTTATTTCACTATATTTATACAGTAATTAGAATGATAATAGAATATCCACATAATTGTTATGGATATATTATAGATTGTTAGCAGTAACTCTTATCTATGAATACGGATCATTTTAGTATTGTTGTACAGCAAGTCTAGTTTGATCTTTTCTTAACTGTATATGATTGGTAAAACAAAAAAGTATTTGATATCATTACTCAGGTACTAGTACTAATTTCTAGTAAAGTACTCTTGCAACGAGCGTGCATTTTAAACGTAACTGTCAGAATTAAGTAAATAAATACTCCATTAACTGTACAAATTGTTTTGAATAAACAGAACATCAAATTTATCATTAATACTACACCGATTAATTTTGGCTTGCCACAAAATTCTCCCTACATTTTCTTATTTTTGTATTTCAATGACATGCTATTTATCGATAACATGCGTTGCCGTGAGGACGATAGCACCATCAGAGGGTTTGGGAAATATGGTTTATCACAGACGATCAAAGTTTGTGCCTGAATTGAAGAACTCTCCCAGTAGCTTTCCGAATGGTCAGAATTACATTTAGTTCACTTCAACTCTTTAAAGACACATGTTGGTGGATTCACTGCGATGAAGGATATTTTATTATGGTGCCGTTTTTATAAGGACCCTGATCTTCTGAGCATATTGGGATTATTGGGGGTTGATATTTCGAGCGGTGTTCAGTGTTGAAATAATTCGGAAGGTAAAACCATGTTGGTTTTTAAAATCATGGGAGTCCTCAATAGAAAGAAACAATACTTCAAGCAAGAACAAAAACATGTTACACACATAAAGTACAAGCTTGGCCTCGCGTGGAGTACTGCTCCCATATCTGTGTTGTGGATCCAAATTACAGCTACTAAATTTGGATTTGTGTATTTTGTACAACATATTTCATAGAGAGTGTGTTCCGAGGTTTTTTTTTGAGATAATCTCTTCATCGTACTGCTCGCTGTAGGAGCAGAGTTCATCCATATTATCTCATACAATCCGGCTTTGGAATGAATTGTTCCATAACATTTCCCAAGCGCTATGACAAGCCTCTTCTTCTAATGAGGTTTGAGAAGAGTCCTCATTAGTAGATACCGGCCTATCTGTGTTTCTGGCTTTGCTTATGTTCATGGATGAAAGGGACCTTCAGATGTACCGTATGCTAGTCTGCTTAGAATAGCAATTGAAAAAAAATTTGCGAATTAGCCAAATAACAGTAAACTCCACATCTGTCTCCACATCTATCTAGGCCGCAGATCGCACGGCAGATGTCAAGCGACCTTTGGCTTGTACAATATGGAATGAATACTTGTAGGTGATGATAGTCACGCTATCCTAGAAATTAAGTTTATATATATTCAAATTTGTGGTATCGCTTGCCGTTGGCAGGCGTGGTTGAATGGAAATGCCACCGCGGTCTAGGCTGCTTGTGGGTTAGGGATCATACAAAGCATACTTAAGTAAAAGAATGATTGGTCTTGATTTTGCTACCTCCCATAGATATAGTAATTCTTAAAACCCTATTCAGTAAAACTTTCATTTTTTTTATTGCTTAGATGGGTGGACGAGTTTACAGCCCACCTGATGAGCCCAGCTAAGTGGTTACAGGAGCCCATAGACATCTACAATGTTAATGCGCAACCCACCTTGAGATATAAGTTCTAATCTCTCAGTATAGTTACAACGGCTGCCCCACCCTTCAAACCGAAACGCATTACTGCTTCACGGTAGAAATAGGTAGGGCGGTGGTACATACCTACCCGTGCGGACTCACAAGAGATTCTACCGCCAGTAATTACGCAAATTATAATTTTTGGGTTTGATTTTTATTACATGATGTTATTCCTTCACCGTGGAAGTCAATCGTGGACATTTGTTTAATACGTATTTCATTAGCAAAATTGGTACCCGCCTGCGGGATTCGGACACCAGTGCAACGCTAGATACGAATGCACCGGACGTCTTATTCTTTGGGCCACGACTACATCAAAACAAGTCGACATTCAAAATAAGCGATACTAATGCGCGTATTGAATAGCGCGTTACAGAATAGATTACCAGCATGCATCAAACGACAATTTGATGCGTTCGGTCAACATCTAGTTGAGCTCGTTAACAGACGTGACGCTACCAATTCCTAAAATTATGTGCGCACATCATTCGTGTCATGGTGGTCACAAATAGGACATTCAGCGTACACTTCAATTAATATTTTGGCGGTAATTGCCCTGAAATTCATTGGATTGGCGTTGGTTGGTTGGTGAAATGGCGTCCTTTGCTACGAAAAGTTTTATTTGTTCTGTAAAAAAATATATGTCGTGGTTAACGACTTTTAGTAATATTAAGACGTTGTTTTGACTATTATTTTAAATGATGAAATGTTGTTTTGATAAATATCACAAAATGTAGGGTATATTCGGTAACGCCACAGTATAAAATGGCGGTACGTGGACAGAGTCGTGGCGTTCCGTGTCAGACAGTCATTCAGTCCGTATCGGACGGTCCGTCCGTCTTACTCAGTGAGTCTCTGGCAGTCAGTCAGTCAGTCAGTCGGTCTGTCGGTATGTGGAACGAAACTGTCGGTTTACCCTTTCATTGTGAAAGTTGTGTGTGTTGAGTTTCAATAATTATTATCCAAAAGGTTTTATTGACTTTTTATAAACTGAGTTCAACCAAATACGAGTGATGACGGAAACTACCGCTTAGCCATCCCAAGCGCGCGCCGACATATATATCTCTTTATTCCACAACGGCATTTAAAGCTATCAGAATAGTTCTCAAACGTTGCCCATTCAAAAAACGGTTCTCGAAATGGAAAACGTTGATTGTATCTATGGATTTTCGTACGGCAAAATCCGATAGTATTGAAATTGAGTTTCAAATATACTTTTTTTAGTATTGCCTAGATATTGGAACGAGCCGACGACGACTCACGTACGTACCGGAGCCCATGTACATCAAAGCGTAAATGTCATCATACAACTTGAGGCATAAAATCTTTAGTCTCGATTGTACATTATAACGGCTGTCTTAAATAGTCCAAACCGTAATTTCTTCGACATAATATAACAAGTAGTTAGTATTCTTATAGCTTTAACGGCCTTTTATTCTTATTATACAAATATATAATTTTGTTAAATATAATATATTAATTTAAAGTGTTTTATTCTTAATATAAATATGATATATTATCATTGTTAAGAACAGTACATATAAATCTTTTAAAATATAATGGTCTGGGTTTCCTTCATCGTGGAAGTTGGTCAACAGAGCCACATATTAGATTCGTAGATATGTAATTGCTGATGAAATTTACTCAATCTGACCTCAAACATAAATAACGATTTATCCACATTACTACGATATTACGTATAACAGAGAACCACACTATCGTTTTATCTAATATTAAAATTTATATACTTTGCAAACACTTTTAAAATTAATACGAACTGCAAATAGCCGTTCAAACATACGCAACGTTAAAATCTTTGGTATTTCACACAAAGGTAGAAACCGACCGGTTCTCAGTTTATTCGACTTATTTGAAAATTAAGTACAACCAAGTTTAATGTTTAAATAATATCTACATTCTTAAAATAGCACCACTGGGCATGTTAAAAGGACGCGTTCTTGGTTTTTTTTGAAGATTGTTATTTAGCATCGTAACACCCTGAGAAGATCCGGTGAGAGACTCAGCGGCCTGATGTATAGGTTAAGTGTTTTTTTTCCTACTCTTGCTAATGGCCTTGAGAGGCTATTTCAGCTTCGTTTTGACGCGTAGGTGAGCTCTCAGAGCTCAAACCGGGAGTGTTGCTAACATCGGCCCTAGCAAGAGCAGTGCTTCGCAGAATCTACCACCGGATCGGAAACGCGATCCACTGAGAAGATCCGGCGAGAAACTCAGTGGGCATAAATACTAACAAAGTTGGGTTGAAAACATTTTGAATGCGTGAAACAGCTTTGACTCGCTTAATAATTATACATCTCATCAATGGAGCTCACAAAAAGCATAGTGTCCATTAATTAAGTTACCTTGAACGCTGATTTTTTCTGTCTGAGTGTAAAATACTTTAAGGTTACAAGACATTTTTGTTAAAGCCATCAAAGCTTACGCCTACAAGCGCGTCTATCATCATCAACATTAAATTAATATAAATAAGACTCAATTGGGTTGCAATTGGACAGTTAACACAAAAAATGTTTCAGCCTTTGTAACAATAATGACCTTGATTAAACCAGTAGATAAGTTCGACAACCGCAAATATAATTTGGACTCTACAAACTTGTTCATTTTTTTTTGGTGATATATTTGGTCGGTATATTACTAGTTACCTCAGATTTAGAGATAAAGATAGAGGCACATATACATTTTGTTCTTTTTTTTGTTTTTTGTTGTTGTTATTCTTTTGTTAATCCACCTACCATGCATTATCTCTGCACCACCCTATGGCCGACTGGAAGAGAATGCCCATGGCATTAAGTCCGCCTGTGTACAACTTTTGTTTTGTGCATAAAGTATAAAATAAATAAATAAATACACGGATACATGGATATTTTTAATGCACTATACACATGGTGAAGGCACCTCTAGTATTAAGTAATAAGGGCTCATGTTATTTGCATAGCTTAGAATCGGTGAACGAGCTCACAGCTCTCCTCGTGTTATGTGACCACTAAATTCCCTTGACATTAACCACATAAATGTCGTCACCCACCTTGAGACATGGGTCTAAGTCTCAGATTTTACGGTACAACGACTGCACCACCCTTCAAACCGAAACGCATTACTGCTTCACAGCAGAACTAGTGGTGGTAGACCAGTAACGAAGCAAATGATAATTTTTCACCGTAGATTTGGGAACATTTATTAAGCACGTATTTTATATAAAAAATGATACCCGCTTGTAGGATTTTAACACTGGCTCAATCGTATCTCTCGATGCAAATGTACGAAGCGACCATGACCATTTAGGCCATGACGACTTCAAAACTGTATAGTATCACAGGTTTCCCACCTTTAAGCTCAACATATCCCTCACAGTCCCTTTTCTTATTCATAACTAGCTTTTGCCCGCGACTTCGTCCGCGTGAAATAGTTACTTAGGCATAACGCTAAATTTCCCTCTTCATTTACGTAAAAAGTGAAAATATTTTTGAATAATAGAATATTAAGGAGCTATTTAAGATACCAAAATCAAGCTTTTTAACCGACTTCAAAAGAGGAAGTTATCAAGACGACCATTTTTTTTATCTATGACAATCTATTTATGTTCACCGATTTCTCGAGAATGCTTTAACTGATTCTGATAATTTCTTCTTTTTTCTTTTGTTTGAAAGGGTAGACTTCCCGAATGGTCCAGGAGGAAGTTCTGATGATGGGATTTTGGAGAAATCCATAAAAAATTTATAATTGTCAAAGCCTATCTTCAAGTGATGTGGGTGTTTCAATGTTGTAATGAATAACATATTTATTTGGATAAGGATTAATATCATCTTTATAAAAACACCTTCACAAATAATGCTTTATTTTAGAACAAATTTGTTAAACATAAAAAACGTTATAATGAACCAACCTTAATATATAGACATAAGGTGTCACGGACTTTTTTTAGAACTTTTAAAGGGGAACAACTTTGATATACCTACATTATTTTAGGGAAACTTTAACCGTTTCCGCAGCGCACGCAGCGGAAGCTCTCAAAAAGGAAAAATACCCCGATTTTGAATCATTATCTATTGGTGCTCCGCTTTTGTTAGTCTTAGTGTGATGTTATATAGCCTACAGCTTTCCTGAATAAATGAGCTATCTGACACTGAAAAAAAAAGTTCAAGTCGTACAAATAGTTCCTGAGATTAGCGCGTTCAAACAAACAAACAAGCAAACTCTTCAGCTTTATAATATTAGTATAGAAACGCGCACTGGTAAAAACAACTGGAGCTATAAACATTCCGGATGGAGTTCAATTCAAAAAAGTTGACAAGGTATAGGTTAGTTCAAGGGTAATTAATTAAATAAAAACAAAATAACAGTCGTGCAATTTGTTTCACTCGTTTATAACACCACAAGTCAAGGATTTTGTTTTTTTATTGTTTTTTTTTTTTACAAAGCGTTGATGAATAATGATATAATTAAGAGCAAAGCTATTTTCGCATCGATAGTATCTATGTGGTTAACTAACCAAACCACACTCATACAAACAAGACAATTTGAAGGTTATATTGTAATTGATCGACTTATTATGTCACAATTATAATTTTGTTTGAATGAGAAAATTATTTAATTTAATGGTGATCAAGCTTTTATTCAACCTATTTATATTAGTACTCGGAACCAAATGTCTAATACTTGTCTAATATATTTAAATGCAAGCGTGTGAATAATTTTTTGTTTCAAATCCCATATTTTGGAAATATTAAATACCTAATAAATAATAAAAAAACATGTAGTATTACATTACTAATTTTTTTTATTTAATAGTAGTTAGCATTAAGATAGTTATTTGATTGACACAAATAAAGATGACCTTACCTTTCGACCCGATAAACACGGCAATGATCACTGATATAATAATACTCGACACCGTACCAAACATTGTAAAGAAACCAAAACACAATATTTTAATATAGGTAACAGAAATAAACAACAGATAAAAAAAATCAAGAACACATTCTAGTTCCCGCCTTTAATTCAAATACGTTCGACAATCGAAACAATTTTTTTTTTCGTTGTCGCGAGCAATGCGTGCGCGATCTTACACGTCCAATGTAAACTTGCCTCTTTGCTGACACTGAGCTCTGAAAATGGGACGTAATATTGAAGTATAAACGGACTATAAACATCACGCTTATTTTTAGAGTTATTTGGTACTTTTAGTAGGTACGGAATGTCATATTATAGTGTTACTCCGTTTGATATATTAATGACCAGGCAGCTACAACTCGTGCGTGAGCCAAAATAGATTTATATAAGGGGTATATATAGGTTTATATAATTTTTTCAAATATTATATGTATTATACTCGTATAAACTCAAGTATGAATTTCAAATAATGTATTTACTACAGCGTAGGCATAATATTCTAAGTCTTTTTAAATAACTTGACGTATAACATTTTTATTTCTTATATATATAATATCTTTATATTTCTACTGAAGACTGATGTTTTAGAGAAGTGTTTTTTAAGAATAAAAAAATCAACTTCAAGTGATTTTTTTTACCTAACGTAAATCAACAAGTCGTGAAGATTTATTTTTATTGTTATACTAGCTTTTATCTCTGGCTATACTCGTGTTAATGTCTTTCGAGATTACTTTTTTTTTTTAAATGCCAATCCTTTATGTTCTATCTTGAACTCTTGACAATTTTATGCAAATTTTCATGTTGATTGATTGAACACTTTAGACCTCTAATATTGAAAGGATGGATAATGAAAATAAGAATACAACATTTCCTTTTTGATATCTGGTTGTTCACTCATTTTTTATTAGTCACTCTTAGGGACCAAAAATTCCACCATCATCTCCCCTGGTTATCAATTTCGTAGCAATTTTACAAAATAGGATAATAATATTCTTTTCTTTATTTTGTATTACGGCCACCCTTTTCAAAAGCTCCTAAGGGACCGTTACTCTTAACCAAGAAAAGCGAAAATAAGCAGAGACAAATTAGATTTTCAATTTTGGCTTAATTTTAATTATCAAAACAAATTATGGCAAAGCTTTTCAAAAATTCACCATTTTATTAGAAGAATATATGTAGATAATATTTATATATTATATTAATTCCTTCACAAATAAAACTAGAATTGCGCAGTGAATTACAGTCTTCAATAAAGAAATCGAAGGCATAGTCTTAGTAATTTTCAATTTCTCCGCATATCTTTTGTTCTGCTTGACGGCATAACAACAAAAGGTGAAAGCTGTTGTTATTCTTAAATCTTAAGCTTAAGAATTAACCAAACATCATTCACATCTTCCACAAACACAACAACGAAAGTGTTCTTAAGTTTGATTCACTTAACATTATGAGACCATAAATTTAAATTAACCAAATAATTATTTGAAATAAACAGAGTATTAGAATGTGAACAATTTTAATAGAGTTCACACTCGAGTAAATAATAAATTGGAAACTCCAAATCCTCCTCTGTGTTCTGCACTTAAACAAATCGCACCTCAACACTGCGAGAGCAACATTAACAAGGGGATAACGTTTTCGGATAACACAAAGGGTTGAACAAAAGTAGCTACGTTGCTTAATCATCTGTTTCAAAACGCCTTGTTTGATGGATTAGTAGCTATCAAGCGTTAAAGGAAATCTTAACGGCTGAATTACACATTACAAAGTAAACAATACTTCTATTCTGATGTCAGTCTTGTTTGAATATAATTTATTAACAAAATATTATTAATTAACGAGAAACTTGATATGAAATAGAAAAGGTAAACCCATACTGTATCAAGTGGCTATTTTCTAATATTTTAAAATATAGTCGAAATTTTTTGTTGTTAGACAGCACGTGATCTTTTTTTTATTGCCTATTTGTGTGGACGAGCTCACAGCCCACCTGGTATTAAGTGGTTACTGGAACCCATAGAAATCTACAACGTAAATGCGCCACACACCTTGAGACATGAGTTCTAATGTCTCAGTTTTCAAAGTACAACGGCTGCCATACCCATCAAACCGAAAGGCATTACTGTTTCACGGCAGTAATAGGCAGTGTGGTACTCACCCGTGCGGACTCACAAGACGTCCTACCAGCAGTAGGCTTCAGTTTTAGGGCCTCAATTTCTCTTCTACTCTTACCACTCCACAGTTTTGAGCGACGGAAGTGATCGCGTACTGTGCGAAGGGCGATTATGCAACTCGCTTTCAAACACACGCGGCCATTATTTTTGCGGATTAATTATTTTAATCTAGGCAATTACAATTTTTTCAGTTCTTCATGTTTTAGCAGCAATTTTATTAGAATCACATCTAATATAAATTAATAAAAATCATATATGCAGCGGTCTCAAAAAATTATGATTTATTGGTCGGTAATCTTTTGCAAAATCATAAAAAGATGGTAACCCCATCAACTCGACCCTAGACTGTGTTCTGTGCTATTATTGAATGGATCGTAGTTAATCTAGAAACGATACATCGTGTATCGATACACACTAGTGTGTCGCGATCATTTGTAAAATCCTAAATATCAAGAACACTACTTTCTCGACCGAATTATTGAATTTAGCCCACAATTAGTGGCAACGAATGTGATTATATTGCCGGTCACTCCGGCATGTGTATTTGTATAAACATATGTGTCTATACATATTAACGTATCTGATCAGAGTCTAGTGAAATACATAATCAACTACTAAGCTACCATATAAAAACCTGATCGTTTCTTATTCTGTTATATCTAACAGAAGAATGTTATGTCTAAGTCTAAGTTTTATAAGTTCCAACTCTAAGGTTTAAAGCCCCGCTCATATTTTGAATGCGAAAGTTTGTGAATTACGATGTTTGTCAATATTTCGCGCAAAAACTTAACTAGGAGACGAGTTTTGCTAAAACTACACAATTTAAAACCTTATAGATCAAAATAGCACATGTGCAATAGCACATATAACTATAGAACGACCGACGTGCGACAAGTACCGCTCTGGTAATTTCAAGAAATTAATTTTTATTAAAAAATAAGCGATACTGATTAGTATTAAATCAATTTACAATCAATAAGTATTTTAGATGAAAATATTTAAATTTTTCTATATTACTTGAATGTGTGGAATGGCTCACAGCTCACCTGTTGTTAAGTTGTCACCGGAACCCATTGTCATCAACGACGTAAATGCCGCCACCCGCCTTGAGGAATGCGTTCTAAGTTCAGTTTTTACAATAGAACGGCTACCCCAGCCTTCAAACCGAAGCGCTTTACTGCTTCACGGCAGAAAAAGGCAAGGTGATGGTACTTTTCCGCGCGGGCTCACAAGGTGCGCTACCACCAATGTGATAAATCTATACTAATATATAAATCTACAGTGGTTTTTACGGATGTTCCGTTATAACTACTGAACCATGGATCCGATTGATTTGAAACTTGGTATCCATGTATAAAATACATGTACTTAATGGATAGGATCATATTTATATGAATGTTGGACCTCCTACTCCAGTGGCGGGGGCGTCAATGATGAGAATCTTTGTGGGGGTGAGAAATAATAATGTTCATTTTAAATGCCCAGCGAAGCGGACGGGTACAGCTAGTTTTATTATATTATTGATCTTAATAAGAAAAGTGTCACGAAATTAAATTGTAAAACCGTAGCACGAGATTATTCTTTAAGCCTTCGCTCCAGAATAATCCTATTAAAACTAAAGCAATCCTGTTACGTTTCCGAGTGAAAGGTAAAAGCCTATAACTTCGGCCCTTATTGCGCGAACCTTTTCGAGAGGAAAACAATTTTCCCGTGGATGAGGGCTCTCGGCCACCTACGTAATTGTGGGCAAACAGCTCGGAGCGCCGACAAACATTCATATACCGTTTTGTTACATCTGTGTTTTTCTGTTGTCGCCAACACGTGTAAAGTTGCAAAGAATTGCGGGGAGGAAAACGATTTGTATTACCCAAGAATGTGAGCAGTATTTGTTGACGTATAATAATCAAAATCATTGTTGTGATTCAATATCAGCTTATGAAAATGTGTAGTTGTTTTTTCTATATAATTATCGAAAAAAAAATAGGTCAACATTTTTTAGGCCCTAGAAACAAAAAATATATTAATTGTTGTACAGTTAGTAGAAAAATGCAGTCAAATCTCATGACCTCACAAATATCAATACATAATATATTAAAATTACAAAAATTAAGAATCGAAAGAAGTGATTATTTTTATTTATTTACAATACATCCAAATCAACTAAAATATTGTCCCGTCTATATAAACCGTATAAAATAAAAAAAGCAAAACTGGCACCTTAAATAATCTAATTTTCAATTCACGAAGCCGGTTCTGAAGTGACCATTGTACAAACATTTGACAACCGTAACTGGCTTTCAAATTAAATCTAATCGCCGACCTCCTCGTGGCCTTCAAACTTAAATGGTCCTCAACTTAATAAAATATCGTGGTTAAATATCCCTTTATCATTTAAATTCGACATAAATTATTTAAATTAAGAATTATTTGTAGCATATTGATATTTAAATAACTTAATACTGTAGGATAATCACAAGAAATATTTGATAAACTGCATATTTTCATTTAGTACTTAATAAACAACTTTACATATATTCGCCCGGCCATGTATAATAATAATTTAAAAGTTTGGAGAAATTTTCAAGTTACATTCGTCCCAACTAATATTAACATAACTTAAACGGCTTCTTTTTTTATTTGAAAGTTAGTGCGTCTCATGTGGTCTTGAATGATGCTCTCATTTTATTTTACTGAAGTAGGTTTTCTTTTTGTTAAAATCTTGTATTACAATTATCTAATTTTTGTATATGAAACAGCTCCTTCACCAATCATTAGTAATGGATATTTATCTCTTCTAGCATTAGGCAAATGGCTAAGCTTCAAAGCCAAATACTTATTCTAAAGCTATGCAATATTTATTCGGTATAATGTAGGTCCCGCGGGCTGTGGGTAGCCTGGTGTAACTCGCAAAATATTTTCGATATCCCACTGAAATCCGATTTACGTATTTTACCTTTAGGCGAGGACGCCCTGACATTGTATATAAGAGGATTTAACATTACTGGTAATATTTGTATATCCTTAGGAACGATCTCGTTTATTTACATATTTTCCGATCGCTATGCTTACGAACATCGCTACTGGGCTATAAGTTAGGTCAATGACACTTCAAAAAAAATTTATTACTCATTCATGTTATTTCCAACCATTTCAACACGGAGAATTCAATAACTTTATTTTGATACTGTTTTAATAAGTCCTGAAATGTATTTTTTTGTGGTTTTTATTTTTGACCGTTAAAGAAACGCTAGAAAGGCAACTGGCTAAAATTAAAACCAAAAGTCAGTGCAAAATGAGGCCCATAAACGCCAACTGCGGACAAGCATGAGTGAGACTACTAGCCTTGTGATCTGTACGATTATGTTTGGCAGAGACCGCTGCCTTTTAATATAGCAAATTGCTACACATATCGAAATATCTTTTGAGATTTTGATATACATATACATAGCAATCTACCTATTTACCAATAAAGTTTCAATAATTTTACACTATTTTAGTTTTGCGAAATGTTTGAAAGGTTTCAACTAAGTGATCTTTTAGACGAAAGATTAAGACACACGAAAGAAAAAGCAAACTATTTTACGCCCCACTTGAAAAACTTTTGCCACTATATCAAGTAGGGGGATGGAACATTGAAACTTCCATATGTCACCGCATGGATCAGTCAAAAAAAGAACTGTGTCATTAATTTGACGATGACGAAGTAGAAACGCTTCTTTGTTAATTAATTATATATATACGACCAGATTTATTTGTTGTTGACCAAACAATAACATTTACATTAATTTATCAGTATCCTCCTTGTCCACATGTAACTTTGACCGTTATATCCATCGATCGATGGTTATATCATAATCCTCTGTACGCGTTAAAAAAGTACAAAGTATTTTCTTCGCGTATTACGTACAGTACATAGTTATGTTATACACGCCGGTGTTGAAACCGAATGTAATATAAAATGATAGATACAATATGTATAGAATAGATAATGATATATGTATAAGTATCCATACCAAAAGGTCGAATTTCAGATATTTCCCCTTTCATTTCATCTCACGTTAAATTCAGAGCGCTAAGTCCAGAGTTGCGAGCATTGTGAAGTTTTTTTTCTGGTTTCAAATTTGCTACCTAGATAAAATAAAAAACTAGTAATAGAATTTTTTTCCATATATGTGTCTTTTTGGCTAGGATATTGAAAAATTATTTTTAGATGATGCATCGGTACAAGGCATCAGCGTCGATGCCCCGGGGACACTCGTCAGTCGTGACCGGCGGCTTTTAATCTAAAAGCTATTTGGTGTCACAAGCCCCTTTTCCCTTGATAGGGAAATAACATTTTGCCTTTTAAAATGTTTCAATCAATCTTTGTATTCATCGGTTACGAGAATGCAGCATTTGATTAACATACATAATTAAATTGTTTTTTTTTCTATTAGTAGACCTGTTTCCGCTTTTAATTGTTTATATATCTGTATAAATTAGCTTCTTTTTTTTAAATATCAAATCTTTAATGTATTTATACTATTAGTGTTTCCATATAGTGGGAGGTCCCCTAAATGAGTGCAGTAGGATAGTTTCGAACTGGGAAGGATAGCGGAACACCGTGAGACACGTCAAGTCTGCCCCCTGTAACACCACATGACGATAACGACCACTCTGTCAAGAGTGACACGATTGAGAAGAAGAAGAAAATTTCTATAATAGTTCAAAGTGATTCAATATTACTAATCAAAACTGCAATTCGATTATCTAAAGTTCTATTGAATCCAGACAATTAGGTATTGTTCGTCCTGAAACTGGAAACAGAAGATTGATCGTGCGCTTTCCTTAAATCGCATGTTGTCGTTACGCCAACAAGTAAAACTTATGCCGATAAGATGTCTGCTTTAGACCCCGATGAGGGGAAAAACACAGATGGTTCACAGTTATTGCTGCCTTTATAACAGGGGAAGTTTCAAGTAAATCGGTAATCAATAGCGGTGTTTCTTTACGGGCTCACGGTTCATCTGATGTTGAGTGCTTACCGGAGTCCATAGGCATCACAACGTAAACGTTGCCACCCACCTTGATACGCGGGTTCGAACTTTCAATTGTATTACCATGCGTATCCCACACATAAAATCGAAACGCATGATTGCTTCGTGGAAGAAATATGCAATTCAATGGCCTCAAATTACAGCCTACCATCAATCATGACGTAAACTTAAAAAAACATTCCGATTTGATTTTCTAACACGACGCTATTTCTTCATCGTGAAAAATAATTCGTGAGCACTTCTTAATTATATGTATGATATTTAATTTAAATAATTGTGCCGGTTCTCAGATTTAAGTCTTGATACAGCTAAATCTCTCGATTCGAATAAATCGAGCGTCTTCTTCGTTAGAGACGCGCTAAGTGTAATGGTGGCTTATGCAAATTTCGACATGTCAGACCACGAGATCCCGGAGGGGCGACCGTCGGTCGTCTCGGTTAAAAGGCCATCCATTTTTTTATTTATCAACAATTATTATACATTTTACTTTTTAGTTTTGTAGTATTAGTAATAAAATACTGGTAAATCGATTTTTAGTATTCACTCAATAAACATCCTATCTTCTCTCCAAAATGTATCATTGCTTTTGTTTGCTCTTGAAATTCTCAAACTGTATTTCAATTATGTTGCTATTAGAATGCTATTGCCATCTGAGTTTCAGTGAATGTTACTTTACTGAAAGAAGATGTTTGTACAGATTGCATTTGCAGAAGCTACGTTTGCATTTTTAAATGTAAAAAGATTTTCTAATTTTAAAAGTAGTTAAAGTACCTTCCTAAGCGATGTCTTGTAATGACAATCGAATACATCTATCAAACCTTACATGGTAATAAAATTTAACTTAAGACTTCAAACATTTTTCAACATAGTCCTTCAAATTATTTTAAATCCCAACTACATCATATGATGCCACTCACATACGGTTATCTGGTATAAGGGGCTTAATGTATTTTTAAAATTTTTATATAAATATATAAATGCATTGATCTTAAATGACCTCACACATTATCAAGGTGGCGTCGTCTTTTAAACTTAACAATTTAAAATAATAGCTGTACAGATTTTTACTCTCGAAAATTATTAGATCCAAACATTTCTTCCGAAAATCCATAGTGTTCTTATTGAATAATAAAATTGCTAGGAAATTAAACTTTACCTAATTAATTATGCACCGTTCTTTTCAATATAAACACATGTGTAGAACCTAGATGATTATACAGTAGCTCCGATCGCAACAACGAGCTGGAATTATCAAACACCAAAAAATTTAATTAAAGATAATTATTACCTTTAAAATTCCTGCGTGGGACTCGATCAGTATATTATTCAAAAATGGCTTCCTTCCTTTCTTTCCATACATTCAATTTAATGTTACATTGTGTTTATACCTATATTTTATGAATTCCGTGACTTAATAAATTTGATATGATATACTAATATAAATCAGGTGTACTGTCGATATATAAGACTTATAACTTAATCTTCTTAACAGGCTTCAAAAGTCACTAATCTGTTGTCTGTACCAAGATGAAGATTTTTTTTATCTCGTGCTTTTATTGACCTTAACACTAACTTTCCTATCGTAGTTTTGTACTATTACGTTCGTAATTTATTACTTTCGAGTAATTAATGAAGTATATTATACTCTAACTATAATATACTTTATTGGTTCTCGAAACTATCACAAATATCATTCGTATACAGGCTCTCGTGTCCTTCAACTCGAGAAGATAATTGCTTCCTGGTAGCAATAGGCATAATCATGGTACGTACTAATGTGTGCTAGTAACTTTCCTTACTATAATATTATTATTATAATATTATTATCCATTAAATTTCAAACAAGGGTGCTTAGGTATATTTTTCTTTTCGTCAAGCCATTAAAAACTTTGTTACTTTGACAGATTCACTGTACAAAGACTATAACATATGTAAATATTTGGGAAATATATTTTTCCGTTTGAGAACTTCAATACTGAATGTAAAGAAATTGGAAACTTTAACTTTTAAGCAATATTAAGGTGACAGGAGAAAACCTTTTCACTGGTGGTAGGACCTCTTGGGAGTCCGCACGGGTAGGTACCACCACCCCGCCTATTTCCGCCGTGAAGCAGTAATGCGTTTCGGTTCGAAGGGTGGGGTAGTCGTTGTAACTTATACTGAGATCTTAGAACTTATATCTCGAGGTGGGTGGCGCATTTTCGATGTAGATGTCTATGGGCTCCAGTAACCACTTAACACCAGGTGAGCTGTCAGCTCGTCCATCCAAGCAATAAAAAAAATAAAAAAAAACGTTAATAAAATCTTAATTCAAAATCTCGTAAATTTAAACTGAAAATTGATCTCACTAAGCTAACTAAAGTTATCTTTACTTTACGCTTTCTTAATCAATTGGAAACTGCTGGGGACACTGATAAACAGAAGTTTTCTTTGCTTAAAGTTAAACTAATTAATTACCTTACTCTGGAGTCGAGTGTCTTCATGGAAGCTCGTTTATATTTAAGACATTTTTTGTTTGTTTTATTTGGAACTAACTTCGTTTGCAATGAATCTTGGACGTCTGAAGTTGGAACGTTTTTATTACAGTGATATCATTATTATTCTTCAATGAACTCTGACGATTGCGCTAAAAAATTAGACCAAACGATTGTTAATTTAATTACTCATGCATTGCAAGCATTGGTTATTAATATCTTAAATCACAGCACAGGGTTTGAATAATTGTTTCTAAATCTCAAGGTAAGATTCAGTTCAAAGAGCTTATTTTAGTTTTAATGGTGTTATATTCTACAATCGAAACTTCGAACTTTAATTTCAGAGTGGGGGGGGGGCAATATTCATCTTATGATGTCTATAGACTACAATTAATTTCCGTTAGACTATGAGTGCGTCTGCCAATAGACAGCTTTAAAAAATTAGCCAAGCGATAGACGTTGTATTGTTAACTTTTTTTTTTATTGCTTAGATGGATGGACGAGCTCACAGGCCACCTGGTGTTAAGTGGTTACTGGAGCTCATAGACATCTACGACGTAAATGCGTCACCCAGATATAAGTTCTAAGGTCTCAGTATAGTTACAACGGCTGCCCCACCCTTCAAACCGAAACGCGTTACTGCTTCACGGCAGAAATAGGCGGGGTGATGGTACCTACCCGCGCGGACTCACAAAAGGTCCTACCACCAGTAAGTGTGTTTAATAACTAGTGACAAATTACAATGATAGCACTGAGATTTGAAAGTTAAAGAGTATCAATCCGCCACTATCCTAACTTCAAAACTAGAAAAATAGAAGTGATTCATTTCCAAAGTGTAGTCGTTTATATGTCTTCAATCCCTCAAATTACAGTAAATGGATCTTATCATAGTTACACATTGTAACTGGATCTACAAGAATGGATCACATCTAGAAAAACAATTGAGTATAGCTAGCTCATTATGATCAAGCGAATGAATATGATATAAAGCTTATGAACTTCGAATGAAAAACATAATTTGGTTTACTTTATTGTTAAAAAAAATACTATGATACGATTTATACTGTCTTCATTTAGGATGCATACGTATTTTTGTAATTTTCCTTTTAGTATTTTCTGAGGATCCAGTTTCTTGAGTTTCTAGTGTTTTTAGAATAAGTGCACTTTTAATTTAAAATACCATTTATTCATATATTTAATTTCAAAAATCATATCCAAATCATATCCAGATCTCTGTTATTGCAACACGAGACATTATGTAAACCTTTTGTTCTGGGTAATCTAATCGCTGTATCCGATCTTGGAGCATGAGAACCGGTAATCAATATAGCACAAATCCCAGTTAATGTTCGCTTTGAAGATAAATAGTTTCTGCTGGACAAGATTTATTGTTGTCTAAACAGATGATACGACATGATAACGGGTGTAATTAGTCTTTGCGATTGGCATTCTGTGTCTGTTCCGACTCTGTTTGGGTTAATTTAAGCTTTGGTACACGTTTTTCGATGAAATCTGGTAATTTAACGATTCGCTTAGATTAGATTTCATTTTGTAACATTTTAAAGGAAAACAATTTAAAACAGTATTCACATTATTCTAAATCATCTTATATTAGATATCTTTTACTATTTCTTTAATCTTATATGATTATAATCTTGACCAAAAATATTTTATACTAAGACGTGCCAAGAAATCTTAAATATAACATAAAACTTATAGTTTAATTTGACTGTTCGTGAACTATGTGCTCACGCATATTTTATCCGATTGAATTTTAACCTTTTACACTTTTTGTTAGCACTCTTAAAGGTTTTGTCATAATGCCATCAATGCACGACAAAGTGTGAATATATGGGTGTATTTCGAACGGCTGAAAATCTTAATATTACCCAATATTCAAAGCAAAGAGTGACCTAGTTTCACTAGTAAATAATAAAGTTGGTGCGTATATCTCAAGGGTTTTCACATGACTGAAAACACGTTTACAACAGTTGAGTATCGCGTTTATTTTTAAATTTTACGAGAGTTGACAGATTGAATACATTTACTATTTCATGGAAACAGACGACTAAATCAAGTCGTAAATCTTAAGTCAGTTTTAAAAATTAATGAATTTTCATAATCTAACAAAATTTTAAAAATCTAAAAAGTTTACTAATAAAATGCAGTTCTAGTTTATGGAATTCCTCTTCAAACTGGAACTGGGATGTTGTCTTTCCCTGGAGCTTTATTGTTTTTGATTTTTTGGTTGGCAGCCCTGGTGTCAACGACGATCGGACCACTTCCTGCCATTGATGATTAAGTGGAGCTTCGGCTTCCTCGATATGAGTAGCAACTGATGGAGGTTTGTTTAGTAGCTCTTAGAAGTGTTCTGCCTACCTTTTAATGACCTCTGTTCTGTTATTAAGTAGTTGGCCGTCTATATTTCTTTTATTTTTGTTTTTTTTTATTATTATTATTATAGTGTAAACTAAGTATGTAGTAATAGAAGCTCGTGACATGAATACTCTCTATTCAAACACACTTCAATGAAGAATGTCTTGATATTTCTCTACACAAGTTTTCTATATTGACGACGTTGGGTCCACTCAATCGTGGTAAGTAGATTATGTATCCTTTGAGTGCTGAGAGATCAAAGGCATCCAGTGGGCTCGTGTTTACATATATTTTTATTTCTTACATTAATCTTATTTGATTAGTTGTGCGATACGTGTTTAACAATAGGATAATGGATTTGAGGATTATTTTAAAATTAAGTATCTCATAACCAATGAAAATACATTTCATGAATTTCGGGTCTAAATTGACTCGATCTAGTATATCTTTAACAGCTCTTATGCGATTGAGTTTTTGAAAAACAAATCAGGTCTTTTGGGATTAGCCGAGCGTCAACATGTTTCATACCCAAGTTATTATTTAAAATGGACTCGTAAGGCAGAGCGGCAGAGCAACCTCGGCTAATATCTTGTACGACCAGTATATACCTGTGTGAGCATTTTCAGCAACTTTTTTTTTTATTTTTATTGCTTAGATGGGTGGACGAGCTCACAGCCCACCTGGTGTTAAGTGGTTACTGGAGTCCATAGACATCCACAACGTAAATGCGCCACCCACCTTGAGATACAAGTTCTAAGGTCTTAAGTATAGTTACAACGGCTGCCCCAAGCTCACAAGAGGTCCTACCACCAGTAATGAAATGTATGTATGTATTTCTTTCACTTCTACAATGCTAATTTCAGTTCCATTTGTTGATGGCCTACAGCTAGCAAGGCAAAGCTTCCATCACATCTCGACCGCCTTTGAACGCTTTGTACCACTCATAATTACTTATTTTTGATAAAGTCTACTCACGGCGAGACACGAAATTCCAAATCAAATCAAATTTAAGACTCTTTGTTCTCTTAATGTCCATTATGAAGTTCGTCATACAAACTAGATATGATGTAACTAAAAATAGCCAACAAACCAAAATGGAAATCAGTTGTGCCAATCTAAAAACAACAAATTTTTTTTTTGGAAAATAATTCATAAACTAATTATCCATACCCGCTACTTTTTTGACTGAATGTACAACGATATTCCCACCCTTCTAACTGAAACGGCTGACTGCTTCGCGGCATAGGTAGGTTATTAAAAAAAATAGATTATAAAACCCATTTGTGGCTTTTGGTCTCCTCACAGATCATTTTTCATTTTGTTTTATCTCTTGCTCTCTTCTCTACAAGATTATTTTTTAGTAGGCTAGTCCTCTTATATAAAAATCTTCTACACTTTCTGGATTCACGTCTGACTCCTCAAACATTGTTTTTTTTTACTAACAATCACGCCACGTTAACTGGTCCCGTGCTAAGTTCGTAAAGAACTTGTGCTACAGGTACCAGATAACGGAAATAAATGTAATTTTTTTACTACACACATACATATATATATTTAATATACATCCATAACCCTGGAAAAGACATTTTATATTTATCATACAAATATCTTCCCTTGGCGGGATTCGAATCCGCGACCCCCTTGTATAGTGACCATGTCACATACCACTACACCAGACGAACATTAATGTTAGCTTGTGGGTCTATTATAAAATCCTTATTCCAGTCATTATCAAGCATCCTTTTTCTGAGAATTTTCCACCAAATTTTCCCTACCACCAATCATTTATATCTTGAATTTATATTCCTTATATATCATAATAATAATTAAAAGCGATTCTTATTCAGTTAGCACAAATAAAAAGGTTTTGTTCATACACTATTTACAAAAGCCGTGATTGACGATCCCTAATTGAGTATAGCGTCATCGTAATCGAGTGATCTACATCGATTATTGACATTTCGTATAAACGAAAACGACTATGAACCGATTCAACATTAATTAAAATCGATTGTACATATATTTGTTTAGTGTCTGTTTTAATGAGCTTTCTGTTTGCATCCGTCGATAAGTGATGATTCAATACGTTTACATTATTTGCTTTAAAATTTATTGGGTATTTAAAAAAAGTAATATTAACAGTGTTATTAACCTATTGAAACAGTGAATTTTAAGCAATTTATATTGGCCAAAGGCTCTGATCTTGTGACTATATTACTATAACGATTAAATTATATATAAAAATCATTACACTTCCGATTGAGTTCCAGTGTCCAAAAGCCCAGTCGTCATACTACAAAATTGAGACTCAATACCATGACCCACCTGAGAGCTCATGCCTGAAGGTAAGTATGGTGACCACGAAAACTGAAAACGGAAATAATATAAAAATAAAAACTGCGAGATTAAACCGTAAAAATAATTTTTATTTGTATACAGCGCCACCCGAAAACCGAAGAAAATATTAATTACACCGGATCTAGGTTACTAATTAACATTTAATTTTAAGCCGTTTCTGCACTGACCAATATAATACATCTTATTAAACACATGTCACGTGTGCCCTAAACTTCTACAGGCCGCCCATTATAATCCCGGGTCATTAATCTCTTTGTTGTCTATTAGGGTTACGACACGTGGCCAGGTATTAGAAGGGTTAGCGCTTCGCAAATTGTAATAGTCGTTACGATTAACAAGTTACAAAATCGGACATTCAATAAAACCGAAGGAAAGTTCGAGTTTGAACGAGTTTTGAGAACAAACGTTTTGTTTTTAATTGGATCTGCGAAATGCTTTTGAATTGTTGTAATTTTAGTTTAATTCAAATTAAGATTTGGATAATGAGATAGTTTAAAATTGTTCGCCCGTTTTGTGCTTAGTGATTTGAATTTAAACGAATATTATTTTAAATGTTGTTTGCTGTTTAATAATGCTAACCAATATTCGAAGACGAAGACAGAAATTGATAAAAGCGCTTGCAGGGTTGACACTGTTTAATTGAAAATTATGAAAACAAATAATATCTAATTAAACTTTGTGAATACTCCATGCGTCGCTTAACTTGTAACAAGAGGTCAGTAAACTCAGGGAGAAAGATTGGGAGGTTGCTACGCGACGACCCTGGCGACGAGACGTCGCGCCAATGCGTCGCGTCATCTGACGCATCCAACACCTTTTGACGCTCTAGAGTTGAGTCGAGCGTTATCCTAAAGTTTCCTTGTCGTCATTAAATATTGGGCGGCTAAAAAGTAACTTATTGTAAGACCATAGACGAAATTCTTGGAAACATTTTAGCAATATGCATCATATATTGCCATTTTTTATTAGGAAATTAATTGATAAAATGTATTATCATGGTGTGGTAGTGGTGAAAACTTGCATACTTTTATGAATTGAATTGAATTATTATCCCTGAATTATGATTATTCTGTATAATACATAGAAGGAGTTAATTGGAAATTACAAATTTTTCGTTAAATTTACGCTTGGACCGATCGTGCCTCACTATCGCTTGTACCGCGCTCTCGCTTGCACGCTTCAGGCTCAGGCGGAACGTGACACTTTTTCGTACGTTCTGCCGATGTTCATCGACTTATAAGAAAAAAGCCTTAATTATAAACGCGATCAACACTACAACATTTCTTAAAAATTAAAATTATTGAAAATCTGAAGATTAAACTATCTATCCTACAATAGTATTGTAGACAGCGAACCCCACAAAATCACACAGAAAAATCCATAATTGTCAACTATGTATATTGATTATTCAACAATAATAATTAGTCGAATGCAAATTCAAAATCATTCAGTGTTAAATTCAGACATTTAATATAAGCAATGAATCAAGTACTTAACTAATACAATTAATTTTCATTGAACGTTATACTAGAAAAACCTAAAGGATTTCTTGCCACTCAGTTGTTGTTCTCGGTACGGCTTCTCTGATTAATTAATTATCCGTGTTTCACTTAAAAGTCTTCAATCAATTTATTCTTTGATAACGCCCAACGTATTCCACATAGGCATAATTTATTTATGATGCTTTTGAGTAATATTTCTATTTTATTCTACACTAATATTTTGTTTCCTAAATAATATTCAGCATATTGGATAACGTGGACATATTTCATATTATTGTGATACAGTTATAAAGTATGTATAAGACAAGATAAAAGACAAGATATCTATTTTCTATGTTTTAGCATTTTAAATATCCGAACTGAGTTAATCGTAGGTAGCTCACTATCGGAACATAACTACTTAATATAAATATTACCAATATTTCTTTTCTAATTCAGTGTCTGAATCGAAAGTCGAATAACCAACCAAAAAAGTTATATAATAAAAATTTTTTTAGACAAATCAATTCAAAAACTCATAAATACTACTATAGTACCTTGGTCTGACCAATTAATTTAAATTGAATTATCTTTAAGCCCATAGATGTAATAACTTGAATGTTGTTAGCCGACTTGTGTTAAGACGTTAGAATTTTAATTCTATGTATAAAAAAATCGCCCCATACTTCAAATTAGAACGCATGACCGCTTCCCGGATGAATTAAATAGTTACTTGTACAACCTCCCTCGCCAATCATGTAGACAAATAAATTGTACAAAACCTAAGAATAATGTACAAAAATTATTGAAACCTTTTGCTTTTTTCATTCACATAATATTGTAAGTGACAAAAATAATTGTATAGTAAAAGAAATATTACGACATTGAAATTTAAGTACAAATATTGACATAAATACAAAGTTAGCAACCTTCCTCGTCAAACGTAAATCAATTCAATTCGGCCATTTCGTTTGCCCAAAATGTGCGATATTTTCGTTAGCGTGCGAGGTACACTGCAGTCCCCTGTCTACAAACGTCCTGATGAGGTAATAAACGTGGCATACGAGTGAAAAAATAAAAGCATTTCGTGATTGTACCACCCGGGAGTCGGGGGGCCAGGGACAGCCCTAACAGGACCCCATTCAAGTAATTGCAAATACACTTCTATACCATATCAGAAATAACCATGTGCAGTAGATTTTGTTTTAGTTGTTGTTGGGCGTATGAGCTGATAGTCCATCGGAGTCTCATTATTGAAGCCCATACACATTGCTACTTGAAAGCTGACATTTACCTTGAGGCATGGGGGGACCGAAATACAGCTGCACTGTAAATAGTGGTTCCGTTCTATGAAATTTGGCTTACGTAAAAAAAAAACTTTTCGTTTTTACATCCAAAGTTAAATGAATAGAAAAAAAAATTCGCAAATTTACTTAACTCATTTTATAAAGAGAAAAGGGGATCTAATGAAAATACTCGTAAATTCAATGTCATTTTAGAGAACAATTTAATGTTAACCCCACAACAGCCATTGGTATGCGAGTAACGATTTAACAAATCAACATAGAGAATGGACATTATCTATTCGGGTCTCGTTCGCGGTAACCCTTTCGATTTACGGTTCATTTCTTTTCGAAGTTGTGATTTTATTTCTTTGAGTACAAAGCAGTAAAATATCAATGCTCTGCCGAATTCGAAACTCGCGACCATTGTTTCTTATATACATTTCTTCAATCGATAAAATTTGTTTTGGCTCTTTATGTAAATTTACCATGTTGAAATTAAAAAAAAAAACTTCGCAATAAACAATGATTTAATTTTCGAAAAGTTCAATTCTTTGTCCATTTAATTTATCTTGTAAATCACAACTGAATATATTTTTCATTTAACAATGAAAAATCATTTAACAATGAAAAATCACCGAAAATGAATAGTAACCATTGAGATAACGGAGAGAGAAGTTTCATTTGGTTGTCATGTGAAGCGTATTTCCCGTTTATAACAGCGGACGGCTTTCCAAATAAGGATCGTGGTCAATTCAGCCGCCGGTCGTGGGGCTTTGACAGCACGGTACACCCCTGTGACGACAGATGCGTTCCTAACAATAATGTTTAGATTGAATTTCATGAATCATAAACATTTTAAAGAAATACATTAAATCTGTATGAATGTGAAAACAATAGTTGATTTAGTAACTCTGATTGTGAGTAACAACCAGTTCTAAGCGAACATCAATAAAACTTTTGTCGCTGTGCCAATAGATAATGATTTTTAATATTCACTACAAAGTAAATTTGTAAGCTATTGCATAGCTTTTATCGCGGGCTCTGAGCGCGGCGACCGAATCAAGAAATTCCGTAACGAAATTAAAACTTAGCACCCCCCACTCCGCTTGCCATGTAGCTCGCGTTCAACACATTCACACGTTGCGCTTGTGTAGTGCTTGTGAATAAGCGCGCGGCGTCGCACTGCATGCGCATCCTGAAAAGTCTGCCCATCTCTCTCGCGCGCGGTCTAGCTTACGAGTGTGAAGAGGACAGTTAATATTTTGCTTTTGTCAATGTTTATAAATATAGCGTGGTCTTATTTTATCATTGTTTTAATATTAAAATATTAATGTCTAATTATAATTGCATAAGTTGATAAAAAATGCTATGCAATAGCTCTACCGCGGCAGTACGGCCATTCGCGCAGCAATTGCTCTTGAGTTGTTAGGTCTCCTTCGGAGGCGCTTGGGCAGCTGTTAGCAAATCCCACCCCTCCTGGCTGAGCCTTTGCTCGCCCACCTGTCCTGGTGAAACTGGAAAGGCCTTCGGGCCACCAGTAATCTCTCAATCATAAAAAAAACAAAAACCGCGGCAGTCCCCGAGTGCCACACGTGTTTTTTTTTGTTAAATTTACCACAATAAATTTTCGTAAATAGTGAGCCGCTTCTGCAATAGGCAATAAAAACACTTCTGATTTCACAACGACTGCAACGCAGAAAACTTTTGCAACGAGACCTCCCTAAGGATTTCCGTTATATGAGCTGCCATTGCGAAATTTTGTAAAATTTACATAAATGCAAATAACTCGACAGTTAGTTTGCTTTTTAAGTTTGCATTCATACCGGTTTTTTCCATTAATTTCGCCAACATTTTGTGAGGTGTTTGCATTGTGTTTTGAATGTTTAATTTACATAATTACCTGTACAAGATGTTGTTGTAATGTTTGATAAAAGCGGTCAACGTACTCTTTTTTTTTTCTTTTTTTTCTGAGGAATAATTGTGAATTTTAAGTAGAACTATATAATATTAGAGTTGAGAATAAAACTGTAAAGTTTGAAATATGAACTATCCGATTCAAATTCCACACTAAATTATTTATTAGCCTTCTATCCTATTCTATATAGGTAGTTATATTACATTTTCTTCCTTCAGCACATACACAGTAACTTTTCTAAAAACTATAACACTTATAGGTCGCGTTTGTTGTATATTAAAACTTTTTCTCTATTTAATTTCTTCTTATCCTAGTATTAACAACAGATAATAAAAACAGTACAGATTCTTCAGTCCCTTCCATTCGCAATAATAACTATCGTAAACGTCAAATTACTTACAATTGGCACATGTTCGACACACTTCGGTTGAAGTGAATGAATATTGAGGACTGAGAAAAGAAAGGTTATGTATAAGTTCCACTATAAGCGAATAACTATTTGGAAAAAAAAACAAGTTTCTCGCACAATATGAATTTGTTTAATAACTATTTTTATTACAGAATATACTTGTATCGCATTCGCCTTTCACGTAATTCAAACATCAACAAGTAATAAAATTGATATAAAACTTGGAAAAAAGTTAAACCTCAATTAAATATAGTAATAATTGTACAGTACAACAGTATTGAACGAACGATATAAAGTGCTATTTTTGAAGTTGGATATTTTTTTTTTATTGCTTTGATGGATGGACGAGCTCACAGCCCACCTGGTGCTAAGTGGTTATTGGAGCCCATAGACATCTACAACGTAAATGCGCCACCCACCTCGAGATATAAGTTCTAAGGTCTCAGTATAGTTACAACGGCTACCCCACCCTTCGAACCGAAACGCATTACTGCTTCACGGCGGAAATAAGCGGGGTGAAGCCAGTAAATACGAAAATTAGAATTTTGCGGGTTTGGTTTTTATTACACGATGTTATTCCTTCACCGTGGAAGTCAATCGTGAACATTTGTTGAGTACGTATATAATAATAATTAACCTAAACACCTAAATATTAATATTAAATATTATTATGATATATTGGAAAGAGTTCTGAAAGAACTGAGAATTTCTTACGGACATTAATTTGAAAGAACAAGTTTAATAATATTGATTTTGGAAATTTAGGTTCCGAAATACTTACTTAACAGATCTGAACAAACAAAAAGGTCTTTTTCCATTATTTTACATTAAAACCTAATTTGAAACTTTACGAAGACTTTATAACCAAAAATTTTGTTATTATGTTTGGGACCAATTGGTCGGATAACTACAAAATTCTGACGTTAGTCGTCAGCATAAACTTAAAACTTTTAAAGCTATTTTTATAACCAGCAAAAGAAATCAGTCAATTTGCCTTTTATAGTGTTTGTTACGCGCTGAGGGTTCGGGATAAATAAAATTTCATCAAAGTACAACTTAAAAACTGTATTCAAAACTTAAAACACTTCACAAACACTCAACAAATACTTTAAAACTCTCAATTCGCTTGTTCCGCTTCGCTTCAGGTGATCCGTTCGCTGTTTCGCTTCGAGTAGTTCCGATTACTGACTGACTGCGCGCCATCCCTACAACGCTTTTATAGTATTAGTATCCGCTATCTGTCAATAGATGGCGTTGTACTTCTCGAGCGTTCTCGATCCTTCGATATTCGTTCGACTATTTGGCGATAGATGGCGCTGCTCTTACCGGTATGTCAATAGTTTCACTGCCTTCAAATAGCTTACTGTAACAGACTCAACATGCCCCTTACAAACGCACGTGTCTGTCATGATTTGACCTTTGTGTTTTATGCGTGAAATATGTTCAATAAGCTAAACGTGTGTTATTTGTGCCTTACCCTTCTCAAATTATTGTAGAGTAGTTTTATAAAGATGGCTATAAGATGTGATGTGTCAGAATTTTATGTTCTACATTTGTAGCACATTTATATGGCAATAGTGTTTAAATATGAAATTTACCCTACCACTGATGGGGATCGTAATACGCTGGTATAATACCACAGTTTTTAAGTCCATACAGTTAAGAAATGCCTCTGATATTCGACTATCCATGTAGGTAGGTACATACGCAAATGTGCAAGGATTGTCAATAAAGAAAAAGAAAATATAAGTACATAATTATTGCCGAAAAGTTCTCGAATGGCGATTGCGTACCGGAAAGCGCAGCGTGGGTATGCCTCCCATGAAGCCTCGTTTGAAGAAGGACATGTCATAACGCTACTCTCCGCAAGCCTCGTTTGAAGAAGGACATGTCATAGCGCTTGGAAAACACCGTGGAGGGGAGTTCATTCCATAGCGGTGCGTTATGCTAGCGTAGCTAGCTGAGTATTGTTTAACTTCGTCCAATATAATTGGGATATTCACGTATTCGTGGATTTTGAATTACGAGAATACTAAAGCGCCGATAAACGTACTCTAGTATACTCTTTTGAGATCTCTGGAGCCACATAATCTTGAAGTAGCTGGCTGTCGACCAAAGTTGGTTTCGATAGGTCCAGATCGGTTTTATTATGAGGCAATAGTGCATTAGCTTATATCATAGGGATAAAGCCAAACCTACTTTCGAAGGATATCCGTATAAAGAATAAGTGTGGACCATTATAATGAAAGTAAATAATGATTCTCGGTCGGTCCGATGACGGTCGCGTCCCCCCCAGCGTTTGAGTGCGTAAACTAAGAGCGATGGAGAGCCGCGTTATTCTACGCAATTCTACGTTGATTTACTAACTGTATGGATTATAAAACTGTGATTATAATCAGAGAAAGCCGTTGCTTATTCACTGGTGAATCCTTTCGTCGCCTTTTACGACGCCCACACGGAGATATGGATTGAGGCTATTCTAGGCCACTGTTCTAGGACACGACACAGCCAAAAGTAGTCTCCGTAACAGTCTAAACTAAAGTGTAATAACAAAGTAATCGAAAATTTATTTTTGTGTCAAGTAAAATAAATAACCTATACTTGTCGTTGGCCGATAATGAAACAAAGACCAAATTAAATACGATCTGTCTACTCTACAGCAATGATTCACGGACAGTGCGTTGAGATTTCGATAGCTCACGTTAGGGATGATCCCGCCCTCGAATCCCTCGTAAACATAGATTGGGTGTGATAGCCAAATTTACTTAGAAATCCTGTACAAATTTCGCACTACTGTACAGTCGTGAAGAAAAGTGTCTAGTAATAATATTTAATGTTTACTTTGGGGTGAATGTAGTCACTACTAGAATGTAGTTAATGTAGTGGGTAGAATATAGTTCTTAGTCGCCCGTAACCAGGAAAATTATGGAAAACTTCGTTAAAATTAACCTGAGGTTAATTGTACACAAGTATTAATTAAAGTTAATAAACATGAAAACTAATTTCAATATACCTTTCTTATTTTTCCTTAAGCATGTATCGAGGATGACTTATAAATAGAAACACCCTTTTAATAAACCAGTTACGCAAATACGAGTTTTATTCATTCGAACTTTTTATTCCATATTAAAAATCGATAGCACATCATGTAAATGACGCTGTTTCAAATATTATCTATTTGTTAATAAAGACAAACGTTTGTTTATTTGTAATCTATGAGTTCCTGGAACATTCATCGAACAGTAATTAAACTTGGTATGTAGTTCTTGTTGGCACTCCAGGGATCGCTCAATCATGTATCATCTATATACGGTAGGTAGCACTCGAGCAATCTTCGTCACCTATTTTAACAAGAAATAAATATTTGTGTTTCGAGTGTTGAAGTACTTATTTTACTGTTCCACAACACTTCACGTAATTTTTTTTGATCATAAACAAAATAATATCAGGAACCGATTATATTCGAACACAAACGCCATCAATTAATATTGCTTGTTATAGATGTTTGGTTACTTAATTAAAAATAATTAATGACGATAAAACGTTAAACAAAATTGGTGATACTAAAAACGTAGTTACAAAACAATTTCCGTAAAACCGAACGTGCCGTGACGGGAGTAATTCGAAAACAATATAAATTTACGACACACATTTTCGCACGCGAGTGTACCACGACACGCGTACGAGGGTTCCGTCAAACATTCGAGATGAATCATAAAAATGCACAATAGTTTACGAGTACAATTTTATGACACATCGTAACCACCCCTACGTACTTGTTTTTGTTGCTTTCACCTACATACAATATCGTGCAGTATTTCATCGACAACACATGATTTTTGGATATGGAACAAGATCATTTTCAAATCAAATTTATTTACTATTCGAATCTATAGATTTCCAAAATTACGTTGTCTTTGGTAAGTAGTCTGAGGTTTTGTTAGGTTGCGCTGACATAGCCTCTCAAGGCTATCAGCTTAGGTAGGGAAAAAGAGGTCTGAAGCCGTTGTGTCTTAAATAATAAAAAGGTGTATGTACTAGTATCGAGCCATGAAACCATGTCAGTGTTAAAATCCCGTCAGCTGTTTGTTCTCTAATGTACCAACCGTTCACGAATGATTCCCATCAAATAAAGCTATCGTGTTAGACAACATTTTGCTAACGGACGAATAATATGTAGTAATAAAAGAGGTAAATCCCGCTGACGCTTCAAGCCATTATTGACATGTTAATTAATTAACGATTGTTAATCCGTTGTTTAATTTCCTATTATTGATTATGAATTCCATACAGTGCAAAATGTACCTTATATAAAGAAGTCGATCGCATTATTTATCATGTCAGGGAATCATTTGCTATCGATGTACAAGTTAAAGTACATACGTCTTCGTTAGAGCAAACTTACAACCGGTTATCGTAAAATTAGATTTGCTACTAAGAATCCTTCCAGAAAAATCGAGAACAAGATATAACTTTTAAGACCAAATGTTTACGCAAATTCAAAACGTTTCCATACTAATTTTGATGAAAAGTTTCGAACATTAAAGGTGGGTGGAGATGAAATTTATTTCCCAAAATCGCGCCTAATCCTCTGTAAATCGACAAAGCATTAGTAAAAGTAATGGGTTCCGCACTTAATTCCAATAAAACTGGAAACGTGTGACGCATAACGAGTTAAGCTCGAAGGATCTCGACAAAAACGGTTGAGGAGGAATAAACACAAAGCGCTTGTCTTTACCATCAAGGCTTAAACTTAAGCTTATTTGATTTTGAATTTAACATTTATGTTATGATCCGTGTTTTGAGTGTCGACGAAATAAATTTAAATATCTGTTCAGAAAAACTGAAGTTAAATATTAATAGCGTTTTAATTTCATGCCAGGCAGGCAGGCATTTGGTAGGCAGCGGCTTGGCTCTGCCCCTGGCATTGCTGAAGTCCATGGGCGACGGTCTGCCTACAAGGGCAATAAAAAAAAATCCAGACAGAAAACTTACAAAATTCAGTGACGTCGTTCTTCAAATTCGTCATTAAAAATGTATACCCAGTTTATGCGTAAAAGAAACAAAGAATATCCTCTCAATCGCCACTAAAAGTTTAACCATATTATTAAATTGGTTTTCATTTCTCGATAATGTATTGTAATGTCTGTAACGGTTTAAATTGCACAAATAAACTCCTTAAGCCGTCAACAATTGTTTTGTTGACGTAAATCGAGAAACCACAACAGAGCTACTGGTAGCTGGCCACTGGAGGCTAGGGACTAGCGATAAAGATAATGCCACCGTTGGACCTTGAAACATGACACCGAAATTTTCATGGAATTGGATTAATTGAATTGGAATAATAGTTAACCCAACTTCAAGATTGATATATTAGCAAGTGTTTATTAAACTTCATGGATATTAGCTTAGGATTTTTGTAACAATATCACGTCCACTATCACAATAACCGTCGTAGCAAAACTATTTTTGTGATCGACACTGATTCAGCAATACATATAGAAAAAGCAAAAAAAGCAAAACTTTTTTAGGGAGTGAGCACGAGTGCACCGATAGACCTTAATTCAAGACTGACAGCCAGGACCGTATTCAGAATAGTACATGTTATTATTTGTTGCCATATGTAATATATACTTTGTACTTTTCTCTCTCGGAGAACTCTAAATTGTAATCTTGGTGCGTCGCTCGTAAATACCAAATGAATTCGGTGAAAGGTAAAACGCAAAAATCAAATAAACAAATTAATACAAATAACAAATCCAGATTTTTTCGGTTACCTAAATAAAACTTAAGATACCGACCGAACTGAATTGAAAATCTTAAATTCTACAAACAGATCAGCAATTTGGTGGTACATAAAAAAAATGTCAAAATATATTTTGTTTGGGAAAACAGCCTCAAATATTTGAAGTGACAAATAGATAATTCTGTGCACACTTTTTAACAATTTATATACATTTTTAGAATGAGCCACGTCCCTGTTTTTAGGGAAGCAGTAATGAAACGCTCATGCTGCCTGTCCCCTTTTCTACATGCGCTGAATACTGATACTCCGANGGTGGTACATAAAAAAAATGTCAAAATATATTTTGTTTGGGAAAACAGCCTCAAATATTTGAAGTGACAAATAGATAATTCTGTGCACACTTTTTAACAATTTATATACATTTTTAGAATGAGCCACGTCCCTGTTTTTAGGGAAGCAGTAATGAAACGCTCATGCTGCCTGTCCCCTTTTCTACATGCGCTGAATACTGATACTCCGAGCCTGTAACGCATTTAGCTTCTCAAGAGTTATAGCTATAGATAAATGCATTATTTGGAAAAAATATATTAATTGTAGCGTTTTTAATCCGCAGATGAGACCTCGAATTTGTTATCAAAGCCCATGAAGGCATCACAAGGCAAGGCGCAATTTTGACAAATGCAGTTTTATGGTGTGTAAACTGAGTGATCTGGTTGATATTAATAATGTAACGCGCTAAGGTTCGGGATAAATAAGTGTTCCACCAAAGTACAACTTAAAAACTGTATTAGCACTTAGAACAATTAAAACACTTCACAAACACTTTGAAATTCTCAATTCTCTTCTTCCGCTTCGCTTCAGGTGATACGTTCGCAGTTTCGCTTCGAGTAGTTCCGGTTACTGACTGACTGCGTGCCATCTCTGCAACGCTTTTATATTCGAGACGAAATCCCTAGAATCGTCGAGAATATTTCACAAAAGTCGAGTATTGTGTGTTTCCGCTATCTGATAATAGATGGCGTTGTACTTCACGAGCGTTCTAGGTGCTACTAGATTCTTCGATATTCGTTCAACTATTTGGCGATAAATGGACTTACTCTTACCGGCGTAACAAAAAGATTGAGACATTTTTTTGCAGGTTCCAAGGAACTCATTGGCAAAATCAATTAGAAGAGTAAGATATCCGATTATTCAAGTTGCAAATTGAAGGCCCGTAATCCGTTTAAATTAAAGGAAATAGATTAGCCTTGTTTGACTTGTGAGAAAAGTTAGAAAGACCTCGATGGAATTGACAATTTTAATCTTTAATTTGTTAACTAACAAACTCTTAAATAGGCGTACAATTTTAGCAGGCAATGTGCTCTGTGATAAGTAGTACAACGTATTATTACAATTAAGGTATCTTTAAACACAGAAAAGATGTTTTTTTTTCCGAATAACACATATCTACATATTATATAAAATATTTAAGGTTCAAGTAGATCCTTCAATGGTTAGCGCTTACCATCCGATATGGCTGGACATTTATACTAAGAGCTTAGAGTTAGAGCAAAGAGCATAGACTTTGGAAATTTAAATTTAAGTAATTTATTAAGTTTTTAAATGAATATTTGAAATGAAAATGGTGTTTTCAAGATGATTGCTTTAAGCTTAATTAAGTTTTCAAATCGGATTCCGTGACTGGCAATGACATAAATATTACTTTTTTATAACCATTCAAGACTGAAATCACTAATATTACAAACTTGGAAATACAGTACGAATTAAAACTCAAATACAAACAAAAAACAAGAAATGCACCCGAAAATAAACATAAAATATCCGAGATTTTTTTAACACCTATCCACACTGTACACCAATGATTTAAATGCAGACTGAATTACAGAGAACTCAGTTCTTTAAATATGCTGAAACCGCTGCTAGTTTGAACTGGAAACTACTGTTTACAAGTGCCGTGTGGCTTTTGACTAAAGCCACGCTCTCACGAGTATTTGAGAATGCAACAAACAAATACAATTTATTTTACTACGGCCAGCAATCCAGCAGACAGCTCTTAGTTTGCATAAAATATTTTAGAGGTATAAAAGTCTCCTTTTTAAATTTCTTGGCAAGTAATATTAGGCTTTTCGTATTTAAGGAGGATTTTGTGAATTGCAAACAAAACAAAATGTCATAAATGCTTACTTCGAATGTAGATGAAAAAATCTTTTGTAATCTGTGTACAACAGTCCTAATAACGGGTTTTCTTTGAGGCTACACAAGGATCGACCGCTAGGGAACTGCGGTTTAACTCAACGTTCAGAGCATTGTTAACATTAAAGTGGCTTGAAAAGTGAGCTAATAGTAGTATTAGCTGTGCTAATTCCACTGTTAACTTGTTCTGTGTAGTGTTTTGTTGATTAATTTGCGTTAGTAAAGTATGCAGGTTCTATCGCACAGGTTTTACTATCACTCATTAATTGATAATAGCAAAGCTATCTTTGTTTTTTACAAAATTATTTTCTTAGTAGGATGTTTGGATCCGGTGCTCAATTCAGTAAAGAACTCTTTGTTAGGGATGATATTAACAAATTCCTACAGGCTGAGCCCTTTGAGCTCATCCGCCAATCTTGGTGAAACTAGATTTTTTCCTACCTAAGCTGATGGTAGGTATTGAGAGACCATTTCAGCTAAACCTTAACTAGCAGTTGAGCTCATGGGGCTCAAACTTGACGACGTTGCTTACACTAACCCTAGCAAGAGCAGCGCTTCGCAGAATCTACCACCGGATCGGAAACGCGACCCACCGAGAAGATCCAGCGAGAATCTCAGTGGGCTGTGTCTGTGGGTTAATTTACTCGTCGAGCCATTCGTCGGAAGCGACGCGTTCAACGAAGACGATGACCGAAGTGAAACCAGACTAACCCTTCAAGACTACAGCGGCTTGGCTTTGCCCCTAGCATTGCTGACGTCCATGAGCGACGGTGACCACTTACCATCAGGTACAAAGGCAATAAAAAAAATAAAAAAATAAACTACAGGTAGGGAATAAATCACGCTTAAAAATAAAAATATTTTAGAGGAGGTAGGTAATCCTTACTGTCTAAGCCGGATGATGATGTTCATTGAACAAATCATTGTAATAAAGTAAACATAAGAAGGAAGCTATTAATGCAACAGAATAAAGACATCAGAGTGCATAGTCGTAATTATGATGACTTCACTATGAGCCGTTTATGAAGTCAGTGCTCAAAAATAAGATGCAACTAAATGATTACGTGAATCCAGTTTTACCTTACGTGATGATGTTGAGATAAAATACAAAATACGACGATAGAATACAATACCAAAATAATAATTTTCTATCTCAAATTTTACTGGTAAAGAAAATTATAATCCACTTTCCTATGAGCGCAATCATGATCTTCCGATTTGAAGTCTTTAAACTCCTTCATAGATTTAGAACCACCAAAAATATAAAAAAAAAATAGCGTTATTATAATCTCAAAATAAACTAAATACAAAATAAAGTTAAACAAGTCACGAATTCCTAATTCGGAACTCATATTTTTACCAGCTGTGTTCTTTCACGAATTCATCTTTTTCAAAGAAAAGGATACTGGCTGTCACTATAAAATATCCCCACTTTTACCATTTGATATGGGTCGACGTTGTAATCACACCGGCATGTCTTGGGAATAGTCTAGATCGACTACAATCTATTTATGTATTGTGTGAACAAATATGTGTATTTTTACCTATAATCGTGATTATACTATCAGAAAGCTTATATTGTTAAATGTTTTTTTTTGAGTTCATTCTATTAAATTTGAACATATACATCGACTACAAAATTACATACTTATTGATGATAAAGTAACATCTTAGACAAGACTTCGTTAGCCACGTGCTTCCTTATTCATGCTGACTTATTCAATGTGTTGTTGAGGGACTCCAAATGTATTTGGAGTTTTTTTTAATTAATACTACTTTCTCCCAGGCAATAAAGGGAGGTTTTCAATAAACTTTTTGTAACTATACTTGAGACCCTAGAACTTATATCTCAAGGTGGGTGGCGCATTTTACGTTCTAGATGTCTATGGGCTCCAGTAACCACTTAACACCGGGTGGGCTGTGAGCTCGTCCACCCATCTAAGCAATAAAAAAAAAAGAAAACTACTATAAGCACATACTACCTTAGTACTTATAAATACCAAATATGCAACAAGCAAGGTAAATTACACATTATTAAATACATCGATTTAAAAATATTACCTAAATAAGTTTGTATAAAATACATAAAAAATAGTGAATATAACACATATAAAAATATCAGAAGCAAACAAAAAATCTTAATGAGCGGGTCTACATCAAAAGATAAAATCTCTGACACGTAGCCTATAGACATCAAGAGCATTCCAGGGATGATCATCTCAGCGAATTTTAAAGAGGTCTGCTATCATAGAATGCAATATAGTGAGGATATCTCTTCTGTAAAATAATATCTGCCATAAATAATTATTTGCCATAAAATCCATACTGCCAAAATCTAATAAATAAAAAAACAGTTGTCTGTAAAGTCGGTTTACTGACGATAGTTGAACGTGACAACGTCATAAGAAAATACTGATGGAATGGTTTCATTTTTCAATTATCGCAATTATCGTTGCTATAAACAATTGACACCACATTCACTTTTCACTGAACTTCATACTTGACGAAAACATGTAAATGTATTATTGTATAGCAGCTGTCCACGCGGATGCATCGCACACNCTGTAAAGTCGGTTTACTGACGATAGTTGAACGTGACAACGTCATAAGAAAATACTGATGGAATGGTTTCATTTTTCAATTATCGCAATTATCGTTGCTATAAACAATTGACACCACATTCACTTTTCACTGAACTTCATACTTGACGAAAACATGTAAATGTATTATTGTATAGCAGCTGTCCACGCGGATGCATCGCACACTCAAGTAGGAGAGAGACGGATGTCGAACGCTGCCGAACGCGGAGGCCAATTGTGCCTCTTTGTCGCTCGTTGCGCGCTCTCGCTTGCACTTCAAGCCTTAAACGGAACGCCTCAGAGCGAGGTAACGCCGCATAAGTCATGTTTTTTCGTGCGTGCAGCCTGCTCTATCGAATTATAAGACGTTGTCACATCAAAAACAATAAAAAACGTTGCAGTAAGCACTGTGAAGCTTTGTGTTTATCCACTAAATGGGTACTTGAAACAGAGAACAAACGCTGAGTTTATTTCGCCGGTTCTTCTGAGGACTGTGGCTTTTTTTGGAACTGGTGGTAGAGTTAACATTGTTATTTATATTTTGACATTCAACAAGTGTGTTATACTGACACCTAAGTTGAAATAAATGATTTTGAATTTGAATTAGAGAGTGTTTCATGTTGAGTCCAAAGACAAATTATGACTGCTTACGTTAGGAAATGTGTTGTATAATAAACAAGAAATTGAAAACTGTAATAATTTAAAATGAATTACCGAACAAACTCCGTAACTCCAATTAAGCGTATTAGATAAGAGACGAAATTAATTAGCACAAACGGATCGGTCATAAATTAAAGGAAAAAGCGGATGCTGAAACCCACTCGACTTGAAGTATTTCCTCGCTGGATTCTCTAATTTTGTAATTAAATTTACAATCGTTTATTACTTTCGTGACTTTCCATAATGCCACCCATTCTTGAACATGATGGAATTGTTCCGTCTTTTGTTTTGTTAAATTATTTTGTTATATGGATGGTTTTCTGTGTTTCATTTTGTAAATAGTTTTTAACGGAACGCATTTATTACTGTACTATATACAATAAATAGTATTTATTAATAAACTACTTATTAAGATCACTCATAGCGTGTCCGTCCGTCTTAATTGATTCTATGTGACCTTAAAAAAATTTAACGAATTGTAAAATGCGTTTATTGTAGGTAGCATCAGTCGTAAAACGTTTATTATTACGCAGTATCAACTTTATTTTATTAAATTATATTATTAGGTTGCAGCACCCGGCACCTGTGGGAAATGGGTTAGGGTTGTCGCATCAGGAACGGGTGCGACGTAAGACGCGAGTTCGTGAAGTAAGAATGAGGTATGCTAGTTGGAATGTAGGGACGATGACTGGAAGAACAAGAGAAATAGCGGATGTATGTAAGAAACGAAGGATAAATGTGGCATGTTTGCAAGAGACGAAATGGAAAGGAACACGAGGTAGAGAGATTGGTGAAGGATATAAATTCTTATATAGTGGGAGTGATGGAAGAAAGAATGGAGTTGGGATTGTGCTAGATAGTGAGTTGAAAAAATATGTGACGGATGTAAGACGAGTGAATGATAGGCTGATGCTAGTGAAATTAATAAAAGATGATTTGATTATTAATGTTGTTAGTGCATATGCCCCACAATCTGGATGTGATAGAAGTATGAAAGAGAAGTTTTGGGTTGAGTTTGACTTGCTGATGATGGATATTCCTGACTCAGAAGAGATATATGTGGGTGCAGACTTCAATGGGCATGTAGGACAAAGGAATGATAGATATGAAAGAGTGCATGGAGGATATGGGTTTGGTACTAGAAATGAGGAAGGTGAAATGTTGTTGGAAGCTGCTTTGGCGTTTGATCTAGCAATAGCTAACACATTTTTCACTAAACGCAAGGAACATCTTATAACATACAAAAGTGGAAACTGCAACACCCAGGTGGATTATTTTTTGATCCGACGACATAAAATTACTTCTGTTAAAAACTGCAAAATTATCCCGGGTGAATCCTTAGCTCCTCAACACCGTTTATTAGTATTGGACTCTAAGCATTACATACGCAAACAAACAAGCAATTCCAAACCGGTCCCGAGAATAAAATGGCATATGATTGGGAACACAGAATGTGGTGAAAAATTTAGAAAACAAGTAGTAGATAANTGAGTCGACTATTATCAAAGCCGGCAATGTGACTTTTGGACAATTATTGGTAAATCAGAAAAACGAATTATTGACTTTGTATTCCATTGGCAGTCACAAAACTCTTCTGAACGACATCTTAGATAAATAACAGGTTAAGTATTAACCTTTATTTAATGCAGGTTTTGAACCGTATTCTTTGAAGGAGACGATTATATTCAAATCAATCTGTATTGACATATCAATAACATTTTTTTGTCCAAATGCACAGATTGCCACCTTTGATAATAGACGACTCAGATATAAGTTCTAAGGTCTCAAGTATTGTTACAACGGCTGCCCCACCCTTCAAACCGAAACGCATTACTGCTTCACGGCAGAAATAGGCAGGTTGGTGGTACCTACCCGTGCGGACTCACAAGAGTCTTACCACCAATATCAGCTATGTCTCTTATTTATCAAAAGCACTAAACTCTCAATTTTTTTTTTAAATTCTCAGAGCCACTGCTGTTACGACAGACTTTATGACAATGAAGTAATTCAGAGTAACACGAAACCTACAAATTTTTGCAATAACAAGCAATTTTCTCATTACTCCGTCAGATAGCTCCTTGTAAACGTCTATGAGTCATTGCACTGTAGAGAGATGAGTCATGCTGCGACAATGGGAATGGGGAAACTGAGATAAATTGAGATTGTTCACGGAAATACTTGTGCGAGGGCTCGAGAAAAACTTTTCCAGGAAACAGTGAGTCTAGGAATGAAGGCTTCGTAAGCTGAAATTATTTACAGTAAATTATGTATGACACATCTTGTTGCGGTCATCCAAATTATTTATATTTATCTGAAAGTGAAGAATATAATATAATAAAGAAACTATTTGAAACATCATTTAATATGATAGTAAAAACTATCATAATTATATAATTTACAATATTACACACATTATATTATGATCAGCTATTAAATAGATTTGATTTGAATATCGCATCAGTCGTAAAACGTTTATTATTACGCAGCACCAACTTTATTTTATTAAATTATATTATTAAATGTAAAGTATTTATGATATAGGTTTTATTGATTAGATGGGTGGACGAGCTCACAGCCCACCTGGTGTTAAGTGGTTACTGGAGCCCATAGACATCCACAACGTAAATGCGCCACCCACCTTGAGATACAAGTTCTAAGGTCTCAAGTATAGTAACGACGGCTGCCCCACCCTTCAAACCGAAACGCATTCAGACGGCAGAAATAGGCAGGGTGGTGGTACCCACCCGCGCGGACTCACAAGAGGTCCTACCACCAGTAATTACGCAAATTAAAATTTTGCGGGTTTCATTTTTATTACACGATGTTATTCCTTCACCGTGGAAGTCAATCGTGAACATATGTTGAGTACGTATTTCATTAGAAATATTGGTACCCGCCTGGGATTCGAACACCGGTACATCGCTCAATACGAATGCACCGCACGTCTTATCCGTTAGGCCACGACGACTTCAAACGATTACGAAGAGCCACGTCTTAGTTTTTACACAATTAGCCACTTTGTGTTGGTTATAGCATAACTCCTTTTACACAAACAAATGGAATTACTACGAAACAACTCATAAAATGTAGCTTAATATTCACAATAAATATTTTAGTGATTTTTACATGACTTTAACATTAATATATTTTGCTTAGATTACATTTAAATACTATAAACTAACATTATTATTATCCTGCCTAATAATATATGGCAACATGATTTGCATAAAAAATACAATACTTAATCAAATTATCTATATATTAATACGTGAAGCAAAAACTTTGTATCCCTTTTTACGAAAATTGCGCGGACGGAGGAGACTGAAATTTTCCACACTTATAGAGAATATCGAGAAGAAGTGCACAAAGCTAATATTTTTTTTAAATAATGCATAAAAGATACATTAAATCAATAAAGAAAACATTACACACACTACGTACCATGTATTTGACGCACACACGCATGCATACTATTTATTGTCAAACTTTTGTTCTTGACGTCTGTTGTCAAATTGAGATTAAAATATATTGTTTGTCTTTGTTAATATTTTTTATAGTGTAGTCTTGGCGAAATTTGTGGTTATAGAAGTATAAAATACAATCATAATAGTGTACAAACTTACAATTCCAATTAATTATAGTCGAATTTCGACTACTGCGGGACCTCTAGTTAATGTTAATTATAACATAATGTATTATTAATATTTATGCTTTTAATATTTGATTATTTTGACAGTCATTTGTATTTTTAAACAATAATATAAACGTTAAACATATTCTGAAAATTTTCACATTAAGACACTGTCTATTTAATCTATCTATCTATTAATCTATAATATATATCAATATTATAAAGAGGAAAGATTTGTTTGTTTGTTTGTTTCGAATAGGCTCCGAAACTACTGGACCGATTTGAAAAATTCTTTTTCCATTAGAAGCCGACATTGTCCCTGATGAACATAGGCTACTTTTTTTTATTTTTTTTTATTTTTTTTTTTTGGTTTCATGTGTGTTTTAATGTTTCCGAAGCGAAGCGAGGGCGGGTCGCTAGTNACGTAAATGCGCCACCCACCTTGAGATACAAGTTCTAAGGTCTCAAGTATAGTAACGACGGCTGCCCCACCCTTCAAACCGAAACGCATTCAGACGGCAGAAATAGGCAGGGTGGTGGTACCCACCCGCGCGGACTCACAAGAGGTCCTACCACCAGTAATTACGCAAATTAAAATTTTGCGGGTTTCATTTTTATTACACGATGTTATTCCTTCACCGTGGAAGTCAATCGTGAACATATGTTGAGTACGTATTTCATTAGAAATATTGGTACCCGCCTGGGATTCGAACACCGGTACATCGCTCAATACGAATGCACCGCACGTCTTATCCGTTAGGCCACGACGACTTCAAACGATTACGAAGAGCCACGTCTTAGTTTTTACACAATTAGCCACTTTGTGTTGGTTATAGCATAACTCCTTTTACACAAACAAATGGAATTACTACGAAACAACTCATAAAATGTAGCTTAATATTCACAATAAATATTTTAGTGATTTTTACATGACTTTAACATTAATATATTTTGCTTAGATTACATTTAAATACTATAAACTAACATTATTATTATCCTGCCTAATAATATATGGCAACATGATTTGCATAAAAAATACAATACTTAATCAAATTATCTATATATTAATACGTGAAGCAAAAACTTTGTATCCCTTTTTACGAAAATTGCGCGGACGGAGGAGACTGAAATTTTCCACACTTATAGAGAATATCGAGAAGAAGTGCACAAAGCTAATATTTTTTTTAAATAATGCATAAAAGATACATTAAATCAATAAAGAAAACATTACACACACTACATACCATGTATTTGACGCACACACGCATGCATACTATTTATTGTCAAACTTTTGTTCTTGACGTCTGTTGTCAAATTGAGATTAAAATATATTGTTTGTCTTTGTTAATATTTTTTATAGTGTAGTCTTGGCGAAATTTGTGGTTATAGAAGTATAAAATACAATCATAATAGTGTACAAACTTACAATTCCAATTAATTATAGTCGAATTTCGACTACTGCGGGACCTCTAGTTAATGTTAATTATAACATAATGTATTATTAATATTTATGCTTTTAATATTTGATTATTTTGACAGTCATTTGTATTTTTAAACAATAATATAAACGTTAAACATATTCTGAAAATTTTCACATTAAGACACTGTCTATTTAATCTATCTATCTATTAATCTATAATATATACTAATATTATAAAGAGGAAAGATTTGTTTGTTTGTTTGTTTCGAATAGGCTCCGAAACTACTGGACCGATTTGAAAAATTCTTTTTCCATTAGAAGCCGACATTGTCCCTGATGAACATAGGCTACTTTTTTTTATTTTTTTTTATTTTTTTTTTTTGGTTTCATGTGTGTTTTAATGTTTCCGAAGCGAAGCGAGGGCGGGTCGCTAGTATTTAATATGGTAAAATAACAGTTTCATCTTGCTAATAATAAACAAATAAGATAATATAGAATAAACTAAACTATATATCATCATAATTATTGCCAATAGTGGCGTTTACGCTCATATGTACACACTGGCTAGAATAAATGATTTGCAGTTAAAATACGAGTTTGTTAAGACGGAGATTAAATATCTTTCCCGATTCATTTCAAAACATCGTCACTTGAATGATTATTCCCAAATTTTATTCGTTGTATTGTGATTATTTTTACTTTAAAACTGTTAATTAAATAAAGATTTTTTTGTTATATTTAATCTCAGTAATAGCACTGGTTCATGTCACAGTTTGTCCAAATCTTAATTATTCTTATCAAAATTGCAAAAGCGAGATACGATAGATGTTTTTTGTGCATTAATAAAATATCATAATAGCACATTATTGAATCTTTTAAAAAGCTTCATCGTAAGTTTTACAGTGAATATGATTTAGGAGCTAGCGAAGATGGGGCGAGAGGGGAAGTACGCCATTTCCGATTTTATGCTTCGTTTCACGCGATTTCCTGTGTTATTTATTTTTGAAAATCCCTTGTACGATTTCTTCAACATTTCGTAGTTTTAAAATTACTATGATTAACAATGATGTTTCCTTTTTCACATACAGGACCTTTTTGGTTAAATATTTAGATGAATCTTTGGAAATACTTTCGATTATCATGGATAAAGAGATTCACATTTCGTAATTTCCAAAATAATAATAATAATAATTACATTTATTTACTCCACAATACAAATAACTTTTCAATTAATATGACATAAATTTCTAATTCTAAGCAATATTACAATATATTAATTACACTGACAGTGGAGATAAAAAGCCCGCGGCTCAGCTTTGTGATAGTTGAAACTATCGCTGTTATTTTGCCGCTTGTGTAGTCATTGAAATGTACCAATTTTAAACCGAATCACATTAAGTTCTTAAGCTAAAAGAAAGTATATGCGAGTACACACATAGTACGTACGATCTTGAAAGTTTTTTAAAGAGCTTGTGATTTTCAAAATTGGCCTTTTACTCGAAATGTAAAACAAAAAAGAAATAACAGAAATAAGTACCGAACAATATAATCACTAAAAGAAATAAGTATCGTGTTGCTTATCCAACACGCACAATGTAGATTACGTTATATTTACATTCTATATAAAGCAAAATAAAAACGACAATGTCACCCTCTTGTAAAGACAAACGCACACAGCACACAAGTGTCTCACCTCAAGAATTCCCTTTGCCATGAATTCTTTATACTCTAAAGCCAGGTTAGTAAAACACGATGCGGTTTTGGACCCCTTCCATCTGTAAATAAAACGTACAAAGTATTTTTATAGTGCCGTAGATGGGACGACAAGGACAAGCCCACCTGGTGCTAAATGGTAGACACTAAAGAATAAATATTGTGATCTACCTAATGATGACATCAAAGTTCCTGTTATATTCCGACAACGCCTGTCTTCTAGGCAGGCAGCTACGTGTTTAAAAAATTAAATAAAAAATATGAAAAGACGAATTCGATTTGGACGTGATTAAGCCATCCAATATGCCTCCTTTACTAAACCTGGAAGCTGTCTATGGTTAATTAATTAAACAAACAAATATAATATGAAAGGGAAGAAGACAGGGACACAATGTAATGACTTCACGTATATGTAGAAGAGTTACTAACGATGTAATGTAAACTTTAAAACGTGATTTGACGAGGACAACTTTTTTTCATTTAAATCTCGACAATACATTTCTGAGTAGAACAAGTGGATTTTGTGTGATCAGTCATCAATTAAGTGGTTACTGGAGCCCATAGACATCTACGACTTAATGCGCCACCCACCTTGAGATACCAGCTCTAAGGTCTTCAAGTATAGTTACAACCAGTTACAACGGCTGCCCCACCCTTCAAACCGAAACGCATTACTGCTTCACGGCAGACATAGGCGAGGTGATGGTACCTACCTGCGCGGACTCACAAGAGGTCCTACCACCAGTAATTCCTTATTTCCTAACCTCATGATTTCTTTCTTAAGTACCGTTAGTACGGTATAATATTATAAGTCAGCATGTAATATGTGATGTAAATTCCATTCAACTAAATTTCAGCTCTTTTTTTTTTGGTCAGGAGGAAATCTCCGGACTTCCGCCCTCCACTGGGGATGGAGGGCGGGGCATGTCAGAGTCGAACTGACTAAAACCTCCTGTCGCTCAAATACCAACGTCCAAACCTCGCATGAGACAGAACTCATGAAGAGGCAGAGGGGGGAAAGTGAAGCGTTTAGTGCGGAGCACATCTCTCCCATCACCCTCCCCCAAAAATTTCAGCTCAATCCCGATAACAGATTAAACAGACGTTACATTGTTGTATTGGTTTTGTAACTAATCAGACTGCTATCCTTACGGTACGAGAACGGTATCCACGTTGTCGATTGTCGAGCCTATTTCAACTTCGGAATCGGTCGTTAACGTCTTCACGGCTCAGCTATAATAGTACAAACACCGATTCTTAGCAAGACATATTCAGAGCCCATATGGATACTGCCCACCTGCTTATTTCTGTAGTCAAGCAGACATACTGGTGGTGGGACCTCTTGTGAGTCCGCGCGGGTGGGTACCACCACCTTGCCTATTTCTGCCGTGAAGCAGTAATGCGTTTCGGTTTGGAGGGCGGGGCAGCCGTTGTAACTATACTTAGACCTTAGAACATATATCTCAAGGTGGGTGGCGCATTTACGTTGTAAATGTTGTAAAGGGCTCCAGTAATCACTTAACAACAGGTGGGCTGTGAGCTCGTCCACCCATCTAAGCAATAAAAAAAAAACATATGTACATACATTCCGACTCTAATGGAACGATTTCCGTTGTAAATATATCTGAGATTTCGACGTCATGTTTCAAGATGTTTTGAAGTCGTCGTGGCCTAAGGGATAAGACGTCCGGTGCATTCGTGTTGAGCGATGTACCGTTGTTCGAATCCCAGGCGGGTACCCATTTTTTTTGGATGAAATACGTACTCAACAAATGTTCCGATTGACTTCCACGGTGAGGGAATACCATAGTGTAATAAAAATCAAATCCGCAAAACTATAATTTGCGTAATTACTGGTGGTAGGACCTCTTGTGAATTCGCACGGGTAGGTACCACCACCCTGCCTATTTCTGCCGTGAAGCAGTAATGCGTATCGGTTTGAATGGTGGGGCAGCTGTTGTAACTATACTGAGACCTTATAACTTATATCTCAAGGTGAGTGGCGCATTTACGTCGTAGATGTCTATGGGTTCCAGTAACCATTTAACACCAGGTGGGCCGTGAGCTCGTCCACCTAAGCAATAAAAAAAAGATAGGTAGCGGAATTCACAATGTGTTTTCTGCGGGTTACCGTAATCATTCAATGACATATCGGCTCGTCCACTCAACCGATGCCAAAAAATACGTACAGGCTGTCAACATAATAATATTATTATTTGCATTGATAATGATACGAACGGAGATTAGAGAATGAAAAAACAGATCATAATATTAGGGTCTGATTGCGATCGACAAAAATAAAGGAACTGTTTCTAGTTCCGAAAACAAATAGTACCGCCATTGTAAGCTTTGGCTTTTACTGTTCCCGCAACGACTATTTTTGGGATTCAGGGATCAACATAAAATAAAATTGAAGTATAATATCAAAACAAGAGAGTGCACTGCCCCGAATGTCCATTAAGAACACATTTTTTTAATTTTATTTACACATGACCTCGGGAAAAATCTAGTATACATTTACTTTAAAAGCGTGTTGTAAGTGACTCGTACGATTGGTGAATAGCACGCATTTAGCAAAATATTTAAAAATTAACTATGACTTTTAAAGCATATAATTTATTTCTGGTAAAAACATATAGTTCACTTAAAATGTCATACAGTCGAATTGTATATCATACAGAGTGTTATATGAAGATCGTTTACCAGAGGTCAGAATTTTGTTGTGCTCTGAGAGGACGATTCTGAATTTATTTGATTTAAGAGATCTACCAAAATAAACTTTATTACATTTATATATTGTATAAAAGCAATTTAAGCTATTATAATGCACTAGGTAGGCAACCTTACTTATATAATTACAACACTGCCACAGAAATTCAGAACTTTTTGAAATGTAATTGTGAGTAGAGCCTTAATTACTTGCCCCGCAGAATTTTTTTTCTAACTACATACATTTTCATCATTTTTTTTAATTTCAATCCATCATGCAAATATCCTGCTACTATTAAATATCACGATTATTTGTGTATAGCTTTTGCCAGATGATTTCCGTGAAGGACAACTATAGTGTTAGTCAAAACTCTGGATTGAGTCGTTTAAGTGGTTTAATCCAGACAAACAAATCTAAGCGTCCACGAAAGCATTTCTTCTTGTACCAATTAAGTCAGTCACATATCCCTTTAAGTCTAATCTTAACCCCTCTTGCAAACAAAAGTAACCAAACCCACAAATAAGACAGAAAATAATTTGACCGACCCTCAGCTAGTGGAAAATAAAAGCAACGCTGTCAATAACATCAGCAGGTGTCCCATTGGGGCGGGGTCGTTAACCCCTGTACCTCTACTTACGCCTTTATTACATGGACTTGAAGTAAAACTTATGGGATCGTATCTCGGTGTTGTTGTTTTATTGCGAAGTCCAAATGTTACGTGATTACCTATTTATTGTGAAATAATACTCCAAGTTGCTTCTTCGAAGTTCAATTTCGCATATTCAGTGCGTGTTATTTTATTTTAATTTCAGATTTTAGATCGACATGTTGCATTAGTATCGTTTTTTCCTTCCCCTTTACTTTCCTAATACCACACAATCATTGTTTTAAAGCGATACCGCATACTGATTACTTGTGGTAGGACCTCCTGTGAGTCCACCCTGCCTATTTCTGCCGTGAAGCAGTAATGCGTTTCGTTTTGAGGGACGGGGCACCCGTTGTAACTACACTGAGACCTTAGAACTCATATCTCATGGTGAGTGGCGACATTTACATTCAGATGTCTATGGGCTCCGGTAACCTTTTAACATCAGGTGAGCTGTGAGCTCGTCCAACCATCTATACCTACAATAAAATAAATAAAAAATTATTCGTTATCACGATCATCATTATAGCAATTACAAGTGTTGTTCACATTAGGCATTCATTTTCATAGTCACCTGTTTTTTTCAATTTAAAATAAAATTATGGTCCAAACAGAAGTTATTATCAAAATCATGATTTCTTACATCTCACTCATGATATCTCAACGGTGTACCTGCAATGGTCAATAAGGACATTTATATTTATTAAAACCATTCTGTCAAAGAACTTCAAATCCTCTTATTTATAACAAAGTACAATAGTATCTGTTTGTGACATAAAAACGAGACATAAAATCCGGAGTCCCATGAGATTTAAACGCGCTACGGAAACTGACCAGGGATTGTCTTCCATAAATTCTTAATTTGCTCAAACTAGCATTTACTTAAATATACTTATATATCATATAAACTAGTTGGATAGCATTTTTGTAATTATTTAAAAATTTACCGTTAGTCAAACAATGCTGAAATGTAACGTAAAAATTATATAATAAATATTTAGTCACGCTAAGGCGGCTCCTTGTAACGGAGTTGCAGATATCTACCCGGTAGACGGGCTTTCAATCCTCTGTACACCTTAGCAATCGTGTTTATTTACTAATCATTATCAGATACATATAATTATGGACAACTCCTACAATGAACCACATACTGTGTCATACTACAACTAACTACTTAACTGATTATTTTGAAAGATCAAATATAGCTTTTAATTATAAAACTGGGGCAGTAGCCATCATAGAACTCCAGATATTTGTCTGAATCTCGCTAGCGACATTTTCAAATTAAGCTTAAATATTATACACGAGTTCCGGACAGCAAGATTCGGACCGACAGGCTACCGAGCAACTTCACCCGGTCGGTGAAAAATCTTCCGTTTATCGTTACATCCAAAAAAAAAAAACTATAATTTATATAAACTCCAAATCTCTCAACCTAAACATTAACCGTAATAAACATCAAATAAAACTTTATTCTTTCACCCAAAACAGAAACCATTAACGTCAAACTTACGTCTAAAGTTTCTAACCCCGAACTTTCAGGTTAGTTGTGACAATATACTGCATGTTCCAATTACTATAAACTTGTGAAGCAACATCAGATAGCTAATTTTCACCTTAACAAAAAAGTATGAGTACAAGATAAAAGACAAAATACCGCTTAAATTTAAGCTATGTAGTGGTTTTGAATGACCGTTGTAATTAGAAAACTAGATGAAACGGAAAAGACTCTTTTTATCGACGAAAGACGCTTTTAATCTGGAAACACCTGCAAAAATCTCTGCTTGGTACAAACATGAAACATATGCGTTCTAACGCCAATTATTATCGAACTAATTATCAGTTCAGTTTATTCATTTAATTCGAACATATCTGAAATCGTTGGCGTGTAGGTAATAAATTAATTGACAGTAGAATACAGGGTGAATTTTGGGTAGCGGGTCGATGCAAGGGTCGAAAGGCCGATGGGCGATTTCCGTATTAACATGGCCGAACCGAAGTTTGCTTTGTGAACGCGTGACGGTCCCCTCATTAGTATTATTACAAAATTTCGGACTGTTTGGACTGTCTAATTGAACGGTTATTGTGCTCGGGGTAGCTAACAGAGTCGGTTACAACTCGAAAACTCAGACAATTATAATTGTGGCTAATGAAACTTTGATCATAGTTTTGTGAGAGCAGTAGGTAGTTAGGTTTACCCGGAAGTGTTTAATGATAATAGTCTTTTTTATTTGTTTGCTTCAAAGTAATTAACAAAAACTGAATATAATAAAAGAAATTAGATAAAAAAAATTATGATTTTGAAAAAAAAATGTATTTTCTGCTTTGAAAAAAAAAAGAATGAATAAAAATACATGTCACTACATCTTTTCACGGGGCATAAAGTTCAACGTTAATTCAGTAAACATTACAAAGTAGAAAAGAACGTTTAAGATAATCTTTGTGGAGAAAAACCGCTATAAATAATGTTAATAAAAGCTCTTCAATGCACAAAAGCGGAACAGACGGAGCGAGATTATTTTTTTCTTGAACAGCCCTATTTAGGGGAAAATACAATGTGGCTTCGAAAATTTATTTGTGTAATTATTTTCAACATACCTTAAAAACAATGATATTATCAAATTATAGGTTTTTGGAACGAAGTTCCTTACGGCAGGCTTGGAGGAGATAGGGATTTTGCAGCGCGACCGAACTGAAAAAAATGTGATAGTTAAAACCGTAAGAAAAAGTCCGTGGAATAAAACCGTTAAATGAGACGTACGCAGGCGCGACAGTCGTATGTATACACAAGTGAGTAGTGTATATTTTGTAATTATTTCTATTTCTATGTAATTTTGTGTTGTCAAACAAAAATAAAGAGACATATTTTGTTATTTTAATTTTAATTGATAATTTGAATTACGATTTTATTTTATTTTACGTAATTTATTATATCCTAAAATGCAGCAGTGTTTTCAAGACTGGTATTTGAGTTCTTCTTCTTCTTCTTCTTCTTATCGGCCCACAGACGTCCACTGCTGGACATAGGTCTCCCTAAGCCTCGTCACAGTATTTCATGACAAGAGCATTCTCAGTGTTAGATAACAGATTAAGCCGTAAAATTAGTTTTTATTATGACGACAAGCAGGTCAATCATTTCTAACATTGAATAATAAGATTCAACACACCCCAACTATAATATACCTACGTACAACTTATGTTATTAATTCAATTTTTTTTTTCTATGAGGTAAATCCTAAATCAATATCAACTTTTTTCGGAACTCCGCATGTATTTAGTGGTATGTATGTATGTATATAATTTTATGCTAAGATAAAATAACATCGGACATAAAAAATTATAACATTCTGTCCCTTACGGAATCCTGACTACCGACCCGTTTTTTCCAGACCATAAAATTAAATATTTCTTACCATAAGTCATGTAACAATCATATAAATAGATATATACAGCTTATAGCAATGTATGTATATACGTTGCGATGTTTCAAGAATTCTTGAATTTATTTAATTAAAATTTGTGATGCGTCGTTTGACAAACAGAGAAGTCACGATAATTACTGGAGTTATTTCAGAACATGGCTAAAATGCGTGTTACCTAAATGTTTTTTTTTTCTTTAACCGGCATTACTAATGTAATCTTTTCGGAAATAATTAACAACAAATCGTTTCTCTTCGTGACAATTTATTTATTTTATTCAAAACCGTCTTTACCAGTTCTCAGCCTCAGGTTAAATTTGAACACCCAACAGACTTGTACGAGCTCCTGAATAATTTGTAACGGCAACTGCGCTTATACTTCCATAACATACGATTTCCATTAGGCGCGCACTCAACCAAAGTACACAATATACAATAATAACATTGTCTCGCTGGCTACTGCACGTTGATGCACCTAGGAGGATTTAGGCGATGTATTTATATACCTCCTATTCAAAAAAATTATGACCATCAATAAAATGCACTGCTAAAAAATCAACCAACAAAACCATCTGGATTATTTGTCATATGATAATTGAAATGTAGACTTATTTAACATCTTTTTGATAATAATAAAAAATAATTCTGAGACGCCTTTTAGCCATTTTAAATAAGTTTTTTGGTGTTTAATTTGGACTAAAAAAAGCACACTTGAATTAGAATTCACATTAATTAAGAGAGCAATTTTATTGTATCTTACTATGCGGGACTTTGAACACTCTGAAAGGCGATTCTTAGGTGAAGTCTTATTTTTTCTAAACACCATAGAGAAACCTGGCTTGAAACCGTTTAATGTTTAATCGTAATAGCAATTATATCTCTTTGCATTCAATTGCATGAAATTACATCATTCACGAATTCAAATACATATTTTAAAAAAAGATATATGTGCGCCTGTACAACAAAATCTCACAAGATGTTCAGAACCTACATATACATAGGTTTAAGAAAACTATTAAAGAACATCTGTGCAATAAAGCTTACTATAAAGTCAATGATTATCTAGAAGATTGCACAAAGTGGGAATGAGTTGCTCGCTCCGGGCATTTCAATATTGTAAAATCGTTATGTTATAATTACTTATTGTAAAAATGAATATTTAAAAAAATTATATTAAAAAAATAATCTAATATTAAAAAAAAAAAAGACATGCCCGCTGTGTTTCTTGCCAATTCTTCTCAGGACGGAGGCTAATTCTTGTGAATTGGCGGTATTTCTTTTGACGTTCAACAAGTATGTACTTTCATTTATGTTGAATAAAACTTTTTTGATTTGATTTGATTTGATGTCGTGGGACACCGGATAGGAACGAAGTTCCTTACTATAAAAATATTAATTTTAAGTTCTATTCGAGGTATAAAGAAAATAAAACTAGAGGTTTCGCAACTACCCACGGTCATTCGGGAACGTGCGAACTTATTGTGGTACACATCATTCATGATTATTTGCATTAGAGTTAGTATATTTCGCAAACGAGCGCTCTGAGATCGTAGTCAATGAATAATAAAAAAATGTTATTTTTTGTACGTTATTACAAAGTTAAGTCGTACACTGTGTGCATTACTAATTTGTACGTTATTACAAAGTTAAGTCGTACACTGTGTGCATTACTAATAAAAATCTTACGTTACGGACGTTTTTTTCTCGGTTAGGGTACGCCTCCGCATCGTCCCGTAAGGAACTTCGTTCCAAAAAGCGTCAGAAGTAGCAGATTTGTGGAATAAAATTTCACTTATAAGAAGTCAATAATACCTAGTACTTAAATAAAATACGTATACTTAATGATTGTTTAGCTACTCCGTCATGGCCCAGCTGTGCGACCGCGTCGAAAGTGCATACCTCCATTCGTAAGCTCACAAAGCACTTGCCTAATAAACGTCAACATACTTTAAGAGCTCTGTCAACTTCATGACGTTTCAAAGACCCTCGGAATACGGGATCGGTTGTATAATGAATCTGAGGTTTCGTTATTTGAATTGTAACTGCAAAAATGAGCAATAAACAAAACAATCTGGTATTAAAATGTATCTTAAGCAGATTGAAATAAGCGCGTATAAAATTAAACCTTAAACAAGAACTAATCACTATTAGTCATCAACCATCATTAGTATTCGGTCTAGTTCATAATAAAGTAATGTTGTTTACAAATCATTACCATAAATATTACGTATATAAATGATTACTAACATCACTGATTATTTGATTACATTGTTAACGGTTAAATGACGTTGACGTTGAGCATTTCTCTAATAGTACCTACACAACCACAATTACGTGCAGAAGCCCTAAAGAAAACATTCGACAATCGGAACAGCCTAAAGACTTGCAATGAAATTGAGTCGCATTAGATTAGAACCTAAATAATTATTCTAACTTCTACTGTCAGTTATACAACCATATAAGTAGGAAGAAACTCGTCTGCACATTCTACGTGACTATAGTGGCTATAAAAATAGATTTACTTTTGCAGAGCCCGTTATAAGTCCGAGGAAAACAATCCAGCCCATATTGGCCCTGCCTATTTCTGCTGTGAAGCAGTAATGCGTTTCGGTTTGAAGGGTGGGGCAGCCGTTGTAAGTGTAACTATACTGAGACCTTAGAAATTATATCTCAAGCTAGGTGGCGGTTTACGTTATAGATGTCTATGGGCTCCAGTAACCGCTTAAAATCACGTGGGTCGTGAGCTCGTCCACCAACCTAAGCAATAAAAAAAACCGGTTTCGAGTCTGGCCAAATATATTTAAAACTTTGGAGCTGTTACAATATATCCACTTAGCTCTGCGGTGTGAGTTTCTTAATATCACCACCCCTCGCTGTCAACAAAAACTATATGCCCCTACACTCGTTCTACTCTCCAAATTTAAATAAATTATAATATGTAGTTGTGATCGTTTCGTGGTTTGTGAAGTTTTGAAGTGAAACTTCTTTATCGGCGTTGGAAAAAAAATTACCGTCACATTTTTCGGTTACGCGTCACATTTTTCCGTTACGCGCCATCTTTTTTGTATTCATGTCTATGATAATAAAATCCTTTTGTTTAAACTTTATCTAATTTAACTTTTTTGTATTCATGTCTATGATAATAAAATCCTTTTGTTTAAACTTTATCTAATTTAACTTTATTTAACCAATTTCTAGAAAGTTGCATGTAGATCATTTTTCGAAAAATAAGGCCATAAAGAAGTTTCACTTCTTACGTGTGTACACTAGTACACGCACATATTTTTTTGAAGTGAAACTTCCTTATCGGCGTTGGAAAAAAATTTACCGTCACATTTTTCGGTTACGCGTCACATTTTTCCGTTACGCGCCATCTTTTTTGTATTCATGTCTATGATAATAAAATCCTTTTGTTTAAACTTTATCTAATTTAACTTTTTTGTATTCATGTCTATGATAATAAAATCCTTTTGTTTAAACTTTATCTAATTTAACTTTATTTAACCAATTTCTAGAAAGTTGCATGTAGATCATTTTTCGAAAAATAAGGCCATAAAGAAGTTTCACTTTTTACGTGTGTACACTAGTACACGCACACATTTTTTTTTTTTTTCTTTCCTATTTTGCACTATTATAAATATAAAAAAAAACGGACCGGTCGTACCCAAAAAATACAATTAACAACGAGCAACGTTTGATTTATATTAGTCTAGAACTATATTATAATTGTAAAACCATATTAATAAAACAATACATACTATAGTAAATACAAATTTGATCAATTCCTAAATAACTTTAACCTTCGTAAAATATGTTTGTTTTTAAAAAAAATTTTTTTTTTCTGTAATTTATTCAGCCGCACACTAAGAATACAATACCTAAGGGCGTTATAATTAAATTATAAACTTTCTTATCCCCTAGTGGGCGTTAGGGTCAACTCGCACGTTAACTGAATGCTGTATCATAAAATTTTATTATGTGCTAGATAAAGGGGTGTGTGCATTTAAAGTTATCCTATAATACGAGCATGATAAGTTAACACAAGACACAGTACATGTTAAAACCGTTAACTAGTCACATACTTAATCGGACTAGCTAATGAACTATCGATTTAATTGTGAGGTTTTGAGCCTTTGTTTTAAACTAAGCCAGGTCAATTCTAAATAAATGATTTAAGAATATTTCTCTCATAATTTTATTTGGATATCATTTGCAATGTGGTATTTGTAACATTAAAAATACATAGTAATCTTATTAGCGTCAACGTTATTAATAAAAAAAACATGTATTTGTTTGGTGCACTTGTGTCGTATAAACTTCAAATTTTACAAAAGATCACATTAAGAATGTTGTGATATCTATTAACTATTATATAATACCGTTCATCGTGGAACTAGTTCCTGAAAATTGGTATACCCACTTGCGTGGTTTAAATATCGACATAGTCGCATCGCTATTAAAAAAACACCGCCCGTCTTATCGTTTAGAGCTTAAATAGCAATGAATAACTCCATTTTATTTGTCCCGGGATCTTTTTGTTTCTGATTGACGAATTATTTTCTTATTAATAAAGTTCAAAGAACATCACATCTGTTACATATCTCCACTGTGGTTTTTAGTACGTAGCAATGATAACAGCTATCAACTGTGATACTACTCTCTATATCAGGGTAACCGGTACCATAATAAATGTCTTCTTTTTTTTCCTACCTAAGAGATAGCCTTCAGAGGCTGTCAGCGTAACCGGGTGAGTAGGTGAGCTCACGGGGCTCAAACCTGACGTTGTTGTAACACGAACCCTAGCAAGAGCCGTGCTTCGCAGAATCTACCACCGGATCGGAAACGCGACCCGCTGAGAAGATTCGGCGAGAAACTCAGTGGGCTAATAAATATCAATGTCTAAACGCAGTTCAGTATGCCGTGCCAGTTATTCGATGTCTTGGTTAGGTAAACCGATCTAGTCTATACGATATTGAATAAAAGTATTGTAATCAATGTCTATAATCTATAATCAATGACTATCATTCCTTCAACAGCACCTACCTTACACCTGTTATTTTATTGATTACGTTTGAGTGGAATTCTGACAAAAGCTACCTTTAAATACCGAAAAAGTTTTTTTCTACGTGAACCCTACTCTAACTACGTCTCAAGGGACTTCCGCGTACGTTTTCCTTTTTATTTTCATTTCTATCCCAAAACATGGGCTCGTTTTTACGAGTTGTTTTTGGTAAAGAGAAGGCTCTTCGTAGAAAATCATTGCAGACCTTCTTTGATATTCTTCAGATGTTAACCGTATTTTATACTCTCAGAAGTGCCCCTAATGAATCAATAATTAAATGTATGTACGTTTGTTTCTGTAAGTTAATACATCAGATTTGTGAAAATTCGACTTCTGTTTTAAGGCTTCCCACAGCTAGTATTTAGTGCTTAGTTTAGTTAGTAATTCAGTATTTATATCAGTAACTAGCTGACCCGGCAGACTTTGTAGTGCCTCAATCGAAAAATAAAAGAACTAAACTTTTGTATAAAATTAAAACAAACAAAAGGAATCGGTCTAACGGGGGGGACATCAAAGGAAAAACAAAATTGTTATATTCGGGGCATTTTCATATTTATCTACCTTTTAAACCTTCTCTGGACTTCCACAAATAATTCAAAACCAAAATTAGCCAAATCGATTCAGCCGTTCACGAGTTTTAGCGAGACTAACGAACAGCAATTCATTTTTATTTATAAAGATTAAAAATTATATTTTCTTCAGTTTTCACGTGTCGTTTACTGAACTAATTGAAACTAACTTTACTGAGATTAAGCGAAAAAGTAAAAGCTATAAAATCACATAAGTAAATGACAAAAATCAAAACACATTTCTCCTATATATATTTTTTAGACAAAACGAGAAACGCTTGAATGCTCCTGAACTAGAATGTAAATGAGCGTAACATAAAATTGATAAACACAATTCATGAATAATATTCGTTTAATGGCCCGCCATAATCCTGCTCGTGAAATGTCTGTGAAATTGTACATTGACGTAAACCATGGAGGTGCGATGATAAAAGGATATCAAATGGCATTGTTTGAGAATTACCGCGTCAAAGAGCATTCACGGTTGCCAAGCGTACCAAATACTAGATACGGTTTTGGCATGATACAAAATGTACTGGTCCAATTGTCACGTTTGTATCCATCATTCATTCGTTTGTTTAAAATCTGACACATAATTTTACGTTCAAGCCTTTTGTATTAAAATTTTGTCGTTAATTTAAATCGAAACAGAATCAGATAACAATTATAAACGTAATAAGTATTATAACAGAACGTATAGAAACAAATAAAATGTGTAGATGATCATATTCATTTATTTACAGAGCTTAGGCGATACGTGAGTGTTCCCATAAAAAAGAATGGTAATCGATGCCCTAGTTTTGTGAAACTAAATTACTTTCAAACTTGTTGTGTTGTTTCTTGATTTCCTTCTTCCTTGTTTTCTTTAGAACTACACACTTAAATCAACGCATATTAATTGCCTGATATTGCTTTAATGTTCTTAGAAGAAGGCACGAAACTCCGTATTTAAATGGTACTATACTGAATTTGGTTTTACATTCGCTCTTATTTTATTTCAATTATTTATGTCTGACCACATAAGTGTATCAGAAATGTGGTAATGATTTTCTCGCATTAAGCACTTTAGGTATATAAATAAATTCAATGTTATAAGCACCATATCAACAATGCTATTATGAACGAACAAGAACCGTAACCTTTTATGACACAAATGTTCATGGCAACGAACTCCACACTAAGGCCAAACAAAGTTTAGCGCCAATTTATCGAACCACTTCAAACAACATCTGTTAGCGGCCAATAGTTGGGTATTACCCGGTGTTCCGTAGTTTGGTCTATTGCTTGACCATCTGCTCCGATAGGTCACGATTCTGATAAATGTACCGTCACGGTGATTTTCCTTTTCATTACTGCTCAGTGTCATGTGTATGTTGAGTTTATAGACAAACCGTATACCATTATTTTCTTTGGCGTAGTGATTTCAGTACGTTTATTATGGCGTTAGTAGTGCAATAGTCTGCTTCGTTTCTGGCTGTTAGTTTTTATATCCATTTTCGTTAAGCATAGCTTAGCTGGTGTACAAACAATATCAAAGTTTTATTGTTACTAGAGGTCCAACAGTAGTCGAAATTCGAATATAATTAATTGGAATTGTAACTTTGTACACTATTATGATTGTATTGTATGCTTCTATTATGATTGTATTATATACTTCTATAATCACAAATTTCGCCATATGAATAAAGACAAACAATATTTAATCTATTCTCAATTTGACAACAGACGTCAAAAACAAAAGCTTGACAATAAATAAATAGTATGCATGCGTGTGTGCGTCAAATACATGGTATGTAGTGTGTGTAATGTTTTCTTTATTGATTCAATGTATCTTTTATGCATTCTTTTCAAAAAATATTAGCATTGTGCACTTCTTCTCTATATTCTCTATGAGTGTGGAAAATTTCATACTCCTCCGTCCGCGCAATTTTCGTAAAAAGGGATACAAAGTTTTTGCTTCACGTATTAATATACACCCCTATTTTTTAATTAGTACAAAAAATTTAACTGGGCTCTAAGTATCTTTAACTAATCATATTTGTGTAGTTAAAAAATAAAAAACACGAAGTCTCAAAACTGTCCACAAAAATACGTAATAACTGGTAAATGCTAAATAATTATTAAAAAAAATCAATCAATGCCCGATAGTAGGTACGTGCGGCGGGGTTTGGGTACCTACGGGGCGCTGCTCCATTGATAAATTCCGGGAAACTCAAGTCGAAGCCCACCAACCACCCCTTGTCCCTCTGCGCCCGCGCCGCGCCCCGACGCAACAACGACAAAAAACAGTGCTAAATTGTTATCCGAAGTGTGCGCATGCTTTNTCAATGAAGTTCAATGAACTAATGAATGGTTTGTAAAGTAATATGTCCATGATTTCAGTGAGATTTTTTACAATAAACAAATGATAATAACTTTGCTATTTAAAGGTATTATGAAATTTTTCCGTCACATATATGATAATAATGTCTTCCCTAATATGTCCTTAAAATTTTTGTACTAGTTATAAAATAATGGTGTATAGATGTGCAGTGGTAAATTTCATAACAAATTCGTTTTTTTTCATAATAAGTTCATATCACAAGATTAAGGAAGGAAGATTAAGACGGTTGCCTCACGCTTCAAACTTGAACGCTTAACTGCTTTGCAATAGAAACAGGCACTATGGTGATACTTGTACAATATGCCTTACTGCGTGCACTTTATCAGTCATTGATTGCGTAAATAGTTCGACTTGGAACTTTTAGATTGCAATATTGGGTCAATTCTAATTTTTTAAATTTTTTTATTGCTTCGATGGGTGGACGAGCTCACGGCCCACCTGGTGTTAAGTGGTAACTGAAGCCCGTAGACACGTACAACGTAAATTCGCCTTTCACCTTGAGATATAAGTTCTAAGGTCTCAAGTATAGTTACAACGGCTGCCCCGCCCTTCAAACCGAAACGCATTACTTCTTCATGGCAGAAATAGGCGGGGTGGTGGTACCTACCCGTGCGGACTCACAAGAGGTCCTACCACAATTGAAAAATGACTGTATATTTTTCAGATTACTAGTTGTTATTTGTTTCGCTGTAGATCCGTTATCCAAATTGATCAGCGCCAGCTAAGCTGAGAATTTCTAATCAGAATGCACCATCACGGAACAAGGGGACAGTCATTTAGGTTTTGCCCGAAACAGTGTCAATTAGAATAATGTCATAATCCTCCGCCCTCTGTTTGCGGAACACGGCTGGGTTGGACTGTGCAAACACTGAACACGATTACACTAATAAAATAATATGCGGTGTGTGTGTACACGGCTTTTCAAAATGCCCGTTTGTGTTGAGTTTTTTTCGCTCCGCTTAATATTTAACAAAAACACATACGCTTTGAGAAGTTTCTAGGTTTTTAAAACTCAATTAATAAGTAAACTTAGCAAGGAAAGGCAATAATAGTTATATGACGTGTAATATACGTGAGAAATATTATCTAAGATTAAATTTTTTTTTTTCAAGTTAATGCAATTTATCAATAACGAAAGTTTTAATTTTAAAGTAAAAATATTGAATAGGCTCTTATTCAAAGCATGCTTAGAAAAATTAAAGTAAATTTAATTCTACAATACAATGTCCACATTCGCAATTTTATTTTAGTTTAAAAATAGCTTAAGCTAAATAAAAACAAAAGTGCGCACGTATTCGCTTTAAACTGACAAAACAAAAACTTAACTCTCCGGGACTTGCGAACTTAAAATGGCCGACAGTTTACGGTCTGAATTTGAATTATGTTTTGTTGTCGAAGTTTTATTAGTTCCCGTCTAGACAATGGACCAGACGGGGTCTGGACCCCATGCCCAATTATCGGGAGTAACTCAACAGCGCGGAAAAAGTTTAATCAATTGTGAGTGATGAGTGCAGCACATTGAAATGACGTCATAAACAGCATTGCACTCGTAGGAAAGTGAATTGCTCTTTAAAAAAACCTAAAGAATTCTTTTATTACTAAAAACTAGCGACCCGCCCTCGCTTCCCTTCGGAAACTGTAATTTATTATTAATTTCTCCACTATTTAATGGATGTTATTATACATATAAACCCACCTCTTTAATCACTATCTTTTAAAAAAAACGCATCAAAATCCGTTGCGTAATTTTACAGATTTAAGCATACATAGGGACAGACAGATATAGGGACAGAGAAAGCGACTTTGTTTTATACTATGTAGTGAAGAAGACGAAGACGAAGAAGATCAATTTATGGTCAAGTATAAAATAGATTCCGAAGCTTCTTGTCACTATAAAATGACACAACTGGCGCGGCATTATTCTAAAAAACCATTTTTGGTCCGCTCAATACGCATTCAAAATGAACGCTTTCTACTTTTAGTTCTAAATGAACACTATGTTCTAATTCTTGAGCACTATGATGTGTCACGGTACATACGATACGTTCATACGTTTGAAGATAAGTTTCAGTGATAGGCAGAGGATTAGCTGTGCTTCTAAGATAAATGGCGGACTTTTTTCTTGTCTTCCTTTGAATTTGAAAAAAGTAATAGAAAAAGCAAATGTAAAAATTTAAAGGGTCAACAGTATAGGTACCCGATGTTGGTGATGGTCTCGCCATATAAGTGCTCTGAGGAATTGTTCGATATGATACCGGCATCTCGTTTTTACCATCGCACCGCCCGCCACCGGAGTAGAGTTCATCCATACTACCTGGAGCCACTGCGGTCATCGACAGTGCGTTTCCAGAGGTCTTTTTTGCCACGTAAATCCGGGTATGAAATGAGCTCCCCTCCACGGTGTTTCCCGAGCGCTATGACATATCCTTCTTCAAACGAGGCTTGTTGAGAGTATTAAGGGGTAGGCAGCGGCTTGGCTCTGCCCCTGGCATTGCTGAAGTCCATGGGCCTCAGTAACCACTCACCATCAGATGCGTATGCTTGTCTGCCTACAAGGGCAATAAAAAAATATAAGAACTGTAATTTTATTACAAAAACAAGTTCATTTTAGTCTGTTATCTTTTCAACAATATCCAAGTTTTCGAATGATTTACAATGTTCGTGGTCGCGGGCAAACTGCCCGTTACCCGGGAATTTCGGTAATGCGAAACGTACGAGCTAAAATGGTTTCACGTAAAGTTTTCTATTACTACAAAAAATCCAATGTAGATTTTTGAATTACTGTGACCGAGTTGATACCGCCTTACTGTATATTCTCTGCAAAAGTATTTGTCATTTCAATTTAAACAATATGAACCTTATTGAATTGGAACTACGATTTGAATTGCCAGTCTTAGAAAAGTCCCTTTTTTGTGAAGTGTTTATCGGAGATAATAAAAACTGCTTTTACAGCTTAACTTGTGATTTTTTTTGGAACGATGTTCCTTATGGGACGATGCGGAGGGTACCCTAACCGGGAAAAAACGTCCGTAACGTAAGATTTTTATTATTTATATTTAGTCTTAGTATGATGGCTATACAGTGTCTAATGTATATATAGTCTATGTGATGACGGTTATTATTATTATTCATATAAATAGCTGTTTCGTTGTATATTATTATTCTATATTTTTTATCAATCATTATGAATAGAATAAAGTTGATAGCTTTGTAAAGTAGTTTTTTTATTATTTTTATCAATAAAAAAATCATAATAAAAATGTATACCCGAATAATGATTTTCTTTATATCTCAAATAGAATTTAAATTAATATTTTTATAGGAACTTCGTTCCTATCCGGTATCCCACGACACCACACATCTTTATTTTAGAAATGAGAAGTGAGATCAAATGCTCAATTAAATGTACTGAAAAATCGTTAGTAAATTACATATCGACGCTTGAAAGGCAAACATGACTAAGCGACAATGCGTGAACTTTACAGTAGACTAATTTAATGTTGAAATACCTGAAAACAAAATTTATTTTAACGAATCCAGCTGTAGTAGAATCTAGTTAGTAGCTGTAGGATTGAAATGATTTTAATAGACCTAGAAATATATATTTTTTGCGCATCGAATATAGTTATTGCCATTATTTTGGGATTATCTTATCGGAATCTACCAGCACACAAGTATCTTTGTTTTCGCTTACGGTACCAATAAGTCCCGTATATGTTTTGCTCTCTCACCCTTGGAATAGTTTGACAGTTTGATGAATAACACACCGCATCAGATGTCAATAAACGTTGTAAATTGATAGAGCACGTATGCGCAGCACTGAAGTGATTATGTATAGCTTCCTGTTGCCAGTTTTGGCTATAATCACATTAGATGTCGTCATAACAAGCCTTTGACTGTGTGTAGCTGAGATTAAACTTGTTATTTCTAGTAATTTCATTCAGTATTTCGTCTAGTTACTAGCTTTATATCTTAAACTATGTAGTTTGAAGGAATTTTTGGGAAGATCTAGTATTATCTTTATGATCATATTTTATATTCGATTTTGTTCTCGTGTAGTTATTCAAATTAATAGATACTTACTTTGGTTTATAAGTCAAAAGTAAACTTAACTTAATCATCGAGTTTTTTATTTTGTAATGAGACTATTTATGACCCTAAGGGTCGAATATTACAATAGTCTGCATTAATTATTTGTAATTAGTATATTTTAGGGAAAAGAATTCTTGTTATGTTTTGTTCTCAACAAGGTATGATAGAGCTTTCACCCGCTTTTCATATCCTCCAACTACCTTAAGAGTCTATCTGAATATTGTACAATTTTAAAATGCGTTTTATTTGGAATAACACACACCTTTATTTGTCTAGTTTTATTTATATTCCAAAGACAAAGGTAGGTGGAATTAATTGTTCATTGCCAATCACAAACGGTCAGCAGAAAAAAATATATATTATAAAATGAATTTAGTATTTTCTTCAAATCACGCGAGTTATAGACATACTTAAATGAGTTTTACGTTTTCTTTCTTAATTATTTTCATTTAAATCTTCTGTCAAATTAAAAAATTATTATAATACATATTATAATCATTTTTTGTTTTGCTGTCATTCCTTTCGAACCCATTAATCTGAATGGATCCACAAAACCGGTTCTCGTTAAAAAACTGTATCATTTACAACAAATCATTCGGATCGGACAGTCATGACTCAGATACTATTGTCGCAAATGGATTGAACTACATTTTCATTTAAGGGCGGGTGCAGGCCCGCAGGCGTGCAAAGACTAATCCGTATCATCTGCTACCGTGGTAATTATTTAAAAGGGAACTTGCTCTATGAACCGCACGTAAGCCAGCACGCGTGTCCAACCCTAATTGTTACGTTCGATAACCAATAAGACCTCCTTCGGGTGACCATGAGATTCAATTTTTAATCTTATGAAACTTTATTTATTTTTAAACGTTTATTATAGTTTAGTTATTATTTTAACAAAAACTATTGAGTATTTCTTATATCAAAAATTATTAAGTGATCAAAACAACCAATCTAAAAGCTTTTAACAATGTATACAATTCTAAAGCTTATAAAGAGGTTGTTAGTGATTACAGACATAAAAATAGTTATTTCATCATTAGCTTACGATACAACAAGTACTACGCGACTACTCACTTTTTTTCCTACAGATGCTGATAGCCTTGAGAGGCTATTTCAGCTTCGCCCTGACGTGTAAGTGAGCTCACGGGGCTCAAACCGGAGTGTTGCTAACACTGCCCTAGCAAGATCAGTGCTTCACAGAATCTACCACCGGATCGGAAACGCGACCCACTGAGACGATCCAGTGAGAAACTCAGTGGGCTGTGTCTGTGGGTTAATTCGCTCGTCGAGCCCTTCGTCGCAAGCGACGGGTTCGACGAGGACGGTGACCGGTGCTTGTGGTACCTAAAAGCACCGTTAATAGATCGGGATACTCGCTGCATTCATCAGTATTGTATTGCCTCCTTTCTTTCAAAAAAAATTTTTTTTTTTTTAATCACTCTACGTTACTGGTCCCGTGATAAGTTCGTAAAGAACTTGTGTTACAGGTACCAGATAACAGATATAAATGTAAGATTTTTATTATACACATACATATATTTAATATACATCCATAACCCTGGAAAAGACATTTATATTTATCATACAAATATCTTCCCTTGGCGGGATTCGAACCCGCGACCCTCTTGTGTAGTGACCATGTCACTTACCACTACACCAGACGGCCGTTATATAAATATCCTTCAAGATTAGGAACGTTTGGTAACCTCATGTTAAAAGCATGAAAACATAAATTATAATAAACCGGGGTGTGTCAATGTTGCGTCCGAACCTCGAAATGTATTAAACCACAGAGATTGACTGCCCTATACAGATGAAGCGTGACGCATTAGCTAATAGTGAAACCAAATATTATCGATGAAATCAATAGTGACATAATGAAAAAATAGCTGTGTTAATATTATAATTTTTATTATTGCTTAGGTGGGTAGACGTGTTGACAGCCTACCTGGTGGTAGTGGAAATATAGTTTATAACCTGGTTTAATATATAACCGGGAGCCATTAAGCAGGCCGAATGCAGGCAGCATTGGAGGAAGCTGGTGCAAAAACTGGACCAAGGTGGTCACGACCCTCAGTAATGAGGAAACGACAGAGAAGAAGAAGAAGAAGAATATATAGAACCATTTTACCATAGTCAATGACATCGGCCGGGCAATGTCAAATGTATCTGCTATAATAAATAAGACAGCGTGTTTGCTGGTTCATGATTTTACTTACCAAGAGATCTATTAATCATCACAATCATCATCAAAAGACAAATCAACTTGTGGTTTGTGGACCAGGGAAGCAAATCTTGGTATCTGGAAAACGCAACGAATTTCGTTGTTGAATTTTGAAGGCAAATAATTTAGATATTTCTAAAATCTTGTCTATGCAAAATTACCTTTTTGATTGATGATTTTTGCCAACGCAGTCTTATAAGTATTACGACTAAAATGGATTTTCACCCAAACCATTGCCATTGACAAGCACAGTGTCAATCAAGTAAGAAAACAAAACTATAATATAATACATATCATGTTTCGTAAATTCATACCAATGCAAATAAGTCAATATTATATGTAGGTATTTTTACGGGTGGTAGTACCTCTTGTGAGTCCGCACGGGTAGGTACCACCGCCCCGCCTATTTCTGCCGTGAAGCAGTAATGCGTTTCGGTTTGAAGGGTGGGGTAGCCGTTGTGACTATACAGAGACCTTAGAACTATATCTCAAGGTGTGTGGCGCATTTACATAAAAAAATTAAATAATCGAAACTGAACAAGCAAATCGCAGGATAAATTTCACGTAAGCCTAATCAGTATTTATTCTTCCTATAGCTGATAGATTAAGCTCATATTTTAACGTTTATGAAAATGTTATAACTTTAAAGTAAGTACAACACTATAGATACCTAATAAGTCTGTAAGTGTTGTCGGCCAACATTGGCGCTATTGTTAACGACTGCGACCGCGTCTGTTTGGCACATCCCCTCGTAAAAGATTACATTGTAATAAGAGTGCTATTAAAAAGCGTATCATTTTGTACAATATATCTAACAAGGATTAATCTGGGTTTTTTGTAGCTGTTCCAATTTGTTCCATATATTGTTTGGAAATATTGTTAAATTTTTCCATCACAATTTTTAGGATCGCTATATAGGTAAATAATCACATACACGTAGTAAATTATCTCATTTTTATTACTAAAGTAGTTAGATTAATATGCTTATTGTATTGAAATATTCGTCACAATTATCTATATATAAATAGAAAAAAAAACCAGACAAGTTTTCCTCCTCTCTTTTAAGCTATTTTCTTTTTTTCTTTAGTAGCTACAAGCATAATGTTATCAATAAAAATGTTAATAATTAAAGTGAGAAGATAATGCATAAAATGAATCAAATCTTAAAGTGTCAGTGATTAGGGTAAAATTACGAACATATGTTAAAATTAACATGTTTTCAAGAAGCGCCTAATCTATATACTTTGAAGTCGACGGAGCACAAAGAATAACATGTCCGGTGTACTAGTATCGATCGAACCGATATTAGTGATAATTACAACCCACAGTCTGGTATCAATCATTATAATGAGATACGTACTTAACCTATTCTTACATATTACTACAATTATGAAGGAGTAATATTGTGTAATAAAAAGCAACGCCTTAAAATTACAATTTTCGTAATTAACGGTGGCATGTACCACCACCCTACAACCATATCTACTGCGAAGCTGTAATGCGTTTCCGTTCGAAGGATGGGAGGACTTAGACCCTAATGTCTCAAAGTGGATGATGGCATACAGTTCTGGTGTCTACGGGCCTCAGTAGCTGATTAATACACTATGGTTTTGAATTTTGTCTCAATAAACTTAATCTAACACCACTTAAAACAGTACATTGTGTATCACCTTTGATCCTCTTATCGTGAAGATGATCGCCAGACATCAAGATACTTTTAGTTTCGTTATAAAATATGTGATGTGAAACCTAAAAAAGTCTAGAAATTATTTTTTGGAACGAAGTTACTTATCGCGCGTTGTGAAAGGGGGCTAGACGGAAAAAACTCTTACGAAAAGTTGTCACGACACTTTTTAGATCCGTTATTCTGACCAATCAACGTGTAGGCGCTTATCGCGTGACATTGCTCATATCCGATTGGTCCGCGTAATGAGTACAGTTTCTCGAGATAGCGTTTCAACAATAGTAATTTAGTTCATAGTATTGTTTTTTTCTTCTTCATAATGCCGTAATTTATTATTATAACTTAAAAAAAAATTACAATTCCTTCACTAATTAATCGAACTTCGTTCCATCCGGGTGTCCCTTGACATCTCTCAAGTTTTTTATTATAGATATGTGACGGTAGTTACCGCATTATTATATTGGACAAACAACATCTGAGTCCTTCGTGACCACGAAAACTGTGAACCTTCCGAAACGTGGGATATAACGTCATTGTAATGACAATAAATAACGCGAGGTTTTAAAACGTAAAAGTAAACAAAAAACAGAATGGATTGAATAAAAGATAATGAAAAGTGTGTTGAATTTTTCCATGTGATTCTTTAATTTTGAGAAATGAAAAAAAAACGCTATTATTTTCATACATTTATTTTTATAAAAATGCATCAAGATCACTGGTTATATTAAACATTCAACATCGTATTAAGCTTACAGACGTCGATTCAAGCATTACAACAAAAGCGTTTTATGCTGCATTTGCCTAATAATACGTTCTTGAATTATATTTTCGTCAAAACATACTTATTTAACATAATGTATTTCCAGTATTCAGAACTTCGTAAATATAATTAAAAGGCAGACCTACGGTATAATATTTGTAGTTTGCCGTCAGCACAAAAACTACATTCGCAACGTTGGGTTACGAAATAAACAAATGCCTTAATTAATCATTTTTTACTTGTGTCGTAGAAATATTATTTCATAACTCCATATATTGACATTTAAAACAACAATTTATATATTTCCGTATTCAAATAGATAATTCTGAGCATTCCTATTTCATCATTAATAAATTTTATATGCTTTTCAATTTATATGCTTTTGAACAGTTTTAAATAAATACCAGTTGGCTTTGCTTAAGTAATAGTGAAATACCTTCATTCAAGTACAAAATAGCATTTTCAAACTAACGATTAAATTCGAAATCGATTTTATTATATTTCTCGATTTATAAATATTTTGTTTTAATTTATTCTAAATAAGCTTTATTACAATACAATAACGGTAGTCTTATTGAGAAAAAATCATTATTAACTACGTGATAAAGTCATGTGATGTATTTAATAAATGAAATTATTGATGATAGATTGTATTGTGAATCTATGAAATAGGCAGGTATATTATCCAATGGAACTCTGCTACTAATCAATAACCCATTCTGTTTGAAGGATAGGAGCCATTTGACTATGGAATTGACCTTGAACAAATGTCTCAAAGGTGTCAAGCAGGGGCACTAACACATATCTGGACTCTGCCTATCTGGGACAAATATGAAGAATACAATATTTAGATTTTAATAATATTTCTATATAAACAAATTAATTTGTAGTTTCTTGTGTTTGTTGAATGATAAACTTATTTTGAAGTATTTTACATATCTTAGGTCAAAAGAAAAAAAGTAACGATGATGACTTCAGCATCAACCTTAAGAATAACAGTCCTAATCGTATTATTGTGTGATGTGTGTGTTACAGATATATCTTGTAAGTACTTTTTTTATAGACATAATATTTAATTAGTCAATTGAGATTGACAATCTCACGTCCCTAATTTCTTATTTAGTAGCTATATATAAGTATTCATTACAATGACTAACATTTCTCAAAAATATTTAAAGTAACCTAAAAGCTTGGGTGTATCCTAATTAAGCAATACTTAACAAGTAATGTTGAGGAATATTTTAAAACTAAATTTTCTTAAATCACAATATTTTTTAAATAAAAACGCTTACCTGGATTATATAACCTTAAATATGTTACAGATATTGGTGTACCTGTTATTTGTATACCTGTTATTTATCTCTAGAATATAACAGATATTTGTTGTTCGCAACGCCAAGTTAACAAGTTAATGTGTTAAGTTAGTTAACAACAATGTTTTGCAAAAATATTGTAAGATATTTTGGGAATTAATTCATTGGCGGGGCTAAAAAAACAAGTATTACTCTATATTTACATTCCTAAATATTTACAATAATTACTTAAGCTAAGTTACCTAATATGCTATTAACGAATTTGATTTTATAGTTTAGCAATAAAATATTAAAACATTTAAAATTTAAGAGAGAGAGACAATAAAACTTAAATAAATTAACTTGGATTATAACGTAATATTGGAAGTGGCTTCTTATGATACTCATTTTTTTAAATCAGGAACAAATCAGATACTGACATAAATACTTGTACAGTGACCACACTGAGCTAACACAAACATGTTTCTGACAAGAATCTTTGCCTGAAATAGGAATAAAACCCGCGGTCCTCGGTTTAGTAATCAGGGCGCTAATCAATGCGCCATCGGGTGAAGCGTTGTCAAAAATTATGTCAAAACATTACTAGCAGGCTGCCAATCATGCTGCACATGCCAGCCATCTTAAATATATGAATCTATCGATATATGTTACTTAAGGTGATTACATTCTAAAGCTATTTACAATAATCCTATAATACCCTTGTAAATATATAGCTGAACTGACTTAGTTTTAAAAACGGTAATCTGTATTCTTTGCATAATAAAATCGACTCTTAATAAAAGGTTTCAATGTGAATCGCAACATAACGTATTTGAATGACATTTAGGGTTCCGTGTTAAATGTCAAAACGTAACCATTTTAGGTGCCAATGGTTCCCAAAAGATAATAGATTACCGAATTTAAAAATAAGTGTCTCAAACATTTAATCTAAACGTAAATAGAAGGCACATATCGTACCTTTGAAGCAGAGAAAAAGTCGTAAGATTTTCGCAGCGTAAAATTGATTTTAATCCTAAAATAAATGTATATTACTTTATAACTTTGTGACGTTCATTGTAATAGAAATGGTGTAATGGGAACAAGAATAAAAAGTGTTAGCTACACAGTCAATGTGAATTGTGTCCATACGTATTCTTAAATGTACAAAGAGACGGATAGGTTGTGTTGTGTAAAACATTACTCATAAGTATTATATTTCTAATTCATTAATAAATTGTCGATATATGTATTTTTTATATGAATAATAAAAAAAACGAAATATCATTTTGAATGTAGTTTGTGTTACGCTAAAATTGATTTCACAAATTCTCAAATTTGGCAGATGCGAATACTGATCGCGCACATCACAAATACACAAGCTTTAACTCGGCAAGTGAAATATAAAATTCCTATAATTAATTAAGTATCGATAGTAAAAAAGTGAGATTACTCATATCGTGTTTTTTTTTGTTTTTTTTTTTTCAATATTAAACCGCAGAGTTCTTGCCAATGATGGGGCCCCCGCTTGTCGCGTAGACCCGATGTCCATCAAATTCCACTGAGGAGTTTCGCTTCATTGCATCATCTGTGTCTTTCAACGGTTCCTTCTCATCCCTGTCAATATAAATTTTTAGATTAGATTCTCCTCTACAAACAAAAATAAACAGATAACTTTTTAGATATCTACAATCTCTATTTACAGTAATGCTTCTTAAATATTAAGTGTATAAACTATGGTAACGCTAAAATGAAAATTATTTCAGTCAAAGTGACAGATTTTATTCGAAATTTTACTATTTTTGTGTCAATTTATGTTGATATCAATGTAAAATGAAAGTTTATGTCACTTTAACTGAAACATTATTTGATGAGGTTAATTATTTTGACTTGAAGTGATGAGCGAATGAATATAGGGACAACAAGCATTTTATTTATTAAATAAGCATTTTAATTTTGCTAAAAAAAAGACAATCAAATAAATATACAATTTAAAACTACTTTTACGAATCGTCTGTGACCACGAAAACTGAAAAGTATTCGAAATGATTCAGTGAAAATAAGAAACGCGTGATTAAACCGTAAAAATAGTTTTGATTATAGACAATTTTAATAAAATGTGAATGAATCTTACACTGGCGTGGTTGGTATATAGCTAAACATGTGGTCGCAAAGGGCAGCGTGGGGGAAGAAAACATATATTCAAATTAGTGGATTGTGACAAAATAAACATTAAGAATTGCTTATGTTAAAAATGATTTATAAAACCGTCGTGTAATGGGAATGGTAATGTTTTGTGATCACTGTAAAACATGAATCGAAAAAACACAGAATATAAACGAAAAGTTGCCGTAAGAGATGTTCCGGAAGAGAACTTTTCTTATCTGAAAATAAACGATGTATTCAATCGCTGATAACGAGACATCCGCTTATCGAATATACGTTTTTAATACAAAATGTTCCTACGTTAAAGTTTAATACAAAATGATGCGCTACATAATTTTCTCGAACTACATTGACCACACCACTCAAAGCTTGGATCTCTTTTAAACAGTTTACATCGCTATTAAGAAAAACGCTAACTGCCAAGCTTAATTTGTATTTACATTCCGCTCAGCCCCAGCGAAAAGTTTTTTTCATACATACACCGTTGTTACATCGTGTCGAAACAGAATTTATATGTTTACGTCTCCTCACAAGGGCCGAACCACAGCGTCCGCACAAACAAAGCATGCAGGCAATCTCAAAGTTTGTTACGGCAGTGTATGATGCCTTACGTCGGAGTAGACACGAGCTTGACTGGTGGCGGGAGGGGCGCGGGGGACGGCGGCGCGCGCGGCTTCATGCTGCAATAAGGGAGCGGGAAGCGCCAACCGTACAGACTAACGGGCAGAAACATCTCTCATCGACACTAAGCCCTCATTCGCACGGGCGTTTTAAAAACGCTGCATTAATTTTTTTTTTCCTACCTAAGCACGTAGCAATGGTAACAGATAGCACAGTACACTATTCTGTATAGCATAGTAACCGGTACCATAATAAATATCTTCTTTTTTTTCGTACCTAAGAGATAGCCTTGAGAGGCTATTTCAGCGTAACCTTAACTAGTAGGTGAGCTCACGGGGCTCAAACCTGACGTTGCTAACACGAACCCTAGCAAGAGCCGTGCTTCGCAGAATCTAACACCGGATCGGAAACGCGACCCACTGAGAAGATCCGGCGAGAAACTCAGTGGGCTGGTTGCGTTAAAACTCGGCGTTGGCGCTTTTATAACGTTCTCGATGTGACGTAATCTGTAACGCCCAACGCTTAGCGCTCGAAATGAAACACTGCGCAATAAAAAAGCGTCGCGTTTTAAAAGCGCTGACGTATGAGCATATACTAGGAAATACATCTGTTATATTTGAACGCTTTTGAACGCCCGCTAAAAAAACTCCCGTGCGAATGAGGCCTAACACTTGTAGGTGGGAAAATGGAACAAGGAACACTGGGGTATAAGGTAACATAAAACAAGGTAAACAAGAAAGTCTGATGAAATTGTAGTCGGGAACAACAGGAGACAGTTATGATGTCGATGATGTGCAATTAAATGATATTTACGGTTCATATTATAATAATAAAAAAAAACCAGTTAACGTAAATTAGTTAAATAGAATCTTAGTCACGAAAATTTATAGTTCAAAGATAAAACTAATTACCTTCCCAATTTTGCTTCTTCGTCGTTGTGTTTCTTGGCGCGTTTGCCGCACAGGGTAGCAATCACGCCCTGTTTTCTGAAGCACAGCAGCAAGAGATCCACGATGAGAAGACAAATGATGACGCCAGCCAAAGACAGCCCTATAATTGCCCCGCTCGATAGAAGTTGCGCGTGAGCAAAACCAGAGCGTTCAACACCTGTAGAAATTGCCAATATTAGAAAAGTGACTACAATCCAAATTCAAGAGCAGTAGAATTACGCACCAAATGTTTTTCATTATAAATTTTTTATTAAGCATTGGGCAAACATCGACTGCTCTTTGTATCGTTAGTTTTATGCATCATGTAGAAGCTGAGGATGTTAGATGAATGAGTATGGAGTTGTAATAAACGTAATGCTATGCATAGTATTTTATTTCGATATATAACTATACAGCAAGCCTTTTTACATTAATTACGATCAATGTGAAAAATGGGGAGTGCTTCCAAATAATAAATTACGTGCACCCAATCACCAATAGCTACCGAAAGTGATTTCCAGAACGAGTATTGAAATGTGAATTCACAAACAGTAAGCACTTCGCTATCATGAAATGGGGTTTGAATGAAAAATAATGATGATGAATAATGTGAAATAAATGACACATAAATTTTTTAACCTAAATACTAATTATGAGAAAATAATAATAAGAAAAGTAAAGTTGTCAAGATGCAAACATTCCATAATATTTAATTTTTGCGAAATAAATGTTCAAACCCCATGACAATAGATCTTTTTTCTCTAAAGCATTAGCAAGATCTATTTAACTTGGGAATAAATTAACGTAAACATTATCTAAGGTCACTATTGCTCGGGGTCATGACAGCCATCACCTAAACTTTGTTTAAAACGTTGTAAGCGAAAATATAAAAATAATCGGTATATTTTCACTAAATTCACAAGAAAAACACCCTGTAATTAAAATTCAAATAAAAAAATCTAATATCTTTACTATTTCATGCATCAGAAAATAAAATACTGATAATTTTCATCCGAAATATCCTTATAATTTGTTTAATATAAAAATGAATTTGAATGGTAAATTAAAGATGCCTCAGGAAACTGACCGCCGATATCACATTTTGTTAATCACCGATGCATGGAACAAGCTAGTGGAAGAATGTGAAACAAACTCATCGAAGGGTGTATTAAATAGGTCATGCACAAATAGTTAATTAGTACATTCCAAAGAAAACTATGCAGCATCACTATGAACTAAATTAAGGGTTTCATATTTAATGTAAAAGATAATATTTACCCAATTCTCATGAGGGCGACACAACACACACTCGACAAACAGTCAACAGTTAGGGATTGGCTAATGGATTGGTTCCTTGATAAGCATCTTGACAGCTTTCTTTTGGTTAATATATTAATTTATTTATTAGTCTATTAATTATATATCTACTAAATAAAGGTCTGTGTATAAATCTGTGTATAAATTTTTCCTTTATGCGTTTTTATATAATTAATCGGATCATAAAAACTTGGGTGTACTGTTGTATATGGTTTAAATAAGCGGCACGCGAGTAATTTCAAACCACTGATACTATTCATACAATTAGCGGCACTAAGAACGAAGTGTGACTAGTTACATAATAATTTTTGTTACACTCAATAGTTTTTCTTTTCTTCAGATTTTAGAAATATTTTAATCGGATTAATTTATTTTTTAAATTTTCATGTATTTCAATACGGTACCGAGGAATTGCTGCAAATTGTATCACTTTGAATCAATAAAACAAAACTAACACATTTATTTTAGCGACAGAATAAATTAAGGATGTTGTTTTTCAAACATTTATTATGTTTCACATTGGTCTTTTTACTCAAACATCACAATCACTCACACTCCACAACAGTAGTAGTTATTGTATAATATCTAACCGCTTTTGTTTTTTCATTTAACCACTCAACATCTCAATGTTTACTAGTCTCTCAGATGATATCACCACTGGAACGTCTTACATTATTTTTAAAATACTTATATTATACCAAAAGGACAAAATACTCATCAAAAAATTCGTACACAAAAGTTTACTCTTAAATCTTAATCTATGCCTATATTGTGTAAGCCTTTTTAATTTTTGGCATTACATTATTTATTATTGCAAGGAAAATATTTTGAATTAAATGGCAGTGATAATTTTTATAGCCATATTACATATTAAAACTACTTGCGTTTTTCATTCTATGAACTTTCAATTAAAAAAATTGGCACAACAAATTTAAAATTTCAAAGATCTAAATTATTATATTTTTAATCATTGAATCAACACCGTTACGTATTTACAGACAAACAAATTATATTATCACAATAATTATTTCCTAAACAACAATAAGTCAACTTTGGACTTTGTTAGATATAATTTAGTGTTTTTTTATTTATTCAAACTAAGAATAATACAAGAACTGTAGCTATAATGTCCAGTTTAGTGTTTGCCCATCTCAAATAGCTGGGACATCCATTTGGGTTACCTAGAAAATATTTACTATTATTGTTAAATAAGCATTTTTATTTCAATTAAATAAAAATGAAATGAAATTTACAAAAAAAAATAAAAAATAAAAAAATGATGTTGTGAATAATAATAATCATAACTTACCATACACAATAATTTAACACTAACATAACAGGGCATTAATGAAGAAAATTTAAATAAACTAAATTTAGTAAATTAGCAATGAACTTAAAAACTAAAACATAGATCTCACAACTTAACTATGAATCAAAAACGAAAGTAAAATATTTTGTTATGGTTTATTTGTACCTTAATCTGTTTTTTTTTTTTGATGTAGTTAATTGGCAAGATCTCATTCTTAAATAAATCGAAAAAAGAAATAAAACGAAACTTAATTTAATTAAACAAATCAAAATAATCGAAAAAATAAACAATGGTTAATGATCAAACTGGTTAACAGCTCGCGTCTCATAGAATTGTACTTATCGAAGCGGCATAACCAATTTTAAAACTAATAAAAGTTTAGAATGCGAAAATATTTGTTCACACAGTTATTTATAATTACATGATCGAAAACCAACTGTCAGGAAGCGCACCGAAGCACTAACACAATTCGGAATCAGTAGCAGTTCACATAAACAAACACAATACAAAGGATGCGACGAAGGAACGAACATAATAGTTAGCGGTCGTAGCTGAGGAGGGCTTTAAAGGTTCAGACGCAGTGTAGACATCGTAGAATCCCGCCCGTAACGGCACTTCATTACTCTCTTTATTGTACTCACCAAGAGCAGTTTGGACGTACAGTTGGGCGGGCAGTGAGAAACCGAGCTGGTTATGGGCCCGCAGATGAATGCGGTAACGAGTGTCCGGATGTAGCCCTCTGACTTCGTATGTAATGGCTTCGAATGACTTAAGTTCTTGGGTAACGCACTCGTTTTCCGACGACACACGCCATTCGCCGCTTATCTTCAAAACCTGCGTCGAAAGGGTTAGCTTATTAAAGATCTATCAAATCATTTACGTACTCCAATTAATTGGAAGATTCACTTACCGGACAATAGCGGATTTCGTACATGTCAATAGGCTCCCCATTATGAGCGGGTATTTTCCACTTCAGTTCATATCTGTCTGCGTATTTTCCGTGAATAAGCGATTCCGAGCTAAGGTTCTCTCTCCATTTCGGCTGTTCTGGTGGTGACCTGAATCATAGTAAAGGTTATCAAAAAAAAAGGCAATGAATGCAAAAGGCTGTGATCAAAAATTCTACGCTTTACAGAACCAAAATAAAAAAAAGATTGTGTATTTTTTTTACCTTCTTGGCATGATAACCGTAATAGGAGATCCCCAACTACCAATGCCAACTTGATTAACTGCAGCGAATCTAAAGTCATAGGTAAACATTGGTCTCAAGTTTTCCACAGTGTATGGGGAATTAACCGACCACGTGCGGTTCTGTGCTAAGTTCCAGTCGAAGTTTGCATTTTCTTTGAATTGGGCAACATACGCCAAGATCGGCGGACCCATGTCTTCAGCAGGTCCAACAATATTGAAAGTAACTGAGGTTGCTGTGATAGTTTCTTGTCTTGCCTGAAAAAGTTTATTTTTAATATGATCAATAAAAGAAGCTTATATTTTGAGTCATCGCATTTGCTCTTGTAAGTTGAAGTGATGAAGTTACCTGTACAACAGGTCCGGGAGGAAAAGCTTCTCTGAACTGAATGACATGCTCTGCTTCTCCTAGAGTATTGGTAGCAACGCACTTGTATATTCCATACAGTCCACGATCCAGTGGCGTGATTGTGACATAGCTTATTGGGCCAGACCCAAAGATTTTGATATGGGGCGTTTCTACCAGATCAGCGTCACGGAACCTAATCCGTAAAAATTTAAGTCATTACTTACAAACTCTATTGTCGGAGATTTTGCATTGTAGTTAAATCTATGTATGTGTGTATGTATATATCTTTTGTGTATGTATTTGTAATTTATTTAATATAAATTTGATTGCACCTACCGCTATTTACTCTGCACTACCTTTGGTTGACTGGTAGAGAATGCCATAGGCATTAAGTCCGCCAATGTAAATTTTACATGAAGTGTAATAAATAAATAAAATAAATCTTAATACAGCATCGCTGTTTACCTCCACTTGATCGTAGCATTGGGAATACTCTCAGCGACGCACGTCAAATTTACAGTTTGCCCATTCCAACTCCAAATCGGTACTGTAGGCATTCTTTCAAAGGTTGGCCGGAACTGCACAGCCAAATGGCCGTTTCGCCAAGCTTCACCAGCTGGATAAAACAATTATATATTGTTCGTGCAAAAAAAACTTTGATCATTTAAATTAAATCAAGAAAACAGCTCACCATCGTTCTCAGCAATGCACTCGTATAAACCATCATCAGTTCTATTCAAGTTCGAAATCATGATTACTGCGCTAGATTCAATTTGATCTCCTGATTGATGACTGCTGGTCTCAATAGTAATCCTAAACAAAAATATTACGTTTAATGATATTAAAGAATGTCAAAAGTTTATCATTTACCAATTTCTTTATTTATTTAAAAAAATTGTTGTTGTGCTCACCTTCCACCATCATTTGGTCCATTAACAAAACGCTCACTATTGCTCCGCTTACGGAAACTAATGCGAGGTGCTGGACGACCAGTAGCTTTACACTCCAGTCTGCCTTCTTGTTTTTCGGGAGCAGTAGTATTGTAGAGTTCGAAAATCCTTGGCTTTACAAGTACTTCGACTTCTATTTCGGTTTCGTTTTGACCAGCCTTATTAACCGCACTGCAAATATACTTTCCGTAATCAGCGGCTTCGACTCTATCAAAAGTTAAGAGTCCAGTGTTTTCGTTAACGTTGAATCGTGATGTAGTAGCCAGGTTCTAAAAAAAATCAGAGAAGAGGGTTTATTTAGCGTTATTAGACGATATTAGTCCTGTGCCCAATTAGAGTTAAGCGATTAGTGAAGCCATTATATTTAAAATAGTTACATTCGCTAACAAAAAAGTAATGGTAAATTATTGTAATCTTACCTCGCGTGTCGAAGCTTTAATCCAAGTATAAGTCGGCGGCGGCTTTCCTCTCGCTTTGCAAGTAATTGCAGCTGATTCTCCCTCTTTGATTCTAACTGTCGTCTCTCGTTCTTCCATTTCTGGTGCGGTGTAAACCTATAAATTAATTAATTTTACACAATCAAATATTAGATGGATTTTCTTGATGTTCTACGAATCATTTACTCTGAACTTTTGTTCATCACATACCTCAAGTTTAATGTTCCTTTCCGCAAGTTCACCAGTTTGCATGACGACAGCTCGACAAGTATATGTACCATCATCACTTTCTTGAACGTTTTTAATCATTAGACCATTAGCGTGTATTACGTATCTGTCACCAGTTACGATCTGTTGAGTTGAAATTTATTATTAATAAAATCAGTTCTTGATTTATTTAAGTACTAGAGATATTTGAATATTGTTTGAGCTACTTACGGGATTTTCTTCTTTAAACCAATCTACTGATGGTGCAGGCTCGGCTGTAACCTCGCACATGACTTTAAAATCTTTGCCTTTGGTTGCATACTGGTTCTCATTAGCGTTGGTCCAAGTGATAGCAACTAAAAATGAACGAAATTAGAATATATACTATGTATTATTTTAGAAACATTTTTCTGGATTAATCTGGTGTCTACTTATGTTCATTTGGTGTTTATTTGAATTTTTTTAACGTTTCAAATATTTTGAGATTGACTACACAAACTGTTTTCAAGTGAAAACAAATAACAAAAGATATCAGTAATTTTATTTTTATAACTGTAATTTTTATTATATCATTCTAAATTTTAAAGTTTTTTTTGTGAATAGAGATGAAGGGTTTCTTTTATTTCAATTGCTATCACTGTAAATTCTCCTTACCAAATGTATCCAAAATAACGCTGGCGCTAAGAGGGATATTCGTGTAAGTAGCCTCACAGGAATAGTTTCCAGCCATTGCAGGCGTTATCGAGGATATATACAACAACTGAAGCTGTTTGGCAGGCATTGCTTCTGTGTATATTTCCGGACGAGTTCCAGCACTGTAAATTTAAAAACATTTTTGATTATATTGAAATGGCGGTTTTGGTCTTTCTATAGTATCTTTAGCGTATCTTTATAAGTTCTTATTGACAATATGCTGAAATGAACTTCTATAATGTAATTTTGAAAAGCACGGATTTGTTCATTGTGTGTCCACGCTGACAGACGACTTGTGGTTACGATCAAACTATTGCTTATGCTATTAACAAATTTCGGTAACTTCTTGACAGGCTGCTTGCTACTGTTCAATATATATAAATGCAATCTGCCGTTGTGAAAATTACAGTATATCTTCAGTCTACGATCTCTGCTTGCTCGTTTAATAGATCTCTAAGCAGTGAAGACAAGAAAGTCAGATGTTATGACACCCACCCGAGCGTGATTAAATAGCAAAGCACTTTCAAAATTAAGATGCTCCCCTTATTTGTGTACAGCGACATGTTCAGTTCAATCAGGTTTTAGATACTCACGCAGCTTCCATGATGATCTGTCCTTTCGGGTCCCTCCACTGTGGCTGTGTGACCAGTGCCGGATCAGGTGCATCAGCTTGACAGGTAAGTACAACAGACTTCCCAACTGCCACAGTCTGCTGTTTCGATATCGGAAGTATCCTCAGGTTTTGGGCTAGACAACCTGTCAATGCAAAGAAAGTACATTTAGACAGTGCATTATTTTAAATATTAACATATTGCCAAGGTATAAAGACGATTATTATACTAATTGGCATTAAATTATTTACGTAATACGGGTTTTACTATTAAATCTTCGTAATGGATTGCTTAACATTGAATAGTAAAAAGAAATTGAGTAACTAATTGATAATTTGGCCTTTGGATAAAGGTTTCACCCTAAAATGAAGACAGCCGAAATTGCAAAGGCAGCCCCTGTGCAAGTCTTTCATTAAGTCGGTCGCAATTTATTCATCGGCACGTGACGTACTTCATTAGGAAGACATCACACGCCTTCAACTATGTACTTAATCTGTACATTGTAAACAGTTTTTGTTTGTCTTCCTTTGCATTTGTACGCGTAGAGCGGCACATTGACCACATACATATATTCGAATATAGTTTTCAACCCTTTGACTGTTATGTAGGTCACCGGTGCCCTACTACGTGGCGCACTGAAGTTTTTATGTCGACTTCTGTTATTAATGCACCGGAATATCTAGTAGACTCGGAGAAAGACGAATCCGAAGATACTGACAGTGGATCTAAGTCTCAGAGACCTAAATAACTAAAAAGATCCAAAAAAAGTGGGTGTGTGTAAGTCACACACGGTAGAAATTTAACTTATAAATAAGATATAGATATACTGACTACCCCACTACACAGGAGCATACATATGGACAATATTTAGTAGACGATAGTGGGGATGCTACGAAAAGTCACACAAAGAGGAGACCGAGACCGAATCCTGATCATGCAGGAGCCAGTCACCGTCGACGCCCTAGACACGTCCTTACGGATCCATCAGATCCAATAACCTTTGCATTAGATGCCTTCAGCTCTAATACTAGGAGCAGGCTTAGGGACCCCAGTAACCGTACTCGTCGAACTCGACAAAGAGGTCGACGTGCAACCTAGCCCATGCATCAGCCCGCTGAGTTTCNGGAGGAAATGTCCAACTTTTCTCCCTTGGTACACAATATACTATTCTACCCAATTTGGCTCAGAGCTCGCCCTATACATATCCCTTAAAATTATTTCACAGCCATCAGTCATACGTCACGTAAAGCATCCAGATCAAAGGTACCCGGAGACAAACAAACCGACAGAATTAATAAATTCATTTAATATCATATTTTTATTTTCCATGCTCAAGAACGAAACCAATGTGAGTTTATCGTTTATGAGCTGTGAACTGTGAGCACTCTTGAACGTAGCTTCATGGTCGACAAATTACGCATATTAAACGACTTTTTTAATTTGACAGTCAGTCTAGGATCTTGAAACTCTGCAGGTCATCTGCGGATTCAATTAATGTTTTGTATTACTTTGCTGAAAGCGAGATGAGAACTGCNCCTTCAGCTCTAATACTAGGAGCAGGCTTAGGGACCCCAGTAACCGTACTCGTCGAACTCGACAAAGAGGTCGACGTGCAACCTAGCCCATGCATCAGCCCGCTGAGTTTCTCGCCGGATCTTCTCAGCGGGTCGCGATTCCGATCCGGTAGTAGATTCATTCGCGAAGCAATTGCTCTTGAGTTGTTAGGTCTCCTTCAGAGGCGCTCGGGCAGCTGTTAGCAAATCCCACCCCTCCTGGCTGAGCCTTTGCTCGCCCACCTGTCCTGGTGAAACTGGAAAGGCCTTCGGACCACCAGTAATCTCTCAATCATAAAAAAAAAAGGAGACCGAGAACGTCTAATGTGTTCTATCTCATTCTCTCGCCAGCTGAATCCTATACATCTATGTGTTTGTGTCTCTATGGACTCTATGGAGTTTGAAATCACAACGATTCTAAAGAAGTTTCACTTCAACAAAGGGAGGCAAAATTAGGCAATCCAGGTGCTTAGTAACAGAAATTGACATAATCATTTCAGTGCGCCACGTAGGGCACTGGTGAGATACATTGCAGTCGAAGAGTTAAGTACTTTCAACTACTAGTGGTCACGTAGTAGTTGAAATTCGACTATAATTAATTAAAATTATAAGTTTGAACATTATTTGGGTTCTATTGTCAAAGACAATATTCTATAATCACAAATTTCGCCAAGAATACACTATTATACAGAAGAATAATATTCAAGACCAACAATATTAATCTTTTCTCAATTTGACCAGAGACTAACAATAAACTAAAATTATATGAGTGTGTTGTTTGTGTCAGATACATGGTAGTGTGCGTAATGTTTATTTTTATTGATTTAATGTATTTTTATGCACAAATTATGCACTTCTTACTTTATAAGTATGGGAAATTTCAAACTTCTTCGTCCACGCATTTTTCGTAATAAGGGGTACAAATTTTTAGAGCTTCACGTATTAATATACCGATATATAGCCCGCGATAGCCTGTCATAGTTCTGACGTAGATCGAGAGTAACTACTCGCTAACAAAATCTATCGAGTTAAAAAAATATTCATCATTTCTTCACAAAAGGTTGTGCTCTGTATGTTTAACAAATATATTTTAAAGTAAACGCCAGTGTAGATAGTACATGTAATGTAAATAATAATATAAATCCTGTGTATTTAGGTTCTATTCTAGAATAACAAGCTTACTGTCTAGAGTATCGAATTATTTGAACGAGTATTTTTGATATTTCAAACAAAAACTATTTAAAAAGTTTGATTGTTTTCATTATTCGAAGCACAAAACAAAGTCAAATGTACTATAATAACTTTATATTACATATCTGAAATGAATTAGGTTTTGTTTGCCATTTAAACGAAGATTTCGGGCATAGTGCCATAACCGTAATATGGGTGGTTGACAATTAGGTTTAAAGTAATAGCTATATATTGTTTAGCAAAATCACAGCAATCTGTAACCAGGTGTTGACTAGTTGATCAAATGACATCAACGAAAAGTTAACGACGGGTCAACAATAAAGGCTTTGTCAAACAGAACGCGTAATTAGCGCGCGTCTTAGCGCGGCGTTAGTTTAGCGCTCTGACGCGCGCTAAGTACGCGTTCTGTTTGACGAAGCCTTATGAGATGTGCGTAATACGTCGGATAAGTCCATCATTCAACGAATAAAGAAAACGTAAAGCCATTACCGATCGTATCAATAACGATAGTCCGAAATATCAGTTGCACTTTTTAGTGATACTCGTCTGCTTCAATTTTGTTTGTTGGATAACTGGTGGTAGGACCTCTTGTGAGTCCGTGCGGGTGTGTACCAACACCTTGCCTATTTCTTCTGTGGAGCAGTAATGCGTTTCGGTTTGAAGGGTGGGGCAGCCGTTCTAACTATACTTCAGAGCTTGGAATTTGTGTCTCAGAGTGGGTGGCGCATTTACTTTGTGGATGTCTATGGGCTAAAGTAACCACTTAACACCTAACATAGAAGCAAAAAATAATAATAATAATAATGCATTTTAATATGTCGGAATTTATTTAAACAAAGTCTTTTCTCTATAAGGCACTAATCTTTTCTTGCTTCATCGCAGCCACATTCGTAAGATAACTAAATAAATTACATAGCTTTCAGATTTCGTCTTCATCTAAACAGATTCTAGTGTCGTCCAAGCTTTTCATATTAAAAAACGCCTTTCCGTACTTCGTTTGTGACATGAAATTTTCGAGAAAGTTCCGAGCGTCATGAATAATTCACTGTCAAGAAGAAACAAGAAGCCTGTTATTTAACAACTGAATATCACGTACATATAGGTATAATAATATATTAAAATTGTGTTGAAGTTATTAGATGGAAAACTTCTTTTTGTTAATTTTTTGGGGTATCTAATTCGCATTAAGAGTAGCTATAAGTTTTTGTCATATTAGAAAATATGAAAGTAATTAATTTCGGGATTTAAAATAAATGTTTCTCAATGCGTGGTTTTCTAATTTGTATAACTCACGTAAAATTTACATCACTATTCAATAATATGCATTTTCCGTTTAGTATGAAATTGTTATATAGGTTATAAATTGTATTATTAGGTATCGTCAATTCAAAACGCAATTGTATCTTGTTTTATTAACAATGTAGGTACACACTACATTGTAATCAGACTGCTAATAAAATAAGAACTCGTGAACTTTCACGCTACGCTAATGATCTCTTTCTGAAAAATTATACAGATGGTATAAACTCTGATTCAAAAAGTTCAAAGATCGAGGACGGTACCACAAAGCCGCATATGCTATAATCATAAACCTTCTTTTATTCCACAGGCAGCGGTCAGCATAACAAGTACGCATGTTATGGTTTCATTTGGCAGTTTTACGGCTCGACCGCTTGTATTTCTTACGTCAACCCTTCCTAAAACAGGTACACCTTTTTCTATCATTATCATCGTCTTAAGCCTTACAGTTACAGCCTTAGCCTGGTTTTTTTTATTGCTTAGATGGGTGGACGAGCTCACAGCCCACCTGATGTTAAATGGTTACTGGACCCCATAGATATCTACAACGTAAATGCGCCACCTACCTTGAGATAAGTTCTAAGGTCTCAGTATAGTTGCCACGGCTACGTCACCCTTCAAACCGAAACGCATTTCTGCTTCACGGCAGAAATAGGCAGGGTGGTGGTACCTACACATGCGGACTCACGAGTGGTCCTACCACCAGTAAGAGGTCCAGTCCGTCTCTCCAAATTAATTCAAAATTTTCTAGGTCTGGTATAAATCACTAGACTATCACTCCATGCGTTTAAAGCTTCGATCAATAATACTACTAGATTCGCGATTAGCGCTTCAAAAGCGGCCCGAAAAATAAGACCACAAATAAATTTGTGGTCTTATTTCAAATTAGTATGGTCCAATCATAGCCAACACTAAGACGTCAAAACGCTGCAATGCGCGTTCAAAAACTGAGTAAAAAACCACCGTAACACCAAGGTTTTGGAAGGAATATCTTTTTNGAAAGGACCTAAATACATATATTTTGCAATGGTAATTAAACTTTATGTTTAAGTATTAAGGTTTATAATAAACTGAAGTCGTTAACATTATTAAACTTTTTTCTAAGAAATGAAGATGTTTTCGTGTCTGCAAACGTGGCCACTGGAGCGTCTTATTTTTGTTCCTGATCCGTAATCTAGTACTATTATTGATCGAAGGTTTAAAGGGTGTTTAAAACTTCAATAAACAAATAATCACTCGAATAAATCCTCTGTTTATCTAAATACAAACAAGGTAGAGCGGTTACGTCTAATGATCACGTTTTCTTTGCTTACACCACAGAAAGTTACAGTTGGCAACACGATCTGGCCCTTTCTCGTGTATTTCACATATCACATAGACCCCAAAAAATCCAGCTGTGTCAAAATCTAAAATTACCGAGAAATACGGTGCAGATGTGGAGTGGTATCACGTTTTCGCCATAGGCACTATCCATGTCAATCCCACAATCAAATATTATATGGAAGCAGCCCTAGTTGCTTACTCAAAATCCGGATCGAGACATGTGATACATGATTCAGGATAAATATTAGTGAGTAATTGGTACGCGTAGTCGTCTTTACTAATTAATAGACCTTTTTTTATCGCTGGGGAATCCATTTTCTAATTAATAGACCTACAAACTTTTATGACGTAAATTCTCTGATCTCGAGTATATCTGAATGAATGATAATAAAAACTTGAGACTTTTTACTGGTGGTAAGACCTCTTGTGAGTCCGCGCGGGTAGGTACCACCGCCCTGCCTATTTCTGCCGTCAAGCAGTAATGCGTTTCGGTTTGAAGGGTGACGTAGCCGTGGCAACTATACTGAGACCTTAGAGCTCCTAAGGCTTTAAGCTCCCACGTAGAATGTTTTAATTAATGTTCTTAATATTTTGTTTCGGGTTATTAACTTTATATGCTGTACCCTTCGATCAGTAATAATATTATGTGATTCACGAGACCAAGAATCGTGAAGATTTTTTTTAAACTAATAAAGTTTTTGAAGTAAAAGAGATTATTTACTGTTAATTTAGTTTCTATTTTGCTTGAAGTCATACACAAACTTCATCTTGCTTAAATGCTAGCTCAAATACAACAATAAAACTGAATAAATAATAACTATTTCTACTTTTTTATTGCTTCACGCGTATATCATATTGAAGGCAAAGCCAAGGTCGAATATACTTTATCAAAAAAACTGCCTTACTACGGACTCTTGTGTACTTTTTTCTTTTCTCTTGAAAACACTATTTTGAAAACCGGAAATAATGTTTCTGCATCATGCCGAGATATAATACTGATATACTATCGGTTTAATACTGTTGTATCAAGTATACTAAGATTCTCCATAAGATATGATTTGCAGGCAGCAGGCGTATAGAATTTTTTACAAGTTTTTAGTTATTCAACCCACGTCACACCCACCCTTCGCTTATCCTCGAGTTTTTCTTTACAAAATGCGCTTCGTGCATTTTATACGTAACAATTGCGTTGAAGAAAATATTAGATAGATAACTAGTTTAAAAAATGCCTACAACTCTGTCTGGTTTCAACGAGGAAATACGTTTTTTTTTATTGCTTAGATGGGTGGACGAGCTCACAGCCCACCTGGTGATAAGTGGTTACTGGAGCCCATAGACATCTAGAACGTAAATGCGCCACCCACCTTGAGATATAAGTTTTAAAGTCTCTGTATAGTTACAACGACTGCCCCACCCTTCAAACCAACACGCATTACTTCTTCAGGCAGAAATAGGCAGGGTGGTGGTACCTACCCGTGCGGACTCACAAGAGGTCCTACCACAAGTAAAAAATTAAGATAAACTTAAGTTAACCTTTTTGTGAAACTGATTTTCTAATTAACTTAAATGTTACTTTACCAAATTTGTTGGGTCGAAAACAACGGATCATGTATATTAAATTAACTTCAAAAGCGTCCTTGACAAAAAAAAAGGACTGTAGACCTCCTTAGAAATTCCTTTTAGTAACTTGTTTCTAACAAAGGCAACAGACATTCTCCACATCGTGTTAACAACGAGGATATTCCCTTTAGATTAGCGTGCTGGTATATATTTTTATTTAAAATACAACTTTCGGGACCTTCTTGTAAATTGGCCGAGGGAGTTCAGGTTTCGTTTTCACACGCAAAAGATATATTGTCTGCTTATTTTGCAAGTTACGTTTTGTAATACAAACATGCAGAATTTTTATTACATTTAAAAAAATATAATTTTCTTGTTGTTTGAAATCTTATCATCTCAAAATGAACAACTTTCTATTTTATGGTGCTTTTATTTGTTATTAAGTTTGTAAATAACCAAAAATCAAACCAAACAAAAACCAAAATTCTACATTTTATTTACCTCTTTTCCTTTAACAGGTAAATAGGTAAATAAAAAATAAATAGGTTTATCTTTAACAGGTAAATAGGTAAATAAATATAATAGTAAATAGGTAAATAAAAAATAAATAGGTTTAACTTCAACAGATAAATAGGTTTATAGTTTATAGTTTACCTTTGACAGGTAAATAGGTAAATAAAAACCCAGAAAAAATTATTAAGAGTATTTCAACCCTGACTATAACGTTTCGGGTTTGTGGTAACTGTATTTAAAAATAGCATATATAAAATCATAATTACTAAACATCACTAAACCGAATCTGGTGATATATATAAATAGAGAAGTACAAAGAATGTGTGTAACTACTGGGGATAAAAAACATATTTGGAGCCCATACGAGTACTACTATGCAGCCTATTTCGATCGCCAAGCAATTATAATTCCAGTTTAAGGGATACGCCAGAAGTTATTACAACATAATCGAAAAATTATAAGCGTCTTAAGTTGAGTGCAGATCAGACAGGAAGTAAGTTACAGTGTCAATTGACACTGATAGGCATTTACTTTAAGTACTTAAGGCCCCGTTGCCACCAAGGGCAAAAAAAACATGTTCGATTTCTTCAATAAAACAATATAATGTTTTATCAATAGCATTCATATTTTATTTTTTTTATTGCTTAGATGGGTGAACGAGCTCACAGCCCACCTGGTGATAAGTGGTTACTGGAGCCCATAAACATCTAGAACGCAAATGCGCCACCCACCTTGAGATATAATTTCTAAGGTCTCAAGTATAGTTACAACGCCTGCCCCACCCTTCAAACCGAAATGCATTACTGCTTCACGGCAGAAATAGGCAGGGTGGTGGTACCCACCTGCGCGGACTCACAAGAGGTCCGTCCTACCACCAGTAAAATATTTATGTAATAATGATGTACATATATCTAGGTACTATAAATAGGATAGGTTATTAGGATGTTATATTCAACTTTCACGTCTACATAAGCTTAATATTTCAAATGCGTTTCGTATTTAAATTCAGTATCATGATCACGATAAAACGTGTGCATGTTATTAATATGTAACGAAGTCTGGAATCGTCGATTATATAGAGGTTTAGCTGTCGTTGATCGGTGAGGTTTATTCGCTAATTATTTAAACATAAAGTACTTAATTATGCTCTTTGAAAAGCACTTGTCCGACTTATCTTGATTATTGTTTTATTTGATGATTATCATTTCAATCAAACACTTATATCTTAATTGGCCGTAAATAAGGAGAAAGGTGACTTTTTACGGGACCATGTATTAAATTTATGAATGTGTCATTGTTGTGTGCCATTTATAAAAAGAACGATGTATCTATGTGGATGCTTTTACTGTGATATTTATGGTCTCCGATAACTATTTAATGCCAGATGGGCTCTAAGCTCTATCAAGCACCCATTAAAAGTTTAAAAAAAAAAATTTTTTTAATAGCTTAGGACGGGTAAACAAGCTCACGGCCTAGCTGGTGTTAAGCTATTACCGAAGCCCATAGACATCTCAATATATGTATGTAATTTCCGCCACTCACCTTGAGACTTGAAGTCTGTCTTTGAATTATACAGTATTGCGTAATTCGGAACTTTTACACCGGTATCTGATCTTTTAATCAACCGCGACTTAGATTAGCTAGGAAAAGAGTTGTTGGGATCCGTTACTTTTCTCATAAATAATCATGAATAATAGCCATTAAAAACAGTAACATAATAAATATTTCATCGTCACAATCACCCTTCAACTTATATGCACATATATTTTGCTTCTTATAACAACGTTACGTGGATATTGAAATTAACATAGAAGCATTATACCCCCTCACTCCCTTGAGTGCCATTTCTCACGAGCCTACACCTGCAAAGTATTATGTAGTACGCACCGCATCAAAAGCTTACCATGAATTTAACAAACAGTCGGTACCTTGGAGGCGTCCTCGAATTTTCATCAACTACAGGGGAAAAGGCGCGGAATACGCCAACGAGGGGACAAGTGAAATAACCGGCGGTGGATTAAAGGGTTTGTCGCAAAATTTGGGCGCTTCATAACGAATCTCGTTCCCCGCCCGGTTTTGTATTACCAATTATGTTCGTTTAATAGTTAACAGGCAGTATTGATGGATTTCACGGCGAGCCTGTTATAAACAATTGCCATCGAGTCCCTTGTCAGTCAGCTTAATTCGTTGAATCTTAATTAAAATTTGTTCATGAATAAACTGGATATAATATTTCGTTTCTAAAGACATCAAACCAACTTTATAGTTATACTGAGTTTCTCGTCAGATCTTCTCAGTGGGTCGCGTTTCCGATCCGGTGGTAGATTCTGCGAAGCACTGCTCTTGCTAGGTTCAGTGTTAGCAACACTCCGGTTTGAGCCCCGTGAGCTCCCCTCCACACGTTAGGGTAAAGCTGTAATAGTCTCTCAAGGCTTAGGAAGGCTAAGGTAGGAAAAAAAAAAAAAAAAAAAAAAAAAGATAGCTATAGTATTATTTTACTCAGTAACCGCAATTCTAAAGACGGCACTTAAATTTTACACGCGACGCTGTATTTTTAGATGTAAGGCCAAAGTTCATTCCTAAATCCTGCTCACTTTTGACTTTTAAAACAGACAAACTGTGAAACGTTGTTGTGAAGCGAACTGGAACAGTTTCAGGTCTAGTGGAGACGTCCCTTGCTTACGTCCCATTGGAAATCAGGAAATCAGGTTCGAACCCAAATTAGAGATACGATTCGAAACAAAAGCCTTTCTGTATGTATATCCAACTGCTCGTAGGGGTATTGTGATTAATCGCTTAGACATTATTTCCTAATTAAGCCCACCTTCCCCTCTGTGGGGATACAAGGCCCGAGGGAATGTCTGCAAACTTGAAACAAATACAAATGGGCTGACGGGCAGCAAAGTATAAGATCTTCAAATTCTTCGAATTAACGTTAAACACAAATTATAGGAATGCAGATGAAAGGACGCGGCCACTTAAATATGTTTTATTACCAAGTTCAAACGATACAATTTGAGCTTCCAAATATTACATGTTTTTTTTTGCTTTCTAATTTTTGTTAATAACATTAAGCATATACTCGTAGAAACATTTTTTACATTGCCTTCCACGAGCCAGACGAACATCCGACTCAATGGTGAGTGTCGCATATAAACAGCAAAACCAGAGGCTCGGGCAAGTTGTTGTCACCGATCTGCTAAGTCTGAACTGATTAAAGCTATCAATATTGTTCTATGCACATTTTTTTAGTATTACATATGTGTTCAATAACATGACAAACACATCAGAACTAATTGTGGCTGGAAATGAACCTACAACTAGATTATTCACCGCCCGCCGCAGCTACATAAAATATGTACACTCAATCCGACAACCAAGTTCACCCCATTTGACATGTGACTCCAAGTTCACTGAAAAGGCCATAATTGGAGGAAATGAGATAAATTACTCTTGCGGATTGTTTGGGTTGTGAAAGGGGAAACGTCTACCACAGGGCAACCCTGCGGGTACATCCAATGTAAAGAAAAACAGTTAACTTCAAACATTTTGTCAATAAATCTTTACATCAATAATAGTATCATAAAATTTGGACAGCCCTTAAAGAGCTGCTGACCCAGGTGCTAAAGTTATCGAGATGCCTATTAAAGATCCCTTTCACAGGAAAAGAAACAGCGTTAGAGACGTTGTAATAAATTTTCATCGTTAAAACCTTACTAAACTCTACAGTACATTGGAATTCTCCCCGAGCGATCGCCATCATTATCAGCTTAGCGTGAGGGAGTTTTTACAAAAAAAAAAAACGATCTCAAATTTTCAGATAAATGCAGGGGTGTAACGAAGTGTAGCCCACTTAAAACAATAGCTAAATACGAGGGTCGGATGTTACCGCCTCTGCCTCGCTTTCCATACTTAAAACTTTGAGACCACTCAATATGTGCTGAACTCGAGGAATTTTTATGGGGAACATTTTCGAGTCTTTTATTGCGTTAGTTATTTACGGCGTCCCTTGGGCCATTTCGATTTAACTTGAAAGCAAGTACTACTATTATATTGTGGTAGTCCTCCTGTTTTGCAGTCAGTTTAGAAATGAAGCTGAGACAGTTCCACCAACTACTATGTCCCAATCAATGTTAATCAATTCTCTATTTAAATCCAAGAATGGCTCGCAAATTGATCCAATTTTCCCCTGTCGACTTCGCCAGCCATTAATTACTGCCTGGTGCCTACTGTGATAGCTCCCTCTAAGCTTACTCTTCGTTTTATAGCCCGCAAACAAACCGTCATTTCACCCTGCGTTTGTTTATGGCTTTTTGCTTCCGAACTTTAATCTCGCCTTTAATTGACTTGAAGAGTTTTGAATTCCTTACCTAATAGGTTGCGATATCACACTGCTCCAATCAGTTATGTATTCCTTTTACACCACTATAACGATATAACATATAGTCAACTAAGCCATTTACGACATCTCCAAAACAAAACGTAGCTAGTTTTTTTTTCAATTTATTAACGAATTTAGATCGTCATCACAGAGAAGGATTACCCAATTCGTTTATCAAATGATGCAATACCAAATAACGGCGGCCAAGTTTTCGTCACCTACGCACAGTTTACGCTCAATTGAAGATGTTTAACATGGCATAAAATTGCTGCCTGTAGAGACTGGATCAGCCGGTTTAGTATCTATTCAATGTCGTTTATCGTTTGATTTGTAGCCTCGTATTTTGATTTTACTATAAGCCGTTTCTCATTCAGATATCAATTCACTGTTTAATTTTATTGTAACCTGTTACGATTATTCCGGATTTCAAACCTCGTGTTTACTACAGAAACAAAGACCTCAGTAGTCAATTTTTATTTTTTTATTTAACGGAAAAATATTTTATATTTTCGTGGCTGTTGAAAATCTCGGTGTATTTGAGGAATAGTTTCATAATAACGAACAAAATGTTCTACGAAAGCGGCCACGACCAAGATTACGGAAGATGAGCTCTTTTATTCAAACTTCGTATCTTAGTCGCGGCGGTTCAAACATTCTTGCTACAAGCTGTCGACACGAAATTGCTTGAAAATTTCATCTTACCCCAATCGTTATGAAAGCAGATTTTCGTTTACTTAGGTAGCGTTTTGTATATAATATGCAATCATTAGTAGAAAGGCTTCTTGTAAGGCCGCTCGGGTAGGTTTTTGTCGTGAAGCATTTTAATTTGAATGGTATAGCAGCCGCTGTACTGCAAAAACCGTGATTTAGAACTCAGCTATCAAAGTGGGTAATGGCATTTACGTTTTTGATGTCTACTGATTCCAATAACCACATAATACCAGGATGGCCGTGAGCTCGTCCACTCAGCTAAGCAATAAAAAAAATTGTTGAGTAATTCATAATTTAGGCAAACTAGGAGCTTTGTTTTTTTTAAAGAAAAAGAATTCTGATTCGATCGGTAATCTGTAAGCGGTCTGACTGAAGTTGGCATAGGTACTTGAGCAAGGCCACTAAAGCATTAGTAGAACTGGAACTACGTAATTAGACCATCTCTTTTCGTACAAAGAACGTCGCTCTGAGAAGGCAGTCGCAAACCTTTTTATAAAACTTTGCAAACTGGAATTCCAGGCCTTTGAGACATGCCAGTTTTGTTTGTGAAAGCATTCGGAATACAAGTTAATTCAATTTGCAGTGCACATGTTAAGATCAGAAGACTAACTTTATTTTCTTACAGCAATATACTACATAAGTACAATCCATACACGATTCTAATAACATGCTCCATGTGTTTTTACATTATTTTTAAGTGAACCTAAATCCTATATCGTAGAAGACTCCAAGAACATTTTTAAAGATTTAACAAATTTGCTTTAGCTGTAACCACTGGTTTCCAATGTAACGTTAATTTTGGAATAGCCGTGAAAGAGGAACGCGCGTCAACACGATTTGTATTCCACAGCTCACACCCCACCATTCGTCTGGCCAGATTAATTATCACGAGACACCCTCCATGTTTGCCAATAAGGCATCCACCGAAACTTCCGAGCGAAAATCTCTATATATAAATGTAACCCTGGTCGCTTAACTGCCGAGTTAAACTTCCCACAGTAATCCAAAATACCGTGATAGGTACGTACGTTTCCAAACTTCACCGACACCAATCAAACTTTGGATAAAGTTCTTGAGATTTTCCCGAAAATCATAATTTTCACGGTAACTACATCCATTGAGGAACGTCTGATTTTCATATTGAATAAAACGTCCAATATCATTAATACTATGCTAAGTTTGTAATGGAAACTTTATCTGTTAAACAGAAACGTCTTCATGAACTAAATTGTTGGAGACTTTGTATTAACGTCCCCAAAAATAAGTCCATATCGTTTATTAAAAGAACTAATATGTTTTGGAATTTTACGTCTTATATTATTTTAAATCCCTATCTTATTGGGTCTCCGTAAAAACGTATCCAATTGTATATTTGCTACCTATCTTATGAGACTATGGTACAATTGACTCTCCAAATATTTCGTTCCTAATCTCAAAGCATGTGTGCTCCAAAGCCGGTGGTTTTTAAGCTGACAGCAGCGTCGTCGCTCACGCATTGTTTGCTCAACGCTTCAAAGACTTAGACAATGTATACGCACTGACAAATGTTACGTGTCTTCGTATGAGTACGTGCGATTTAGTTGTAGCGCCATACACACAGACGGTTCAATAAATAACGACAGTAAACTACAGATATAAAGCAACAAACGATTGGCTATATCTTGTATTGAAATATGACAAAAATTCATAGATACATATTATGTAATCTATACTAATATATAAATCTACAGTGGTTTTTACGGATGTTCCGTTATAACTACTGAACCATGCATCCGATTGACTTGAAACTTGGTATCCATGTAGAAAATACATGTACTTAATGGATAGGCTAATATTGATATGAGTGTTGGACTCCCTAATAATAATGACAATAAATAATAATGTTAATTTTAATTGCCCAGCGAAGCGGGTGAGTACGGCTAGTAATTAATTATAATAATAATAAAAACCAACCCTAAATATGAAATTACATATAATACAATAAGTTTTAATAGATATTTGAAAAAAGTCTTACAGTTTAAGTCTCAAAATATTAGGCTAATCGTGCACGTTGTTAATGAATTTTTTTCCAATTGACAAAAGTATAGACGTTATTTTAACAAAAAAATAATTTGTCTTTATGCTTGAGACGAAGTATTTTTGAATTTAGCCAACCCTAAATATAAAATTACATATTGTACAATAAGTTTTAACAGATATTTGAAATGTCTTACGGTTTAAGTCTCAGAAAATATTAGGCTAAAATGGTGCACGTTGACGATTTATTTTTTCCAATTGACAAAAATATAGACGTTATTTTAACAAAAAATAAATTTGTCTTTATGCTTGAGACGAAATATTTTTGAATTTGAAACACAAAATGAAATATCGACAAATTCCCTCTCTAGGTACGTTACGCCGGTATTTACTTCGTTGGTGATGTGTTCAGGACCGTGAATTGTGGCAAACCATAAATTTATTATTCTGCCGTTGACACGCGAGTGATTTTAAGCCTCGTGAGACATAATGTTCTTACAAAGCATCTCGACTAATTATATCTCGAATCCGCCTCAACGAAGCGTTGAGGATTTGTCGCGTAAACAAAATTTAATTAACAGTTCCCGCTTGACGTTATCGCAATTCGGTGTGTTTTAGGGATATTTTGTTAGTAGTCGAAGGGAGGCTTTGCATATTCGTGGAAACGTTACATTCTTAAATTTTAAAAGGAACAACAATTTGTTGGAATCCGCGTAAATTAAATTATGATAAACCATTGAAGTGTGGTTATGCTTCGTTGTAAATATACAGGGTGTGTTTTAATTACCAAAAACACTGATTACACACACTTAATGATATTGGACAATATAAAAAAAAAACACGATATCTTTTTGGAGCATGTCCATGTCGTAGCATTAGTTGAAGCTAAGGACATGTCTGCAGATCTGTGGAACTACAGAGGATTTTGCACTAATTGAATAAAGTCAAAATACTTAAGATTATTTATCTAAATTAATTCTTTTAAATCTCAGCGTACTTATTGTTTAGAGTTACTATAACCCTGTCTTAAATGAAACTTCGGTATTCAATAAAACGAGAAAATATATGTCAAGGTAAACCATATTTAACTCCCACATCTAAATCAATATGTACATATTGCCGACGAACGTAAATAAAATCTACATATTAAAAAAAGTATTATATACACACTGTCTCGTCTCGCGTACGCCCGTGGTTGCTACCACCGCCCGCGCACCGCGCCATCTCCCCTCTAATTCAGCGGTCGACTACGAAGAGAACGTACGACATGCAAGCGTTATGAAATTTCTGAATTCGAATTTATAAATCCAGTACTTTTTTTTTCAAGAGAAACATGTGTCTATATCTTGTCTATATCTTGTGTCTATACCTTCACGAAAACGTTTGATTTTCATCAAGTTTAGTTTGGTCGTGAAAAGTTTACGTACGGACACAGCAACTTCTTTATATATTTACCTATCATATTCTTAAAAGCTACCAAAATATAGTATTTTTTAATAGAACGTGGAATTTCTTATACGCACAAGTAGTCAGTCATACTACATATTTGTATGTACTACACTACGTTTCATTCTTAATCTCTGTTTTTTTCCCTACCTATTCGCCGATAACCTAAGGGACTATTCCAACTACGCCCGGAAGTGTAGGTGAATTCACGAGCTCAATCTGCGAGAATCTGCTATCATTAGCCCTAGCAGAGTAGTGCTTCGCAGAATCTAACACCACCGGATCAGAGTCGGAAGCCACTGTGAAGATCCGGCGAGAAACTCAGTGGGCTAATCTTTGTCTCATTGTTCTTTTCATATCGTATTGCTTGATTAACCGCTCCGCGTTTTTAACGCTCTAAAATATAATCGAACCATTCTGATCGTTCTGAACTATCTGATGCGATTAAGTCTAGATCTAGTAAGCCCTGGATCGTTCTATATCGCCAGCTTGCTCTTTACTAGATGGCGTTACTTTTACTATTCTTCTGCTTTATTTGTTAATGCTGCTATTTGCCAAGAGATGGCTCACGCTGTAACTAGACGCGGTTGTAACATTATGTTTATAACATTATACATGTAAAAAATTGTAAAAATAATATAACCAATGGACGAAAAAACTGATAACTAAATGCTCACTACACTGCTTTTATACACGAAACAGTTTATATTCGATTCGATAATTAGCGGGAACTCACCGTAACATGTGCGATGATGGCAATTCAAAGAAACGGGAAATTGTAAATCAACTCATGTGGAAATATAACGATCGCTAATTGTGCCTTTTTACATGTATGCGTTGATACGAAATCAATAAAATAAATACATTTTAATTATATCTATTATATGGAAATTTAATTCCGCTCACTGAATTCTAACTTCAATATGTGTATGTAGGTAATATGTTATATATTCATAGCTTAAGCCGTAGCTCGTACTCGTAAATTTTCAATAAAATATATATTTTTTTATTGCTTAGATTGGTGGACGAGCTCACAGCCCACCTGGTGTTAAGTGGTTACTGGAGCCCATAGACATCTACAACGTAAATGCGCCACCCACCTTGAGATATAAGTTCTAAGATCTCAGTATAGTTACAACGGCTGCCCTACCCTTCAGACCGAAACTCATTACTGCTTCACCGAAACGCATTACCTAGTACTGCTACCCGCGCGGACTCACAAGAGGTCCTACCACCAGGAAATACAGATAGAGCTCCATTGCTCGGTAATTATTATCGACACAATCCCACTCACCGATAATAGATGAAAATCAAATCGCTTTCAATACTTTCTTGCTAAATTAAAGATGACTAAAAAAATCATGGAAATATTTTAATGATTAAACTCGGATTAGTTTCCGATTAGTTTTACCACAGAAAAACAGGAAAGTTTGTTTGTTAAGTAAATAGTTATCTACAGGCCACTAAAATCAAGAAAGTAAACACCCAAGATTAAATAAAATCTGTCAATAGAGACAGAGTTTGCTTAAGTTGTGAATTGTTTCGTGAGGACCTTTAGAAGCGTTAAGCCCTTTAATATTGAGGTTAATTGTAGTTGTTTATAGTTTTCGCATTGGTGAGACAAATTAATGAATTCGTTGTTCATCATCATCATCATCATTTCAGCCTATCGCCGTCCACTGCTGAACATAGGCCTCTCCAATAGATTTCCAGTGTAACCGGTCCATTGCCACCTGCATCCAACGAGACCCAGCGCTTTTTACTAGGTCGTCGGTCCATCTAGTAGGTGGCCGTCCCACACTGCGCTTGCCAGTACGTGGTCGCCACTCCAGGATCTTTCTGCCCCATCGACTGTCCTCTCTCCGTGCTATGTGGCCGGCCCATTGCCACTTCAGTTCACTAATTCTATCATAATTTGTTGTTCATATTATATCATAATTTTGACCAGGTTTTTTTTTAAATTTATGAATTTATAATTCATTTAAACTGGCTTCCTGTTATAAGAAATTTTAAACATAGCTCGAAATCTATGATAATGAACGAAAAATATGAAAGAAAGAGGTTAGGAAAAATTGAGAATGATATTATCTATTTTGGTATAAAATATTAAATAAAAAAAATAATGGCACTATTTTTTACACTCAACATGGCTATACTGCGGGATCATTCGTTTTGTGCAAATATGTAAACCTATCGATGAATGGATCAGTACAATTTACTGTAGTTTAGTTTAGAGCTCAAAGTTTAGTTGATCGATTCTCTGAGTGAATTCTTGACCGTGGTCATTCACGATTATGGGCTATACTACATCCGAAGGTAAGATAAACTCAGCGTTCACTGCAAGTATGTGGTCACCACTGTAAGCCAGAACCATATTCAACATGGTTGTTTCCATTATAAAGTACGTAAAAACTCAATGAATATTATAATAAACCCGACCGGTTGATATTCACTAGACCTGCCTACCCCATTGCGGTGCAGTGCGTAGCAAAATACAATTTCCTGGGGGCATCCGACTCGAGGGTATTAAAAGGCACCCTTATAATTTCCCAATTATATTTCTAGTCCAATTTTCCAAGGTGTCGCTTGCGGCTCTCGTCAAATGCAGCCATGGACCGTCCAAACATAAAAGACCTACAGCACTTTAAGATTGTCAAGTTAGAACGGCTCAACTATTGATAGTTATATTGAAGCTACGATGTATAGGGAAGCGTTGTTATGACAGATCAATATGTTACAAAAGTGCAAGTTGTGGCAGGTATATAAAAACAGAAAAGGAAAAATTACATTATTTATACGATGTTATTTCCTAAAATATATGGTCAACTTTTTTTAAAGTAATCAGTCTATACTTTTTCTATTTTGATGGTTCACTTTAGCAGTATAATTTAGATATTCGGAAAAAACCGAAAACCGGTGATATTTTTGAAAAACAATTATGCCAACTGAAATGTTTCAAATAAGAATGGCGTCAGTCTTCCGACCACTGACACCAGTTCAGTGAATAATCTTACCTTAATAATCGACTTTTATATCTCTACCACATTGAAATTACTACATTGAGATTTTTACTGGTGGTAGGACCTCTTGTAAATCCGCGCGGGTAGGTACCACCACCCTGCCTATTTCTGCCATGAAGCAGTAATGCGTTTCGGTTTGAACGGTGGGGTAGCCGTTGTAACTATACTTAAGACCTTAGAACTTATATCTCAAGGTGGGTGGCGCATTTGCGTCATAGATGTCTATGGGTGTCAGTAACCACTTAACACCAGGTGAGCTGTGAGCTCGTCCACTCATCTAAGCAATAAAAAAAAAGATGACTAAAGCAATTTTTCCTACAACTTTTTTTAAGTTTGACTATATCAATTATTTTTATATCATCCTTTTTTTTCCTTTCGCCATTGTTTTTAAATTATTTTACCAACTTATTTACACCACTGAATGGGGTGAATAACAGTTCGACTACGTAGTTGGTATACGAAAGAATATTTTCGTGTAAAGTATTAAAATATATCTAATTCGAATAAGGTTTATGGGCAAGCGAAATTTGTTACCTCCCAAACGGATACTGTAAATTGCGTGAAAGATTAAGCTCATTCGTATTTATTTTGTTTACATTTCGCTGACAGCTCACGTCTGGTTGTCTTTTCACGTCTTCAGTAACATTTTCGTTCTTTGAAATATTACTTGCGTACTTAAACATTGTTTTACTTGTAATAATGCTTTGTCAAAATAAAAATTCAAATAGAAAAAGTTGTTGTCAGATTGCCTTTGATTTTAATAGGATATGTATTTACCGGTCAGCGGGAAGATCTGGGAAAGACTTAAATCAAGTCTATATTTACCTATGTCCGAATAATACAGTGTTTATTATTATAATCCCAGCTTTATTGATTTGATAGATATTAAGTATTTACCGGAGCTTATAAAAATCACAACGTGAATTGCGCCACCCACCTTAAGACTTAAGTGTTCTTGAAACTAAATTAGATATTCTTCGATAGTAAATTCTGAATCTTTTACGAAAGACAAAGAACACATAACAACAATTTCGTTATATAAAAAAGGCTGCCCTACCATTCAAATCTAGTTTGACTGCTTCGTGTTAGAATTAGACAGGCTTGTAACTATCCGTGCCAATTTATCAAGGCCCTATTTACGCTATTTTTTAACACGATGTTATTCCTTTATCGTGGAAAAGTTTTAAGTAGGTACATCTTGGCTTAGAAGAATTGAAATCCGTCGGTTCGCTTGGCATGAGTACACCGAGCATCTTATTCTTCAGACTATGATGAATTCAGATTAATTATTTTTAAAATATCTCTCTCTCTCTCTCTCTCTCTCTCTCTCTCTCTCTGTCTCTCTCTCTCTCTTTAAATAGCAATGACCCAGCACTCCCTAATACGCCTGATTGCTTCATATCAGAATTAAAGGTACTCATACCGAGACCCGTGGATATAATAATATGTATGTTGTTTAATGATAATTTTATTAATATTTACCGGATTTAAGATACAAACTGGCACAGCACGCTGCAGATGTCACCTATTAAATCACGGACGCCCGTTGCAAGGACTTTACATATAACCACCCGTCAATCAAATTCAAATTCGAAATTATATATCTAATAGCTAAATAAATATTCAACGACAGACTTTACTAAAGATAAAGCCCACTATTCACCGTAAATTATTCTCTCTCTCGCTTCGTTTCTCTAATTCTACACTCGTTTTCCTAAGCCGAAAACTTAATAACTTTGGGCCCTACGGCGTAGGATTAAAAATGCTAAGCCGATATTCTTCGTAATTGGAAAATTATGTATTTTTGAAAAGGTTTTTTCATTTAGTTCGATACTTTCGTTTCAATCTATCTATTATATTTTGTAAATTTATTGTTTTTAGCTTTTGTCATTTATCTATTTTAAATATAATACTATTACTAACTGATCATCAACTGAGCATCAATTAAATATTACCAAAGTTGAATAATAGTTGAAATCTATCCAGTGTGTCTTTAAATACTCAACGTAACACTCACACTGAATAAACAGACAGAATAAAACAAAACAGACTTACGTATATCTCACGTAGAAAGGTGCGGTAGTATTTTCGTTTGCAGGTTTTATGTGAAGATCAACGTACGCTATTTCCCACACGTGAATGCAGGAAGTGAACCCGATGATAGTTCATAAAAATAATAATTTAAACTTTACGCCTGCGAATTACCATCATCCGCCGATTGGATAGTCATCAAAATTAATTGGACCAACAGAGATTTGAAGCTTCAATAAAACAATAGGTTCGTGTTACATGAGGATTTGGTTTAATCGGTGAAGTGGTAGGTTTTCTTTTTGCCGTTTATTCCATTTCCATTTTTTTTTTATTGTTTATATTGGTGGATGAGTTTACGGTCCACCTGGTGGTCAGCGATTACCAGATCCTATAGACACCAACAATGTAAATACTGCCACCCAACTCGAAAATATTCATTTTGCGTAATTACTGGTGGTAAATGCGAGGTACGCTGGTAATGGGTACGACGTCTTGTAAGCTCTCACGGGTAGGTACCATCACCCCGCTTGTTTCTGATGCGACACAGGAAAGCATTTGGGACAGTCATTGTACTGTAAAACTGAGACTTAGTACTTATGTCTCAAGGTGAGTGGCGGCATATCCGTTGTTTATATTTATGTTATCCGATAACCACTTAACACCAGCGGAGACATGAGCTCGTACTATAGGATACTTGTCAACCAAAGCAATAAAAATTAAATAAAAAATGTATTGGGCATCTTATCATTTAAGCCACGATGACTGCCAAATAAAAATAAATAATTTATTCCAGTCAATCATCAAATATAGTTTTTTTTTTAGTAAGTAACTTCTCTGGTATGATATTCACTGACTTCATAACATGTGTTACAATTTATCCTTTTGTTCTTTGATATTTGTCTCATAGCGAGACGACCAATCAATTTATTTTCATGGTAACAAATAACAATGCCTTTTTTGTAATATATTATGTATGTAGTGATCAAGGATGTAGTAGATATAACATAGTCCCTATTTATCCTCCAATAAAATTTCCAACTTAATTTTGCTGTTTTTCTGTAATTTGATTTGGTGATCTTAGATATTAAAAGGTTTTTCTATTGTGCAAAATTGATTTACATCTAACTCTTATTATATTTTCCGTAAATAGATGAGTGGCACTTTGAAAATATCGAATCGGATCAAAAATAATACGAAAGCTTTAGTTCGAAGGCTCTCGGCGTAGCGTCGAATGAATTCTAATAAGGTTAATCGGAGATGCGAACCCCCTTTATTTTAATTTGTGAAAACGTGAATCGGAACCTTCGAGGGCTTACTTTATTGCCTTTTAAAATTGGATCGCCCATTTTTAAATTCGCACTTCAATTTCTATAAATGTACCTAAATGTTTAGAAGTTTTTTTTTCTGTTGTTGCTTAGATTGGTGGACGAGCTCACAGCCCACCTGGTGTTAAGTAGTTACTGGAGCTCATAGACATCTACAACGTAAAATGCGCCACCCACGTTGAGATATGAGTTCTAAGGTCTCAGTATAGTTACAACGACTGCCCCACCCTTCAAACCGAAATGCATTACTGCTTCAAGGCAGAAATAAGCAGGGTGTTGGTACCTACCCGTGCGGACTCACAAGAGGTCCTACCACCAGTAATTGCACAAATGATAATTTTTGCGGGTTTGATTTTTATTACACGATGTTATTTATTCCTTCACCGTGGAAGTCAATCGTGAACATTAAAATTTGTTAAGTACGTATTTCATTACAAAATTGGTACCCGCCTGAGATTCGAACACCGGTGCATCGCTCAATATTAATGCACCGCACGTCTTATTCTTTAGGCCAAGACGACTTTAGATGTCGACTTCGATGTAAGACTTCAGATAGTAAAATGTCCATAGAACTACTTAATAATTAGAGGCGACATTTGCTAGAATTACAGGCATTATGACGCATATTTTAAAGATTCCTTAATTCACAGAGACTAACAGGACATTGTTTAATCGAAAACTTTAGGAGGGGGTTTTTATTATTGAGCAATATTGTAATTAGCAGAATGACCAAGTTTCTGCTCAAAGCCTTACAGAAGCTTTTTTATTATAGAGTTAGTAGGTATTAGGTAGGTTGAGTTGGTACGTGAACATTATTCGCCTTCAGGTCTCCCTGTATTGGGTTTTTGATATCAAAGAGTGACTGGACCATATTTTTGTTAAAAAGATAACAAAGGTTTGGCAGACCATAAGCAACTTGATGGTTTGCAGTTTCTAAGCGATTCCATAAGATTGGCGGTAACGATTTTTCCTATGAAAAAGTGCATTTTTAATCCATAGCTGGCCACAACGTTTAGAGCATAAGGTAAACGTTATGGAATAATCTTCATATATTTAATATTAATGTCTAAACTAACACACTCCGAATCAATAAATGTTTCATGTTATAAAAAAATAACGATATTATCCTTGTAACAGTATTTATGGTAAGATTAATTAAATTAAGATGAAGTACGTGTGTGTGAAAAGTGGAAATTAGTTCTCACAAATATTATATTCGTTGTTAGTTTCCTAAAAAAGTGAATACTGAGCTTAAATATATTTTAATGTAAAAAAATCTATATATGTAAAAAAATGAATTGCTGTTCATTAGTCTCGCTAAAACTCGAGAACGGCTGGACCGATTTGGCTAATTTTGGTCTTGAATTATTTGTGGAAGTCCAGAGAAGGTTTAAAAGGTGAAAAAATATGAAAATGCTCGGAATTAAATAAAAATAACAATTTTGTTTTTCCTTTGATGTGTGGGGACGTCGGACGGATTCCTTTTGTTTGTTTTAAGTTTATTTTAAACAAAAGTTTAGGTCTTTTTTTATCGATTGAGGCGCTACGAAATCTGCCGGGTCAGCTAATATGAAATAAATTTCGAATGTACACAATTGAACTAATTATTTCTCGACATGACGAGAGAGATCACGACAAAAACACACACTACGTGCAATCCGAATTGCACATACTCGTAGTAACGTTCTAAAACGATGTTAGTGAAGTCCTATCACGTATCCTCAGACGGAGCGCAATGAGGCGCCGCGACTGGCGCCCCCATGCGGTCGAAACTCGAAAGTTTAACATAGAACTTGGAGCCAAGGAACTCATTGTTCCGCACGTTCCCAGACATGTGCAAATCATTCTGTCTGATGCATTGATAAGAAGGACCTTTTTATTCGATGTCGATGAGCGAACGGATGTGGGGTTATAGTAGATATATACAAGTGTATAAAATTAAAAGGCAACTTAAAATAAATTGAAATCTATATATATAAAAATGAATTGATGTTCGTTAGTCTCGCTAAAACTCGAGAACGGCTGGACCGATTTGGCTAATTTTGGTCTGGAATTATTGTGGAAGTTCAAAGAAGGTTTAAAAGGTAGATAAATATGAAAATGCTCGGAATTAAATAAAAATAACAATTTTATTTTCCCTTTGATGTGTTCCCCGTCGGACGGATTTCTTTTGTTTGTTTTAAGTTTATTTTATACAGAAGTTTAGGTTTTTTATTTATCGATTGAGGCACTACGAAGTCTGCTGGGTCAGTTGGTTTTTTTATATATATACTTTTATTTTGTTTGATTTTTTCGGATTGAAGACAGAACAATGTCTGCCGGGTCCGCTAGTGCTTAATATATTTCATGGCAGTAATACCAATTCCTCGTCTTACACATTAATAGACTCGATAAGAACTTAACTAAGCCCGGTATGGTTTTTTCTAAAACACCCTTCAAATTTTAAACTATACTTGCAGCTGAATTATCGCTTCTCATAACGATAGGTAATTTAACTTATAAAACGCTATAAATACGAATTGAATTTTGAACGCCTGTTACTGCAGCACTGGAAATAGCGTCACACTGAAATTGCGATGAAATTTTTCAATATTCTCGGAAAATTCCCAGGATATTGCTTTCATATCATAGTATTGAAAGCGGACTAGGACATGTGGGAAGAACAAATTAAATTCTGTCACTTTGGTATTTGAATCTGATATAAAGGTGGGTTTCTATTTTTGACTTAAACTGCGACAACAAATCGATACTATCAACCGCAGTGATATTTCTTTCTGGCCACTATCTAAACTGTACCTAAATGATGGTGTCAAATCAAATCAAATCAAATCAAATCAAATCAAAAAAGTTTTATTCTACATAAATGAAAGTACATACTTGTTGAACGTCAAAAGAACTACCGCCAATTCACAAGAACTAGCCTCCGTCCTGAGAAGAATTGGCAAGAAACTCAGCGGGCATGTTTTTTTTTTTTTTTTTANATTGTTTATTTCTTCGATTGATAAATTGCCGGTTAATTTGTTTTTGGGATTTTTTGAATTGTAAATGAACCTATATATGTATGCCAATGTACCTTTTAATTTATTTATTTTAGAGTAATTTTCGATTTTTATTACAGGCTCCAGGATGGCAGCCGGACTAGCGTATATGTTTGGTAAGTGTTTGGTTTTAATATTTTGTTTTATTTCATCATATCATCCTTTTTTTTTCTTTTCGCCATTGTTATTAAGCTATTTTACCAACTTATTTACACCATTGAATGGGGTGAATAACAGTTCGACTACGTAGTTGGTATACGAAAGAATATTTTCGTGTAAAGTATTAAAATACATCTTATTCGAATAACTACTATACGATACTCGTGAACCAAACCAATAAAAATTAAATAAAAAATGTATTGGGCATCTTATCATTTAAGCCACGATGACTGCCAAATAAAAATAAATAATTTATTGTACTCAATCATCAAATATAGTTTTTTTTTTGGTAAGTAAATTTTCTGGTATGATATTCACTGACTTCATAACATGTGTTACAATTTATCCTTTTGTTCTTTGATATTTGTCTTCTAGCAATACGACCAATCAATTTATTTTCATAGTAACAAATAACAATGCCTTTTTTGTAATATATTATGTATGTAGTGATCAAGGATGTAGTAGATATAACATAATCCCTATTTATCCTCCAATAAAATTTCCAACTTAATTTTACTGTTTTTCTGTAATTTGATTTGGTGATCTTAGAGATTAAAAGGTTTTTCTATTGTGCAAAATTGATTTACATCTAACTCTTATTACATTTGCCGTAAACAGATGAGTGGCACTTTAAAAATATCAAATCGGATCAAAAATAATACGAAAGCTTTAGTTCGAAGGCTCTCGGCGTAGCGTCGAATGAATTCTAATAAGGTTAATCTGAGATGCGAACCCCCTTTATTTTAATTTGTGAAAACGTGAATCGGAACCTTCGAGGGCTTACTTTATTGCCTTTTAAAATTGGATCGCCCATTTTTAAATTCGCACTTCAATTTCTATAAATGTAAATGTTTAGAAGTTTTTTTTTGTTGTTGTTTAGATTGGCGGACGAGTTCATAGCCCACCTGGTGTTAAGTAGTTACTGGAGCCCATAGACATCTACAACGTAAAATGCGCCACCCACGTTGAGATATAAGTTCTAAGGTCTCAGTATAGTTACAACGGCTGCCCCACCCTTCAAACCGAAACGCATTACTGCTTCACGGCAGAAATAGGCAGGGTGGTGGTACCCACCCACGCGGACTCATAAGAGGTCCTACCATCAGTAATTACGAAAATATAATTTTGCGGGTTTCATTTTTATTACACGATGTTATTCCATCACCGTGGAAGTCAATCGTGAACATTTGTTGAGTACGTATTTCATTACAAAATTGGTACCCGCCTGAGATTCGAACACCGGTGCATCGCTCAATATTAATGCACCGGACGTCTTATCCTTTAGGCCAAGACGTCTACTTCGATGCAAGACTTCAGATAGTAAAATGTCCATAGAACTACTTAATAATTAGAGGCGACATTTGCTAGAATTACAGGCATTATGACGCATATTTTAAAGATTCCTTAATTCACAGAGACTAACAGGTCATTGTTTAATCGAAAACTTTAGGAGGGGGTTTTTATTATTGAGCAATATTGTAATTAGCAGAATGACCAAGTTTCTGCTCAAAGCCTTACAGAAGCTTTTTTATTATAGAGTTAGTAGGTATTAGGTAGGTTGAGTTGGTACGTGAACATTATCCGCCTTCAGGTCTCCCTGTATTGGGTTTTTGATATCAAAGAGTGACTGGACCATATTTTTGTTAAAAATATATCAAGGGTGTGGCAGACCATAAACAACTTGATGGTTTGCAGTTGCTAAGCGATCCCATAAGATTGGCGGTGACGATTTTTCCTATGAAAAAGGTGCATTTTTAATCCATAGTTGACCACAACGTTTAGATCATAAGGTAAACGAAAACGTTATGGAATAATCGTCATATTTTTAATTAATTAAAATTATTATTATTATTTTAATTATATTAATTATTATTATTAATGTCTAAACTAATACACTCCGAATCAATAAATGTTTCATGTTATAAAAAAATAACGATATTATCCTTGTAACAGTATTTATTTAAGATTAATTAAATTAAGATGAAGTACGTGTGGGTGAAAAGTGGAAATTAGTTCTCACAAATATTATATTCGTTGTTAGTTTTCTAAAAAAGTGAATACTGGGCTTAAATATAAGGTTTAAAAGGTAGATAAATATGAAAATGCTCGGAATTAAATAAAAATAACAATTTTGTTTTTCCTTTGATGTGTGGGGACGTCGGACGGATTCCTTTTGTTTGTTTTAAGTTTATTTTAAACAAAAGTTTAGGTATTTTATTTATCGATTGAGGCACTACGAAATCTGCCGGGTCAGCTAATATGAAATAAATTTCGAATGTACACAATTGAACTAATTATTTCTCGACATGACGAGAGAGATCACGACAAAAACACACACTTCGTGCAATCCAAATTGCACATTCTCGTAGTAACGTTCTAAGACGATGTTAGTGAAGTCCTATCACGTATCCTCAGACGGAGCGCAATGAGGCGCCGCGACTGGCGCCCCCATGCGGTCGAAACTCGAAAGTTTAACATAGAACTTGGAGCCAAGGAACTCATTGTTCCGCACGTTCCCAGACATGTGCAAATCATTCTGTCTGATGCATTGATAAGAAGGACCTTTTTATTCGATGTCGATGAGCGAACGGATGTGGGATTATAGTAGATATACAAGTGTATAAAATTAAAGGGCAACTTAAAATAAATTGAAATCTATATATATAAAAATGAATTGATGTTCGTTAGTCTCGCTAAAACTCGAGAACGGCTAGACCGATTTGGCTAAATTTGGTATGGAATTATTTGCGGAAGTTCAGAGAAGGTTTAAAAGGTAGATAAATATGAAAATGCTCGGAATTAAATAAAAATAACAATTTTGTTTTCCCTTTGATGTGTCCCCCGTCGGACGGATTTCTTTTGTTTGTTTTAAGTTTATTTTATACAGAAGTTTAGGTTTTTATTTATCGATTGAGACACTACGAAGTCTGCCGGGTCAGCTAGTGCTTAATATATTTCATGGCAGTAATACCAATTCCTCGTCTTACACATTATTAGATTCGATAAGAACCTAACTAATCCTAGTACGGTTTCTTCTAGAACATTCTTCCAATTTTAAACTATGTATATCTGCAGCTGAATTATCGCTTCTCATAACGATAGGTAATTTAACTTATAAAACGCTATAAATACGAATTGAATTTTGAACGCCTGTTACTGCAGCACTGGAAATAGTGTCACATTGAAATTGCGATGAAATTTTTCAATATTCTCGGAAAATTCTCAGGATATTGCTTTCATATCATAGTATTGAAAGCGGACTACGACATGTGGGAAGAACAAATTAAATTCTGTCACTTTGGTATTTGAATCTGATATAAAGGTGGGTTTCTATTTTTGACTTAAACTGCGACAACAAATCGATACTATCAACCGCAGTGACATTTCTTTCTGGCCACTATCTAAACTGTACCTAAATGATGGTGTGAATGTTTAGATGTTATAAGTGAAAGGCAGTGAGCGTGCCTTTGACATTGCTATTGTCTTAGATCTGAGATTACAACCTTCCATCAGGAAACCGAATTAAAATGCGATCTATAGATGTTGGTATTTTCTTAGTGAATCATTATAGTTATGGAGTATTTATCCCGTGTAAAATTCTATTGAAACTTTGATTTCATATTTTAAATCAGGTAACGCTAATTGCAATGTATAATAGTTTCATTATTTATAACTAGTGAATGCCTACCGTGCTGCGCCGTGATCAATGCCAAATGGGATCGACTCGCGTACTTTATTTCAAGTAAAAAAACTTCCCTTGAGAGCCAATAGTAAATGTACAAAGTTTCTACTCGATAAATCACGTGCAAACACAGTACCAGCGTCCAAATAAATATTTAATTTACTTACAAGGCTTTAAAATTAATGAAAAAGTAATATGCAATGTCCCTTTTAGACTATAACCGCATAGACACGTAATTGCCAACACAACACTAAAGAGCGAAAATGTCATTATGGTAGTTGCGTCTCCCCCGTAATCCATTTTGCCACCGACCGTACGATGGTTTTAAACATGATCCGTTAGGGTGGTCTTGTGATCTGACAAGATGGATTAGACGAGGCGTGTGAGCACCTGAGATCCGATGTGACGTATAGGGTGTGTCTACTGTGATTCACTGGCATAGATTAAAGCGGTCAGATAGTCTGGTTTAGCTAATAGTCGAAATAATACTTTCTATGGATACAGAAAGAAAAAAAAGAAAATAATGTTGATTAACCAAAAGAAATCAGTACCTATCCTACGTTTTTATGATAAATTAAAATTGTTTAGTTTATAATTTAAGTATGTACCGTTACCTAATAATTTAAAAGTCAATTTTTAAATCTACAAATTTCTTTTGATAAGTAATAGCTAGTATAGATTAAGTACGTAAACTCTGAGAATGATGCTTTAATTAATTAATTACCAACAAATTAGAGACTCAGCGCTCCGCGACTAGCTCGTGGCTTACTTTATTATACAGTCCTTTTTAGTCCAGTTTAGTGTTTAGAGTTCTTATTACAGAGTAAAAGTTCGTTTTTGCTATAGACGTTAACACTATGTGATTGATAGAAAAATTGATATCTTCATCCAAAATAAGTTGGTTATTATTTTTGGTAGTAGGACCTTTTGTGGTTGTGGCACGTGGTGTTCTGCCGTGAAGCAGTTATGTGTTTCGGTTTGAAGGGTGAGGCAGCCGTTGTACTATACTGAGACCTTAGAACTCATATCTCAAGGTGGGTGGCGGCATTTATGTTGTAGATATCTATAGGCTCCAGTAACCATCATCGACTCATCTGAGCAGTTTTTTTTTTTTAAATACGCCTTACAGATATTATTATATAAAAATCTTTATAAGTAATTTCTAAACAAAAAATCTGAATATTATTCCTGTAGGTTTTCACAATCAATGTTGATCACTGCGCAACTAGGAATGCCATGGGAAAATCGATAGCAATATTGGTAGCCCCGGTAGTCAACAAATTAAAGAGCAGACGGTTAGCGTGGTATGGACATATGATGCGTAGAGGAGGGAAGAGGTCGACCAAAGACATGGATAGAGTGTGTGAATGACGATATGAGAGAGAGAGAGAGAGAAATGAGTATTGAGATGGCGGTTGATAGAAAAGAACGGAAGAGAAAAATTAGCTGTGCCAACCCCACCTAGTGGGATAAGGTGGAGAAAAAGAAGAGGTAGACTAAACAATAAAGTATTTATTTTATCAATGAAATTAGAAATACGTTACTCGTAATTTGAAACACAGTCTATTTTATATATCTATAGTTACATTACAGATTGTAAGCTGTGATGTCAGCATGAATTTTCGATTAATCAGTTATTCGAAACGTTTATTTAACGCTCAGTTAGCTTAAACTGTTGTTAATTAATCAAATTCGCGTGCAATTAACCGAACCTAAAACTCATTCCGTTTTGTTGACTGCCGAGGGAATTGCAAATCATTTGTTAAAACCGAACGTTATTTACTTATTACTCCGCTATCCAAAATTATGGAAATGTCGATAAAGACTTGCCGTATTGACAATCAATGTTTTCCGTTAGATACATATATTTTTTTGGGGACGAAATCCTCATCCGAAGGCTTTGTACTCATCTTTTGTATGTTTTATTTAACCATTCGTTTTTTTTTTTAAAGAAAATACATGATCAACCATTAAAAACGGGACAATATATAGCCTCGTTTGCACACGCTGCAAAGACGAGGCTTCTTTTTTGTAATTAGTGCCCCTAACAGCTGGAAGTTGAAGTTATCATGACTTAAAGGACAAGTACCGGTGTTTGAATCCCACAAGCAAGTACTTTTTTTGTAATGAAATGCGTACGTATTTAACAAATGTTCACGAATAACTTTCATGGTGAAGGAATAGCATCGTGTGATAAAAATGAAAACTGCAAAAATTATAATTTACGTAATTACTGGTGGTAGGACGTGTTATGAGTCCGCACAGGTAGGTACTACCACCCTGTGTATTTCTGCCGTGAAGCAGTAATGCGTTTCGGTTTGAAGTTTGAAGAACAGACAGTTGTGTTGCAAAAAATGAGAGTTCTAATCACGTCTCAAGATGGGTGGCGGCATTAACGCGCTCGATGTCCAGCTCTGGTGACCACCTAACACCAGGCGGGCCGTGAGCTCGTCCAACCGTCTTAGCAATAAAAAATCTTAGTTGTAGCTCACATTCAAATATCATAAGCGTATTGTAATTTTAGCGCACCCTTAACATTGTACAGAAAACAGGTGTTCCATCCTGACGTATTTAGAGCGATGTACATCTGTAATCTGAGGAGTTTTTTGTACGTCAAGCACTTCCGTTCTCCCTAGAAACCGTTCACATACATTTTGTTTTCATATGAATTATTACTGACGACAGATGTGAGTACTGTTTGTTTATTTTAATTGTTTTGCTGAGAGATTTGTTGGAGCAACATGAAAATATGTATGAAGAACTATTCGTAATTAAACTTCTAGTGAAATCCGGTTACGCTCCACTGTGAGCATCGCGAAATATCTAACTGCATACGTAATACGCTCATTAGTGAAAACGGTTTGTACGCCACCACGCATGAAATATTTTCTTAGATACGTAATAAAAACACACACAAAATTTCATCGCAATTAGATTAATGGTTGTAATGAAAGTCATAAAAAAACCAGTATATCGTAACCTTTAGAATAGATGTGGATTACCTAAACAATTTCAGAAAATTGAGTTTTGTATTTTGATCGGCTTATAAACATGTATTCTATCAGCTTATAAAATTAAGTTCTTAAAATTTAAAATTAAATTAAAATTTAAAATTAAATTTAAAATTAAATTTAAAACTAAATTTAAAATTAAATTTAAAACTAAATTTAAAATTAAATTTAAAATTAAATTGATATTTAAAATTAAATTTAAATTTTAGTTAATAAAGGACAAAGTTTTTGATTAGACAAGAATTTTGGATTAAGCCACTTACTTCAATTCAAAAGGTCCAATGTGTTACAGAAAAACTCTTCAGATGTAACTGAGGACTTATTTATGGCTCTCTGGCCGCAGAATGCTAAATTCCGGTCTTTAGTGATCACGGGAGCCTATATAGATATATGACGATAATATTACCGACCACCAAAGTTAGGTATGACATCAAATTTCTGAGTTGTATTGTCTCACCCATCATACCAATTTGTCATCTATGATTAACAACTACTGCTTATCTTCCGCGAAGTGTCCACGCTTAATTAGCGTCATGGTAATACAGTGCCAAATCTATAAAGACCTATTGTTAAGGCATGACAGCACGTTAGATTATGAATAGACAAAAAATTGCGTTTCGCCTAAAATTCCGGATGGTCCCTACGATGTGATACGAAGTTTCCAAAGCGCCCGCAGTATCGGGAAAGCCTTTAAAGGCGATGCAAATTTAAAATAAACCATTAAGTAATCCCGGAACAATGGTATTGCGACGCATTGAAAGAGTTAACGTAGCGGACCACTAATCCAGATTAATTGCTGCCAACCGGGACCGTCATTCGGAAAGCGGCTGCGTTAACCTGCCCGAATAACACTACGAATTTATTAACGCCTAGGGTTTTAACTACATGCACGCGAATTGGTTTAATGAAAACAAATATATTTTTAAGTAAATTAAATTACAATCATTGCTGTTTTTAAATAATCAAGCACTACTTTTTTTTTTCTTTTTTTATTGCTCAGACAAGTTAACGGTCTACTCGGCGTTTTTTTTATTTTTATTGCCTAGATGTGTGAACGAGCTCACAGCCCACCTGGTGTTAAGTGGTTACTGGAACCCATAGACATCCACAACGAAAATGCGCCACCCACCTTGAGATATAAGTTCTAAGGTCTCAGTATAGATACAACGGCTGCCCCACCCTTCAAACCGAAACGCATTACTGCTTCACGGCAGAAATAAGCGGGGCGGTGGTACCTACCCGTGCGGACTCGCAAGAGGTCCTACCACCAGTAATTAAGTTAAGTGATTATAGACGTCCACAACATAAATCCAACTCCCACCTTGTGACATGAGTTCTATAGTACAACGTCTGATCCACGATACAAATCGGAACGCATTTCTACTACGTAAATTAAAATTTTTGAGGTTTTCATTTTTATTCCATAATCTTATTCCTTCATCGTGGAAATCGTTCGTGAACTTATGTTAAGTACAAATTTCATTAGATTAATTGGTAAAAGCCTGCGGGATTAAAACATTGGTACAGGCACGTCACTCCATACAAATGCACCGGGTGTCTTATAGACCATAATAATATTGAACCTACTCTACTATTTTCCATAGTGAGTGTTAGGAAAAATGATAGTCCAAAACTTTATAGTATCGCAACGCAACGATGTTATAGAGTTCATCCCCGTCCATCCTGGGATCTATTCCTAAAGGTACAGTAAATTTCCAGGAGTGATTTTTATCACATTTTCAAACTCATTTTTTTAATATCTCGGCATTATCATTCTTTTTCTTTATACCAGATTTATTGACTCACCAATGGCTAGACCGATAGCTCCCAACTAATAATAGTAACAAAGTATTATAATCTCTTTATTTCAACACTAGCGGCCCGCTCCGGCTCCGCTCGGGTCCTTAACAAAACATTTCAACGATATTTGACGTTGTTGTATTTTTTAAATAAAAAAACATATGCTGTTGCAAGACTTTTTGTAAATAATAATGTGTTCTACAAAGTCGTAATACATTATTTTATTCTATCAAGAATAGTTTTCGCAGATGTAAAGAATATTTTAGGTAATTTTTTTACACCTTGGGTTACATTATTATAGTTTTAGTAAGGATCTTTAATTTTTTTCAAAAAAGATTATAGCCTATGTCACTCGGGAGTAGTGTAGCTTTCAAACAGTGAAATAATTTTTCAAATCGGTTCAGTATTTTCGGAGCTTATTTAATACAAACAAATAAACAAATGTTTCCTCTTTATAATATTAGTATAGAAGTATAGATGGATGAAAACAGACATCTGTGCCAGATAGGACAAAATATCCTCGAAGTTTCACTACAGTATTCGTTGAAAAACTTTCCGTTGTATTCCTATTGGCGTAGGTAGTTAGACGTGCTCACGGTCTATCTTGTGTTTACGTGGACATCGGAATAAACTAACAAGAACTCAAAGTTTCTCCGTTTTATTTATTTATTTTCACAATAAGGAATACATTAATAAAATAAACTATTCAGAGAATATAACCAAAACTCAAAGGTGGGTAGTATTCATGTGAATATTGTTGTAACTATTCATTTATGTTGGAGAGCATACCATTTTCCTGTGTGTACTTTTAAATATAATTTTGTAGAATAGTTTGTACCTGAAACAAAAATATAATCAAGATTAAAGTAAGTTTAAAGTTTAAAATCGCGCACATTTTTCATTTGTTCTCATTTCAATTATTACGTATAAATAAACTAAGTTAATATTTTTATACATTTTTGTATTATTATCATCAGTCTAAATCCATTGCTAAACACGAGCTTCCTCTAAGTTCACCATATTATAATTAAACCGCCGTTTATATTACTTTTTAATGACACAATTTGTGAATCATATTAAATCGCTCGAGATGTTCTCATAACTTACTTCACGTTAGTAAATTATCGGATGTTAAAACTTTAGCTTTAGCTTAAGGTTATTTAATTAATCAAGTTTCCACTAAATAACTTTCTCAACGTTCTAAATACGTCCGCTTCGAGAACATTCGAATTCTTCATGATGCGAAAATCTAACCGTTGAAATGAGTTAAGGAATTGCGAAATAGAAATATTTGAAAATGGACAAGTCATGTTGACTAGTAGATCGGTATAGTATATTAAGTAATCTCTATATATAAAAATGAATTGTTGTTCGTTAGTCTCACTAAAACTCGAGAACGGCTAGACCGATTTGGCTAATTTTGGTCTTGAATTATTAGTGGAAGTCCAGAAAAGGTTCAAAAGGTAGATAAATATGAAAATGCTCGGAATTAAATAAAAATAACAATTTTGTTTTCTCTTTGATGTGTCCTCCGTCGGACGGATTCCTTTTGTTTGTTTTAAGTTTATTTTATACAAAAGTTTAGGTCCTTTATTTATCGATTGAGGCACTACGAAGTCTGTCGGATCAGCTAGAGCGTAATAAAAAAATATCTCGTATATTTTATATATCGACATAATTAGAGATAGGACTTATTTTAAGCATATGTGGGCATCAACGTTGTCAATGTCCAATTATGTCGCGAAACAGCCATGCATTCCGGTTCGAAGGGTCGACAGAACATTACAACTGAGACATCAATCTCGTCCCTGGTGGGCGGCGGATTACAGGTTGTGATGTCTATGAGCTTCAGTTAGTTATCACTAAAGACCAGGCGGGCCTCGTTCTACACATCTAGAAAAATAAAAGGTATTTATTCAAAATATAAATACAAATATATTTACTGCGAGGCTACATTTTTAAGGTGGTAGGACTCTTGTGAGTCCGCGCGGGTAGGTACCACCACCCCGCCTATTTCTGCCGTGAAGCAGTAATGCGTTTCGGTTTGAAGGGTGGGGCAGCCGTTGTACTATACTAAGATCTTAGAACTTATGTCTCAAGGTGGGTGGCGCATTTACGTTGTAGATTTCTATGGGCTCCAGTAACCACTTAACACCAGGTGGGCTGTAAGCTCGTCGTAAAAAAACATTTGCGTTAAATTTGTCATTCAGAAATAATTTAACATGCTACTTTTTTCTGGGATTGATAGCTGCTTGTGTCTCTCTCTAAACTATAATCTATGAGCTCTATTGCAACGGTTACCGTGGTAACTTTTGCTAAGCATATGCATTGCTATTACGTGGGCAATGGTTGATGAAAAATCCATTAAATTCTTTGCCTTCATTTTTTATTTTTATTGCCCCTGTAGGCAGACGAGCATACGGCCCACCTGATGGCGAGTAGTTACCGTCGCCCATGGACTTCAGCAATGCCAGGGGCAGAGCCAAGCCGCTGCCTACCGCTAATGGAAACGTCACAACAGTACATATCTTAAACATAAGCTGTATTTAAAAAGAGAAACAGCGAAAGATGAGCGCGTCCATGCGTTAATTTCACTCAGTCGTTGTGAGTTGAAACTCAAGGTAATTCCGTGAACATTTATAAACCAATGACTGCCTAAAACTCGACTAGAATGCGAAATGACGGCCACAAATAGGGTTCTCGAGGGTTACAAACGCGTTCCGCTACGGTCAGAGCACTGAGTAATGTTAGACGTTTGGCGGATCTAATGCAAACATTGGTCAGCCCTTACATCCTTATATTAAATCACGGAGCATGTATGTAGACTCCAAATTGGTCTTTTTTAGAAGTATTCAGACAAATACATACGGTTGATATAAAAACAAAATAAACTGCCTTTTCCCGTGACTATTTCTCTGACTACGTGCAATGTAATTAATAATAACGTTTTGGAAGTACGTGTATACCTAATGTTTTTAGTATGGTTACTTAATAAATTTACTTAAATTTGAATCAAAACATTCCTGTTAATTTTGTTTCTTGACAGCATTTCTCATTGATCTTTTGAAAAAAAAAAACAACGTTTGTCTGTAAAGTCGATTTATTGACGATAGTTGAACGTGACAACGTCATAAGAAAATACTGATGGAATGGTTTCATTTTTCAATTTTTCACTGAACTTCATACTTAGTCTTGACGAAAACATGTAAATGTATTATTATATAGCAGCTGTCCACGCGGATGCATCGCTCACTCAAGTAAGAGAGAGACAGATGTCGAACGCTGCCGAACGCGGAGGCCGATTGTGCCTCTTTGTCGCTCGTTGTGCGCTCTCACTTGCACTTCAAGCCTTAAATTGAACGCCTCCGAGCGAGGTAACGCCGCATGAGTCATATTTTTCCGTGCGTGCAGCCAGCTCCATCGAATTATAAGACGTTGTCACGTCAAAATTAAGGTTTAAGACTATTTTATACATTTCTCCGAGCTCTAAAAAACGTTTAGTACTAAGCAGTAGTATTAAGAAATAAATCTATTCAATTTTATAAAATTAAATTTAAAAATCGTTTTAAACGAAAGTGTTTCAATTGAAGACGAAACGTATTAAAAATCTGGAACGGCTTATTATCAGATGAAAGTCAATAACGTTTCGAATTGAATAGAATTATAAGAATTCCCTCGGGATATTAATAATCCGGATCGACATTTTCTTGTTTAATTCATTCTTGTTTAAATGGATGAATATTTTAATAAAATATCTGTGTGCTCTCGATCTATCAATTCAGTTTAATATTAATTAGCTTTGCTGAATAATTAGGTACATACCGTAACACATAATAGGTACATAATAATATATGTATAACGCGTACCATACATAAGTGACGTTAGTGAGTGTTACTCAAATTTAATCGAGTAGTCAATAGAAGTATAATTGAACTTCACATTCCAGGGTGGTAACTTCACGGTCCGGTTAAAGAAAGCGTGCATCGAATCTCGGTCACTGTTTAATTATATATTTTATTCAAGAGTATTTTTTGAGTGTTTAGAGAGATTTTATATAATACTGTAAATGAGAAGAAGCTGACAGGGAGAGACCCGGGGAGAGTGCCCGGGAGTTGAGCTCACGGGCTCAACCTGAAAGAATTTGATAACACTAACCCTAACTTGAAGATCTTAGCCCAGGCAAGCCCAGGCGATGGGGCTGCGAAAAGTCGCCATCTCCTGGGTCGGATGTGTAATTAGCGGCGGCCACGATAAGAGGATTATCGTGTCGCGCTGCTTTGTCCAAATAGGAGTGGCATGAAAACTACTCATGAAGTTTGACTATGTGTTCTCACAATACATTCTAACCTTCCAGTAAATATATCAAAATTACTGATGGTAGGCGTCTTGTGAACCAGCCCGGGTAGATATCACAGTCCTGCCTATTCCTGCCTTAAAGCAGTAGCATTTCATTTTGAAGGGTGAGGCAGTCGTTGTACTATTAAACTGAAACATAGAACTATAGTATATTCCAATTACGAAGTCGTTTTTGACACTTCTTAGAACGTAAATCTTCACATTTCGCATAGTTTAAAATAAGAACCATTTTTTTTGTTCATGGTCGTAAATCATCATTTAAAAATACACAATCAATCTAAATCATTATACAATTAATTCACACACACCCAATAACATAATAATAACATCTGTCAAATGGGACTTCGTAATTGGAATAGAGTATAATGTCTCAGGATGGGTGGCGGTATTTACGTTATGGATGCCTTTCGGGTTCCGGTAATCACTTGTTACCAGACGGGCAGTGAGCTCGTCCACCTACTTATGCATTAAAAAAATTTAAAAGTCCGTTGAAAACGTTCAAATTTCATTACTAAACACATTCGCAGCCTCCATGCTATAACTGCAAAAATAACAAGCGTTGCAACTGAGAGTGGGCACGTCCCGTCAAATAAATTCTAATAAAGTTAATTAAGCCTTCCCGGGGTATTATCTCAGTATAATTTCAACAGTCCCGGAATTAAAATATATAAAAAAAATTGGCGGCTCTCTCGACGATTACGCCTAACGAGATAACGCAGCTCTGCGTGGCCGAACATTGTTATATCAAAGTAATGTGAATTTCGTGTCGCATCGAGATGTTACTGACGCCTAATAAAAACAGGTCGTTATTTCATAGAGATACAGTTTGATAATATTCCATTCTGTTGTTCATCATAAGACAGAATACTGAAGGTAAAATGACATTGAATAATTTTTATTTATTGCGTAGATGGTTGAGCGCCCCACATAGTCTTAACTGGTTACCAGAGACAACGTGTATATGTATATTAACAACGTAAATGCCGCGCCACACAACTTGAGACATAAGTTCTAAATCTCAGTTTTATAGTACAGCTGCCCCTGTATATCGGCTCTAACCACTTAGCATCGGGTGGACCATGAACTCACTTATCCATGTAGACAGTAAAAAAAATGTTTTTTTTTTTAATTCAGACATGTGATCTTTATTGCATATAATATGATGTGGTTGGAGGATGGATAATAACCCTGATGGGGTTGGAGACAGCATCGAACATTTCCCGACTTGACATTCCATTGTACAACTATACTTATTAATTGTCACTTGATCTCAAGAGTACTATCCATATTCGGTTCCCGAACTGTCTTTGTTTAAGGGCCCTCGTCATTTGGATTAACATTAGGCATAACAAATACTAGATATACCACGTTAAAGACACGAGTAAAATATTTTTGTGACTGTTTAATTTCGTTAAAAGAGGACCGAATAAATAAACATTGGTTGTATAATATGAAGATTAGCTTAAATTGTTAATTGGTTAAAAATATACGTATTTATTGTCTCTGCAACTCCTGGTCTACCTCATGTAATTCAAGTATACTTGTCGACCGCGATTCAAGGATCCTCAATCCAATCAGGCACTTATAAGTCTTCAACTAAAAAGAAAAAAAAAAAAACAAACAAAAAATGGTTTAATTTGTAAGGGCCCGACAAACGGAAAGGGATAGAACAAAAAATATCTGATGAGTAAAAGAGACGAAAGATGGTAACAAAATACACCATTAACGGCTATCTTGTGCACCTGTGTTATGTTCTGTGGAAAAATTATGGTCCCTTGAGATAGCACAAGATGTTACCCCTATTATTATATTTTACAGCATAATACATATTTCTTTTCTATTTAGTTAATCCATTTATAGTGTTTTCTTGGTTATTCCGAAAGGATATTTTATCATACTGGTTTGTAACTCGACTCGGTGGTGCAATAGTTAGCGCCTCTGATTGTTGTGCCGAGGGTCGTGGGTTCGATTCCCACATCGGTCTAGCTTTGTGTGATGAACAGACATGTTTGCTCCGTATCTGGGTGCTTTTTATCTATATATGTATATACTTAAATGTATACAAGTAAGTTTGGCAGTATGTGACAGCCCGGATAACCGTATGCGAGTTATTCTCAATTATTATACATTAAAAGTGAAGTGAGAGAACACACGACATATTTTGGTCAATTAGAATCTCGTTATTTAGTTGTCCTTAAACTAACGAGGCTTAAATCACTCAGATGTACGATCCTAATTATACTATCTCATTTGAGACCAGATAAATGTTTCCGATTCTTAATTTTGTCTGTTCGGCTTAGTAAATACTTCGTTGATATTGTGTAAAATGGAATAAGCTATCAAATGTATTATTAACTTCGTTTAGTATGATACATGTAACAAAGGTATTTATTAAAATAACAAGAACAATTAAGAATTATTTACGTATCTAGAATATACCTGACGATGAATATTGAATATACAAACCACATAGATTTGTATCGCCTTACGTTAGCACAGATATTAAACACCAGCGACCTTTAGATTGTGTCATAATATAAAATTATTTGTATTGGATTTCATCTGTTTCACGATCTCATTGAAACTATGAACATTCGATGTCCTAAGTAATACTGCTTATAACAAACGTTTGAAGTCTAACTTCAATTTAACGGCCGTCTGGTGTAGTGGTAAGTGACATGGTCACTACACAAGGGGGTCGCGGGTTCGAATCCCGCCAAGGAAAGATATTTGTATGATAAATATAGAAATGTCTTTTCCAGGGTTATGGATGTTTATTAAATATATGTATGTGTATAATAAAAATATTATATTTATTTCCGTTATCTGGTACCTGTAATACAAGTTCTTTACGAACTTAGTAAGGGACCAGTTAATGTGGCGTGATTGTTAGTAAATATTTATATTAAAAAAAAAAAAAAATTCATATTCGAGGTTTGTAGTCTATACTATAAATTACGAATAGGCTTTCATAGGAAAACGAATGTTAGCTTTGTAACCCATACATGGAAATTCCTCTGCTCGCCTCACAGAAGTACCACATCTGCTTTAAATTTCAGTTTATTAAATTAAGAATTAAAACCAGTATATTAATTAAGCTTTTCAACATTTTCTTTAAATAAATACCAATTTTAAATATCAATGGACTTAGACACTATAGAATTTATATTAAGTCTGTACCTACATTATTAACTAGTAAGCAAATAATATAAATAACAAATAGAGTAGCAAAGAATATAATCCTTCAAATACAAAAGTAAATTCATTTTACAGTCACATTAATAAAATATTTTAATATGAAAACACAAAAACATTTTAACGAATTTCACTTCGGGAAAATATTTCGTATTATTTTCATTAACGAACAATGAACAGAATCTTATCGGCTTATAAACTTTCCTTTTATGTAAAATTTTATGGACAGCCTCAAAGTCGCAGGTACACGTTGAACCGCGAACAAACCGAGCCAAAACCGTGGGACTGCAGTAATGCGGTGTGAACACGTACAAAATGTTTGCTTTCCTTTTGTAGAGCTGCTCTTAGTAGCGGTGTAAGTCATAAGATAATAGCGATTTTGTGACGTGAGATACTAAATATTTATTTATATATGCCTAACCTTGAGGACCATCTAAGCAATAAATTCGAATCTTTAACATCAAATCTATTTTAAAAAAAAACTTAGATTATACTTTAAAACACTTAAATAAATCAATTTTTTTTTATTGCTTAGATGGGTGGACGAGCTCACAGCCCACTTGGTGTTAAGTGGTTACTGGAGCCCATAGACATCCACAACGTAAATGCGCCACCCACCTTGAGATATAAGTTCGAAGGTCTCAAGTATACTTACAACGGCTGCCCCACCCTTCAAACCGAAACGCATTACTGCTTCACAGCAGAAATAGGCAGGGTGGTGGTACCCACCCACGCGGACTCACAAGAGGTCCTACCATCAGTAATTACGCAAATTATAATTTTGCGGGTTTCATTTTTATTACACGATGTTATTCCATCACCGCGGAAGTCAATCGTGAACATTTGTTGAGTACGATTTCATTAGAAAAATTGGTACCCGCTTGCGGGATTTGAACACCGGTGCATCGCTCAACACGAATGCACCGGACGTCTTATCCGTTAGGCCACGACAACTTGACACGACAAAAGGAAGCCTGAGAATATACTGTACATCGAGCTATATATTGAGCAATTAATCATTCCTTTTATGTTATTTTAACAGTTGCCTTAAATCGCTAAGTGATCGTTTTTACCAATACTAATTTTACCGTGACGAAAGTTGTAGGATCACTGACAAAATAAAATCTAAATACTTAAACAATACTTCAGTAGCTGCGATAAATTATTAATTTGTTATTAGATCTATTTGAATTTGTTTTCATTTTAATGGATGATAGGTGAGTTCCTCGCTACATTTTGTAAATTTATGCACATAAATTATGAAAAGTTCAACGTATATGGATTAATATCCCCCAAAAAAATAGGAGCATCAATTTAAGCCGTTGGTAAATAATCATTTGTGTACATTCGATGCAATAAAATTGTGTATACCACAAATCGCTTTTTCTTTTGATTGGTTCCTTTCAAGAAATCGTAGGAACGAACGGGGAACTTAGAGACTTTTACATTTATTGTTATTTGAAGTAGCGGTGTTTGCCAGTTCTAGACTACTGCAAGATGGAGAATATGGATTTCAAATGCATTCTGTTCTATTCGTTATTTATGAGGGATTTTAAAGATATTTTTCAATTCAATTCTCAAAGTTGAAAACGTATTTTCATGTGACATTCCTTTGAAGTTTGCTCCTTTATATGTTTTGCATAATTTGGCTTCGTTCGTATTTCTGACTTCGAAATCGTTGTATAAACAGTTTACGCTATTTTTGTATTATTCTTTATGATATGTCTGATAAACATTAACATTAAAACTTTTTAATAAAAAAAAAAACCTATTTAAATGTATGTAAATACTACCACTGGTGGTAGGACCTGTTGTGAGTCCGCGCGGGTAGGTACCACCGCCCTGTCTATTTCTGCCGTGAAGCAGTAATGCGTTTCGGTTTGAAGGGTGGGGCAGCCGTTGTAACTATACTGAGATCTTACAACTTATATCTCAAGGTGGGTGGCGCATTTACGTTGTAGATGTCTATGGGCTCCAGTAACCACTTAACATCAGGTGGGCTGTGAGCTCGTCCACCCAACTAAGCAATAAAAAAAAAAAAAAAAAATTAAATGANGGGCAGAAAGATCCTGGAGTGGCGACCACGTACTGGCAAGCGCAGTGTGGGACGGCCACCTACTAGATGGACCGACGACCTAGTAAAAAGCGCTGGGTCTCGTTGGATGCAGGTGGCAATGGACCGGTCGCACTGGAAATCTATTGGAGAGGCCTATGTTCAGCAGTGGACGGCGATAGGCTGAAATGATGATGATGATGTATGTCGGCTTAGATGGATGGACTAGCTTACACTCTAACCGATGTTATGAGAGGCGATGGATATCGCAGCGTCATTGCCGTTGTCCTCCTTGAGGGTCGAAGTCTATGTACTTCCGCATGAACTTGGTGCTTAAGATCTGATCTTTCTTGCTGCGAGTGTTGCCATGGAGCAGAGGATCGTATTTCTCGTAAATGGATTCAGCTGTATCCTTGGAAGAAAAATATTGAACATGGATTTTTTCAGGGTATTACAATATAACGCCTTCAACACGATCGCCTGGAGCACGATCGTGGAGTCATTACGGTTTCACCGCGTCCCCACCGGTCTCCGTAATCTGATTGAGGATTATCTCTCGGAGCGGGCGGTGATCTTCCCCGAGCGGAGTGGGTGGGGACGAAAAACAGTGTCGCGTGGGGTTCCACAAGGGTCGGTCGGGTCCACTCCTGTGGAATATAGGCTTTGACTGGGTCCTCCGCGGGGCTAACCTGCGTGGCGTCGAAGTGGTTTGCTACGCTGACGACACGCTAGTGACGGCTCGCGGAGACGACTACCGTCCTGGTTGTGGCTGCAGTGGCAACTGTGGTAAGACGAATAAAGAGACTCAGCCTCGAGGTGGCTCTCCAAAAATCCGAAGCAGTGTGCTTCCACTCAGCTCGAAAAGGGCCACCTCAAGGCGCGAATCTCGTAGTCGGGGGTTGCACCATTGCTGTCCAGCCGAAGCTCAAGTATTTGGGCCTCGTGCTGGACAACAAATGGAGATTCGACCACCATTTTAGAGCGCTGGTTCCGAGACTCATGGGGGCGGCAGGTGCGCTGACCCGTCTTCTTCCCAACGTCGGAGGATGCAGCGTCGGTACTCGGCGACTGTACCTTGGGGTGGTGCGCAGTATGGCCCTGTACGGTGCTCCCGTGTGGTCGCCCGCACTCTCCGCGAGAAACGCGGCTCTGCTGCTCAGAGCTCAGCGGGCGCTCGCGGTGAGGATCATCAGGGGATACCGCACCATCTCTCAGGATGTGGCCTGCGCTCTCGTCGGATCCCTACCCTGGGACCTCGAGGCCGAAATCTTGGCTGCGGTATATCGGCGTAGGGCGCGGGCCTTGAGTCGGGGGCGGTCGCCCGGCCCGTCGGCTGTCGGTCGGTGGAAGTGTGCTGCGCGTCATGTAGCATACGCTAAGTGGAGAGAGCGATTGCTGAAGGAACTTGGTCAAACTTCGGCCACCCGCCGGCGCACCCTCGAGGCCCTGGTGCCCGTGCTGGAGGCATGGTCGGATCGGCGTCACGGCGTACTCTCCTTTCACCTTGCGCAGGTCTTCTCGGGACATGGCTGTTTCGGGAGGTACCTGTGGAAGGTCTGCAGGAGAGAGCCACATCCGGGCTGCCACCAGTGCGGGCACCCGGACGATGACGCGTAGCACGCGCTCGAAACGTGCCCGCGTTGGGAGCACTCGCGGCGAGATCTCGTCGCCGTGCTGGGGAGAAACCTCTCCCTGCGGGCTGTCGTCGCCCGCATGTTAGAGGATCAGGGCTCGTGGGAAGCCATGGCCAGGTTTTGTGACCTGGTAATAGCGTCCCGTGAGGCTGAGGAGCGTGAAAGGGAGTGGGATCCCTCTTCAGCACCTCAGCTCAGAAGGCGGGGTGGGCGGCGCGGGCGTGATGCTCCCGCTCAACCCCCGTAGGGACTATCAGGTGGCGGGTGCGGGGGCGCCCGGTATTCGATTGTCGGTCCGGTGGTGGGGCGGTGCAAGGTGGTTCCTGTGCGCCGCCCACGGTGTATCTCCCGAAATGACGTCCTTCGGGATTTTCCCGGAGATGAAATTCCATCTTATCATCAGGACGGGTACCGACGAAGGCGGACTTTCGGCGCGCACTGCGGTACCGTAGGTCTGGTGTCTCGATGGGGTTTAGTCGGTAGTCGTTCTGCGGAGCAAGTGCTTCGCGCGCCTTTTTCAAGGAATTCGGGGAGGTGGAGGACCTTGGCCCTCCTCGTCCCCCTCTTCCTCTCAGGAGGCGCCAGAGTCCGACATAACCCGGTTCGTTACCCCCCGGACCGGGTATCCGTAAATGGATTCCCCAGCGTTAAAAAAAAAAAAAAAAAGGGTATTACAATATATTTAAGTATATATTTATGCAGTTTTATTTTTGCCAAATTGGTATAGAGCGCTCAGGTTAACGTTTACCAAGGCAACTAGTTCTTTTTCTATTAAAACTAACTACTGGATTTAGCACCGGAAGTGTTGCAGTTGATAATATATATAGATAGATAGCCTCAGACCGGAGCACATGATGCTTGCACCTTGTTCCTTAGTTAACTATTAACTGAGATTTGACTTGGACTATGACAACAAATCAGGTGGAAGGTCAAAGCAAAATTCAGCAGAATTGACCATTGTAAATTTATTTCACTCACGGGACTAAGTTCCTTTTTCAATATTATATATCTATTTCAATAAAAAAAAAAAAAAAAAAAATCATATTAAAATTTTAATCTGTATTCTTTGGTATACATTCCATACTACACTCATCATAAATTTAATAATATGAAAGATATAAGCCTGGTAAGATATTAGCTAATGAAAAACTTAGCTTACGTTACAAGCTTCATTGACACGACATTGTATTTTTGTAAAGTCGTGGTTACACCGCAGCGTTGACTTATACATATTACGGTACATTACCGCTCTAGTGATACACGCCCTACATGACCCAGCCCTAGTAATTAAATTGAACACAGTATTAAATTGTAACAATTGTTTTTGATTTATTGAGCGCATATACTGCCACCCTATGGTACGTGGAGACGATGTACGTGTAGCGGTACAATTCCGTAGTTTTTTTTGTTTTAGAATTAGTTTTTATTCTTGTACAAATCATATTGTTACGCCGGTAAGAGTAACGCCATCTATCGCCGAATAGTCGAACGAATATTGAAGGCTCGAGAAGTACAACGCCATCTATTGTCAGATAGCGGGAACTACTACTAGAGATGTGTGGAATATTCTCGATATTTCTGGGGATGTGGTATCGGCTATAAAAGCGTTGTAGAGATGGCGCGCAGTCAGTCAGTAATTGGAACTACTCGAAGCGAAGCAGCGAACGGATCACCTGAGGCGAAGTGGAACAAGCGAATTGAGAGTTTTAAAGTGTTTATTGAGTGTTTCAAAGTGTTTGTGAAGTGTTTAAGTGCTTTGAGTGTTGAATAAAGTTTTTTAGTTGTACTTTGGTGGAATTTTATTTATCCCGAACCCCAGCGCGTAACAATATTATGATTCCTAATAAAAACATTTACAGTTGCTAGTGTACAAGCAAGGGCGTTCGCTCGAAATCGCAATGAGTTGCATCATCGCGGGGTCGGGCTCTGGCACAGAGCGTTTCCGATCTCCCGCGTGACCGCACCTCGGCGAGGCAGTGACCAGCGTCAGTCGCATAGATAATAAATACACTTAATATTTGAGAGTCGGTCGGCCATCACTACAAGAAGTAACCGCACGCACGCCGCGCTCAAGCGCCGCTTGGCTTTCACAAAATCTGCTTTTGTTTAATCCGTAACAATTCCTCACCTGCATCTGCCACAGTAGGCGTAAAAGAAATCCTTCTGGGAAGGGAGCTCAACACGTCATTTCGGATCGTCGCTTGTACAATAAAAAGAGATAATGTAATAAAATAAATATAAGTTAGGTATCAGAGATTGTGGTCGAATTTAGATAGAACAACACTAGTTTTTATAAATGAATACGATCCTAGAATAGTACGATTAAAGAATGGGGTTCTTAACATATACCCTCTATAATAGAGTACTCAATGTGAAGAAATCTGAGACGCAAACTTTACAATTCAAAGTGAGTTAAATACAAAACGAATGCTACAAAAGTGGATTCAATAGAAGGAAAAATCAAAATAAATAACTAGCACCAATATCTATCTGTAGGACACAATTGCTCTCTCTTCAAAACTGTATTAGCAACAATAAAGGCACTGCTATCAATTCTTATATTTAGTTTCATTGTTACTGTAATTTTGTAATATTTCAGTGAACATTTTTGGAACGAACTTCCTTATGGAACGATGCGGAGGAGTACCCTAACCGGGAAAAAACGTCCGTAACGTAAGATTTTTAATAGTAATGCACACAGTGTACGACTTAACTTTGTAATAACGTACAAAAAATAATATATTATTATTATATATTTTTTATAAATCATTGTGAATAAAATAAAGTTGATAACTTTGTAAAGTAGTTTTTATTTATTTTTATCAATACAAAAATCATACTAAAAAATTTACACCCGAATAATTATTTTCTTTATACCTCGAATAGAACTTAAAATTAATATTTTTATATTAAGGAACTTCATTCCTATCCGGTGACCCACGCCAACACACATCTTTTTTTATTGTATTTCCCGCTATCAGCAACGCTGTCACAGAATTCGTCCCAATCGCCGAGCGATGTCTGTTACGTGGTGAGCGAGACAAGTAGCCAGTAATGATATCCGTGAACGAAAACGAGGGGCGAATCGCTAAATATTTTATCAAAATACCCGACTCAAAACACACCCTTATCTTTTAACTTGAGTCTAGGAGTTGTCTAAATGAAAATCTAAGTGCTGGAATGGAGGGACGGGGTGAAATTACTTTTATGCTTAAATGTGTTGCTTGTTCATTTATATTTAACGAGAAAATGAGGTTTTATAAAAAATAACTGTATTTTTTGCCTTAACAAGTCTGGAATTTAGATATCGAGACCAAACTATCATACATAAATACAATGATCTAATTAAGGCTGGCGAAGTCGGAATTGTAATTAAATATTTTAACCAAGTTTTTTTTCCCTACCTATGCTGATAGCCTTGAGAGGCTATTTCACCTTCTCTTTGACGTGTAGGTGAGCTCACGGGGCATTAACCGAAAGTGTTGCTAACACTGGCGCTAGCCAGAGTAGTGCTTTGCAAAATCTACCACTGAATCGGAAACGGGACCCACTGAGAAGATCCGGCGAGAAACTCAGTGGGCTGTGTCTATGGGGAACCGGGATCCTGTGCCTGCGTAAGACCACTGAGCTTCCAGATCAAAATCGTTCACAGTAAGGGGTCATTTCTTTTGCGTTAGTAAAAAAAGCAGTGAGTACGGTTACCAAAATTTCTACAAAAATGATCCTGATTACAATGATGGCACAGATTTTACCGGTAATTGTAGGAGCATTACAGGGGGAATTAAATTGTGTCTATGAACTGTAATGTACTATAGTCCAAAGGTCTAGTCCAAAGATTTCGATATCGTAAGGTAGCATGTACGCCTCCGCTTTATTATTATACTTCCTTTTTTTATTGCTTGTGGCCGAACTCACAGTCCACCAGGACTTTAGTGGTCACCGGAGCTCATAGACATTAACAATGTAAATGCCACCACCTACCTTGTGTCACGAGTTGTAAGTCTCACTTTGTATAATGCAACGGCTGCCCCACCCTTCAAATCGAAACGCATTAACTGCTTCACGCCAGACATAGGCAGAATGATAGCACCTACCCGTGCCTAACAATACGTCCTAACACAGGCATTTACTTTGTAAATTGTATAGACTTCCGTAACCACTTAATACCGGTATTTTCGGTAGGCAGCGGCTTGGCTCTGCCCCCGGTATTCCTGACGTCCATGGGCGACGGTAACCACTCACCATCAGGTGGGCCGTATGCTCGTCTGCCTACATGGGCAATAATAAAAAAAAAAACCTGGTGAGCTCTGAGCATTTCCATCCGCATAAAGCAGACTAATGGTATCACCACCACCACCCTGTCTATATCTGTCGTGAAACACGAATTAAAGAGTTTCAGCTTAAAGAGTGGAGCAGCCGTTTAACTACAGAACTGAGATTTTAAAGTCATATCTCGAGGCGGGTGGTATTGTTGGCTTGTATAATAAGCCCCAATAAGCATTCAAGATCGGGTGGGCCGTGCCTTGTTCATCCGCCTAAGCAATAAACAAACACACGAGTTCAACATTGTCTATTGTACTATATACACTTCAAACTTGGAAAAAGGACTGCTATGCGAGTCTTAATGCCGCTCAGCTCAGCTGCTCTTTCTATTATTGGTGCTGTAGTAACCGCTGAAGGTTGTTTAGGCTGCGAATTCGTCTGCTTAAGTTAATTAACTAAAATATAGTACATAACATAGAAACAACAGAATGCAACAACCTTCTTATGTAAATATTAAACACAATAGTAATTATACGGCTGAGAATACGGCTTGACAGTCTGGGGTGCGTTCTCCGCGGGATCTAACTGGATTACTGGGTATCATCACAATCGTGACGTCACTGGGATTTAGGGGTTTTATATTGTGTGGAATGAAAATAGCCCAAGTAGGGTTGAAGTCACGCAGGCGGCCGATTTTTAACTCATGACAAATCCTTATACAGCGTGATAAGAGAATATGCCCGCGACGATACCACATAACGTGGTTTTTTTTTTATCCTACCTATGCTGATAACCTTCAGAGGCTATTTCAGCGTTGCCCTAGCGTGTAGGTGAGTTCTTGAGGCTCAAACTGGAGGTGTTGCTAATACTGGCCCTGGCAAGAGCAGTGCTTTGCAGAATCTACCGTCGGAACGCAGACACGACCCACTGAGAAGATTCGGAAAGAAACTCAGTGTGCTGTGTCTATGGGTTAATTTACTTGCCGAGTCCTTCGTCGCAAGCGACGGGTACGGCGAAGACGGTGACCGGTGCTTGAGGTACCCAAGGAACCGTTAATGGATCGGGAGGATCCGTAATGACGTGTAATGTAAAGAAGATAAGTGGGGGAATAGAAGAAGAAGATCTTGCAAGGAATGAAACGCATCAAATAAGTTCTAGCCTTGAGATCGTAAGTTTCTAAGTTCATTCATGAGTCTTCTGTTGTAGGTTTATTATAAGACAGACTAAGATTTTATTTATGCACTCGACTTACAGATTGCTAACTATCGAGTGGGATAAGGACTACAAGATGAAGCTCTCTTTGTGTAGAAAATATCTGCAATATTATTCATCGCTTCAATGATCAAGTTGTTAGTAACTATTATACTTGAGTGTATATTTGAGAAAGCTATTTGGCATTCGTGGTCAGAAATACACTGGGTGTTCTGATCTCGTCTGTCTCATACAGGAAGCAATTTCTCATGCTCATGCTGGTGAATGTAGAAAGTCTTATTTAAGCCGTGTTTTATGAATAAACTCAATTCTTTTCGTCCATACTCACTGTTGATCTGCGGAAATAGAACATGTATGTATAAATGAAAATAACACCGGCGGCGTGCCGTGCCAAAGCCTCTGTTGAATATTTAAGCCAAAGTTAAAAATGAATTGTACTTTTAAACTATTTTCAAACTACAGAGCTTTCGATTCAGAATTTAATATAGATAGAGAAAGTTTATCTTTATATTTGAGCTTGTAAGTTAGAGGTTGTTTTAACCTACTTAACTTGCAGTCCACCATGACACATGAGGTCAAAACAAGAATAATTACCCATCTTACCCTTCGAATTGTAATGTAGGATTGCTGTATGGAAGAAATAATCAAACGGGTTCCGTCTAGGTCAAATTTATTCAAATTGGTTCGTAGTGAAAATTATTTTTGAAATTTGAAATTCTCTTCACAAAGTAAGCGCCATTGTTTACTTTGAAACAGTTTAATTGCTTGTGTCGCAATAATAGCTCCACTGTCGAATTAGGTAGAATGGTGGTATGCACCGCGTTAATTTTCTAACCCATAATAGCAGTTCCATAGGACCATACTCAGTGTGTGATTAGTCTCACACCAAATTTTTTTATTGCTTCGATGGGTGGACGAGCCCATAGCCCGCTTGGTGTTACGTGGTTACTGGAGTCCATAGACATCTACAACGTAAATGCTGCCATCCACCTTGAGATATGAGTTCTAAGGTCTCAGTATAGTTACAACGGCTGCCCCACCCTTCAAATCGAAACGCATCATTGTTTCCCCGCAGAAATAGACAGGGTGGTGGTACCTACCCGTGCAGACTCACAAGAGGTCCTATCACCAGTAAAGTTTGGGAATACTTCCTTAGGAACATAGTCAGTGTGTGATTAGGCCCACACCAGGTCTGCATTAGTGAGCACCGACCACAATTCTCTGCAGTATTATTGCTGGGAGGTGCCAATTTCAAAACCACAATTTCATAAGGTGACTCGGAGAAGACGTGCTGAAGTCCAGCCCTCTGATCACAAAGTACGCTTCTTTGCTGATCTACAAAACACATACACGAACTAGCTAGTTTAGTTTTTTATAGCGCTCCCGACTCAGTGGCCACAGCGCATGCTCGCCGCTATCGATCTAGGCACCGATAGCCTCTGGCTGTTTCGAATACATGTTCAGACCCATGTGCTTTTAGGTTTCACTGTTCTGAGCTTAAATAAATTATTATTGTATTTGAGAATTACTCGAACTTTCTTTTCTCGGGTAACAATTTTGTTAAGTACCTACCTCCTTAATATTTGGATAACGCAATAGAAAAAGTTTATTTGTTGGCAATTGTTTTTTTTCTTCTTCTAAATATTGATAGAAGAATTGTGTTATGTTATGTATTGATTAGATGTGTGGATGAGCTCACGGCCCATCTAGTGTTAAGTGGTTACCGGAGCCCATAGACGTCTACAATATTAATGCCGCCACCCACCTCGACACATGAGTTGTAAGGTTTCAAGTATAGTTACAACGACTGCCCCACCCTTCAAACCGAAACGCATCACTGCTTCACGGCAGATATAGGCAGGGTGGTGGTATCTACCCGTGCGGTCTCAAAGGACGTCCCATCAACAGTAAAGACCAAACTCTTTTTAAAAATAGATGCATTACTGTTTTATATGATAAAATTCTCGCGATTCATTTAGGCAACGCTTGTTTGAATTCCCCTATGCGAAAAAAATAATTGGTTAAAAGCGCCACGGTCGCAGTGAAGGGTTCTCTGCTTTCTCTTTCATTTTTTTATTACAGCTCATCGGTGATGCTCTTCAAATAAATTTTTTTATTGCTTAGATGTGTGGTCGAGCTCACAGCCCACCTGGTGTTAAGTGGTTAGTCCTAGTTTAGTCTGTAGTGGTCGCAATCATAGACACAACAACAATTTGAATTGTGTTAATGAAAATTTCTCGTTAATCTATCCCAACATAATATCGAGATAGTTCTGGCGATCACCCACGCTCAAACCACGGAATCGATTTTGAGATAATAAACAAATAACTGGGAATAAATCACGACCCAAATTAGGATTCTCTGTGTTAAGGGTACCAGAGACTGATGATGAGATATATGTACTACAGAGACAAACGTATACCAGATACGTTTAAATGTATTGTTAGGAACATTATATTTATAAACGTATTACTGGTGGTAGGACCTCTTGTGAGTCCGCACGGGTAGGTACCACCACCCTGCCTATTTCTGCCGTGAAGCAGTGATGCGTTTCGATTTGAAGGGTGGGGCAGCCGTTGTAACTATACCTTAGAACTTATATCTCAAGGTGGGTGACGCATTTACGTCGTAGATGTCTATGGGCTTCAGTAACTACTTAACAACAGGTGGGCTGTGAGCTCATCTACCCATCTAAGCAATAAAGAAAATGTATAGTCCACGCGGGTGGAGCTGCAGACAGTAGCCTAGTCTTGTCTATATGTATATAACTTTTCCCTAACAACATTCGAGAATCTGTTTACGAAGCATTATCAATATTTTAGAGGAAGCTTTACACTGTGTAACCTGCAATATCATTATAAATGTTTCCTTGAAACTATTTGTTTTGTATCAGAAAGTTAGGAGGGCCGTTGTCACTCCAAGAAGATTTCAATCTTATGCTTGAACGTGGGCGATGGATTTAGCATGGAGTTAAGAAAACCGGACACGGCTTAACGCTATCCTTTTGACGTTCCTACGATAACTAGAAAAGAGCTGAAGCTATCCACACCTCTGGATATAATTCTAAATAAGGATAAATATAAATATATATTTTTTTATTGCTTAGACGTGTGGACAAGCTCACAGCCCACCTGGTGTTAAGTGGTTACTGAAGCCCTTAGACATCTACAACGTAAATGCGCCACACACCTTGAGATATAAGTTCTAAGGTCTCAGTATAGTCACAACGCCTGCCCCAACCTTCAAACCGAAACGCATTACTGCTTCACGGCAGAAATAAGCGGGGTGGTGGTACCTACCCGTGCGGACTCACAAGAGGTCCTGCCACCAGTAAAAAATATAATAAACATAAATTCTAAGGACTTCAATTATTCTTCTTCTCAATCGTGTCACTCTTGACAGAGTGGTCGTGATCGTCATGTAGTGTTGGAGGGGTAAACTTGATGCGTCTCACGATGCCCCGCCATCTCTTAAGCGGCGGGCATCGTATTTCCAATATAATAAAATAAAAGCATTATTAATTAATATCGGTTCATCTATTTGGAAGCCATGATGCAACGCACAAACAGAGAAAAAAATATGTCTCTTTTTGAGATAAGACCATAGTTCCTTCTGATGTGTGCCTTCTGATGTACTAACCTATGAAGTGGTGATAGACATTTTGTCAACACATCATTATTGAGTCAAGTTTCGCTCCACATTCTCGTGAACGACTTAAATCTATCAATTTGGTACTTTGCCAACATCACAACTTAAAATTAATAACGCGCTTCCATCGCCTCTGTTATTTAAGCTTTAAATATGTGGAGCTTAAAAGTATCGCTTCAAAGGTTACAAGTTATTCTGTTTGTTGAATTTATGATATTGAAATTTTGAGGCGATGAACTACCAAGTTCCAAGTAAGTAGTACATATATGGAAATGGTAGTGCAAGGTAGGGGTAGAGGGGGAAGCGGTCGACCGAAGAAGATATGGATGGAGTGTGTGAATGATGATATGAGAGAAAAGAGTAAGTGTTGAGCTGACGACTGATAGAAGAGAATGGAAGAGAAAAAATAGACCCCACCTAGTGGGATAAGGTGGAGAAAAAGAAAAAGAAGAACTACCAAGTACGTGAATGACTAATATGGTATGACTTATATGCAGCCATATACGTCGTTAGTAATGTCAATACCTTTCAAACAGGTCGCTAAACGTGAGCACGCAATATCTCCAATGCTAGGGACCGAGCCAAGTCGCTCCCTACCGCTAAGTACTCTCCGCGAGCCTCGTTTGAAGAAGAATACCCCATGGAATTCATTCCAAAGCTGGATAATACGTGGCAGAGAAGATCTCTGGATCGCCGTGGACGCACGCAGCTAGACCCAGAGTTTCCAAACGATCGGTGAGATTGGGATTATTGATAATATTGGTTTTAATTAATTCTCCTATATTATTAAGCGCTGCGCCTCACTATAGTTGCAATTTGAAGAAGTCCGGCTCTGGCGAATAGTACATATTTGGGCTAATTTAAAATACTTTGTGAAATTGAAACACTATAATAGTTTTAAAAGTTTCCATCCTTGTTTTTCTTGCAAGTCTTTCTTAGTTATGAAATAGCTTTCGAAATTAGCGGTGAAGTCTTGACAAAGCATCTAGAACATCTATTTAAATCAAAACTTTCTGAATTATTCAACAAAAATACAAGAAACGCTTTAACTATTAATGAAGAAGCAAACTAAGCATGATAAATTCATAACTTTTTTGGTTTAGTGTTTTCTTATAAATAATTTTCTTAACAAGTTTCACAATTGACAATAAACAAAGAGTACATTTATATGTATTTGTTGTGACAAATACATGGTAGTGTGTGTAATGTTTTCTTTATTGATTTAATGTATTTTTAATGATTAATTTTTAAAAAAATATTAGCATTCTGCACTACTTCTCTATATTCTCTATAAGTGTGGGAAATTTCATACTTCTCCATCCGCGCAATTTTCGTAATAAGGGCTACAAAGTTTTTGCTTCACGTATTTTATAGATAAATATTTATAATGTTAATTTTAATTTATAATGCAAATTTGTTTTTATTAACTAAAAGAAAATCACTGTTGGTAGAGCGTTTCATGATCTCGCTTGAGTACGTGCTACCGCCCTGTTTATTTCTCCCCCGAAGATTTTATATATTTTGGGTAGAAGCTTTGAGAGCGTCGTTATACTATATAATAGAGATGGAGACTGGATCTGACCGCGACGGGGCAACGCAAAGCCACCGTCGTCCAAAACATGTCTAATCAGATTCCCTGGATTAACTTGGAATTTAGGCCCCTCAAGCACCGACCACCATCTTCGTCGAATTCGTCGATTACGACGAAGAACTCGACATGCGAACTAGTCCATGGACACAGCCCACTGAGTTTCTCGCCGGATATTTTCAGTGGGTGGCAATTTCGATCCGGTAGTAGATTCTGCGAAGCACTGCTCTTGCTAGGGCTAGTGTTTGCAAATTCTCTTAAGTTGAGCCCGTGAACTCACCTACCTGCACGTCGTAAGAATAGCCTCTTAGGCTACCAGCGATTGGGTGGGGGAAAAAGACACAGGGCATTGTGGTGCCTACGGGCTCCCGCAATTACTTAACACTAGTCACATTGAAGTCGTCGTGGCCTAAAGGATAAGACGTCCGGTGCATGCGATGCAATGGTGTTCGATTCTTGCCGGCAGGTACAAATTTTTCCAATGAAATACGTACTCAACAAATGTTTACGATTGATTTCCACGTTGTAGGAATAACATCGTGTAATAAAAATCAAACCCACAAAATTATAATCTGCGGAATTACTAGTGGTAGGACGTCTTGCGAGTCAGCACGGGTAGGTACCACCACCCTGCCTATTTCTGCCGTGAAGCAGTAATGCGTTATACTGTAAAAACTGAGACTTAGAACTCATATCTCAAGTTGGGTGGGGGCATTTACGTTGAAAATATCTGTGGGTAACCGCTTAACACCAGGTGGGTTGTGAGTTCGTCCACCCAAGGAAGCAATTAAAAAAACTGGGTGGTACCGTCTCTGCATTTGAAATATATCCGTACTTGGTTTAAAAATCTGGGAGCTAATGAAATGATTCGTTCGTGACCGAAGTCAGTCACTACAACCTCGGAAACGTATTTTTGATTCTTACTGCAGTGCGACTCTCTTAGATAACCGTTTTTATTGACGCAGTCGGGCTGGCGGGTATGAGGTTGACTTATAAAATCACGGCAGCTTTTTTATGTTGTATTTAGTGTGCTGTCTGCTAGCTGATATTATGGTGAGTGATCAGTTTTCTTTTTATTGCCCTTGTAGGCACACGAGCATAGGGCCCAGGTGATGGTGAATGGTTACCGTCGCCCATGGACTTCAACAATGCCAGGGGCAGAGCCAAGCTGCTGCCTACCGTTAAGCGCTCTCCACGAGTCTCGTTTGAAGAAGGACATGTCATAGCGTTCGGGAAACACCGTGGAGGAGAGCTCATTCCAAAGCCGGGTGGTACATGGCAAAAAAGATCTCTGTAAACGCACTGTCGATGAACGCAGTGGCTCCAGGTAGTATTGATGAACTCTACTCCGATGGCGGGCAGTGCAATGGTAAAAATGAGACGATGGTATCATCTCAAAAAAATCCTCAGAGCACTCCCCATGGAACATACGGTAAAATCTCTGTTGCTTGTCTGCGATGCCAGGGTCAGAGCGAAGTCATCTACTTCTGAAAATTCCTTTCATACCTCATTTTAGCACAATACACTATATTTAGGTAGGTAGACGTTGCATCTCTTCTCTCTCTCTCTTTCTCTTTCTCTCTTGCTATCTAGCTCTAGAATCCGCTTACTACTATCGAAGCAGGGTCTTATTTGTTCTATAACATTGACAATAATCATTGGAATACGATGTGAATTTTTAATTTAAAAAAAAATCCTATAAATGCTACGAATAGTATATGGTTTTAAAAATAAATTATGCGTATTGAAGTGAAATACGATACAGTAAAAGCTCCTTATTCACGCTTCCTTCGTTCGCGTTTTCACTATTTGCGGATTAAAAAAATGCGACCCTATTGCCATATTCGCGGCTAAAGATTTCTTTATTCGCAAGTCGATACATAGGTACATATACATTGATAGAAAGGATCCCAAAATGTAGATATCCAACCGAATATACTTTGTAAACGCACTTTTCCATTTTCACCGTTTCTGTATTCGCGGTTTATTCACGGAACATATACCCCACGAATAAGAAGCTTTCACTATAATATCTGTCATTTTAAGTTAATTAAAATTTCTTTATTGAACCAGAGGGTAGACTAGTTTCTAGTCCAATTGGTGGTTATCGAAGCCCATAGACTGCACAGAGCTTTGTGGTATGAAGTGGTGGTCTCGATTGCATTGTACAACCATCTCACCCTTCAAATCACACCGTGGTGACGCGCTGTACCCCAGGTTTTGGTAGGCAGCGGCTTGGCTCTGCCCGTGGCATTGCTGAAGTCTATGAGCGACGGTAAGCACTCACCATCAGGTGGGCTGTGTGTTCGTCTGTCTACAAGGGCAATAAAAAAATCCATACACCAGTCTGTATTCTTTTTTTCTTTTTTTGTTGATTGCTTAGGTGGGTGGACGAGCTCACAGCCCACCTGGTGTTAAGTGGTTACCTACAACGTAAATGCGCCACCCACCTTGAGATATAAGTTCTAAGGTCTCAGTATAGCTACAACGGCTGCCCCACCCTTCAAACCGAAACGCATTACTGCTTCACGGCAGAAATAGGCAGGGTGGTGGTACCTACCGTGCGGACTCACAAGAGGTTCTTACCACCAGTAAAAAATTCTGTAGATGGTACAACAATTTTAACAGACAATTCAGGATTACCGAGTTAAAGTCAAGAAAATTTACATAATTTGATACTTTTATGGTTTCCAGAATTTGTGTACTGTATCAAATATAGCTAGCTGTCCAATATACATAGGTGTGGGTGAGGGGTGAGTGTTATATTTTTGACTTTCCACTGGGGCTCTGGGGTACGGATGTCTTAGCAAGAATTAATAGCACTTAATAGAATTGTGTTTGTGGTTTTTTTATTACTCTTTGTGTGCATTTTGATTTTTAGCCGACTTCAAAAAAAGGAGAATGTTCTGAAGCGACCCTTTTTTATGTGTTTGTGTTTCAGAACTTTGTTGACGCAACAATTGGTAATTTTCTTTTTTTATTTGTAATATGGTAGCTTTTTAATATCATTAATGTAATGCGTATTTAATTGTCCTCGATTACATTAATGATATTATCATTTATTTTGTTAGTTGAAGTTCGTGTGGTGCGTTACCAGGGATCATACTACTGATAGGCTGTTAGCAGTCGTGTCTATAAGCAATGACTTCAAGGCTTCTTTTATTAATGCAGCGAAACAATGTCTGGCTCGTCAAACGAATGATTTAATTCCAAGCGTCAATTCTGATTAATGGCTTGCGAATGTGTGGTCTCGCGTGCACACACGTACACAAATATCGACCAATACGGATCCCAAATGTCCTTTAGGTTCTATTTTTAGTTATCGACCTATCTCCTCTCCTGCCTACATGAAAGTTTCAGGGCGCCGTGATTGGTGGGTCGTCGGTGACGTCAGGGCAAGCCGGGGCCCAATCACGGGGCTTCGGTCCGCGCATGTCAATACAGCCTTTTCAGGCATTACCGGCCAGCCTTGCCAGTCCGGGCAAGGTGTTCCCAAGTGTGCCAAGCTCGCCCCGCCACAAGAACGAGGTGATTTTTTCATGAAATTTATTTTAGTTTTTTAATAATTTTTTAATTCTCATTTTTGTCTTAAGGTGTAATTAGTGAGAATGTGTGCGTGAGTATAAATGTTCTAGTGTGTGAGTTTGTTATGTAATTGGTTACGTAATATGAGTGTATATTTGTGATGGTAGTGGTATGTCTGTGTGTGTGGGCGGTTTATAGTTTTGCATGAATTAGTGTATTTTTTTTTAAATTCTTTTCTCTTCTTCTTTTGACAGTATTCGTGATTCAGAAATTCTAAATAAATATTAAATTTTTAGATTTTCTTTAAATTAATATAATAAATTTAAGAGGTATAATCATGAAATAAGACCGTATTTACGTACCTTAATATGATTAGAAAAAGGATAGCTTTAGTATATTGCAAATTAAGTAAATTTTAGCACAAAAAATATTTTAAATTTCTATTTTTAAATTTGCTTCTCAAAAAAACTGCTACATAAAAAGATTTCTAAGAAAAGCACTAAATTGAATTTCGAGGAAACCGTGGTTCATCCTCAAAGAGGCTCTGAAGCTAGCTAGTCATAGCGCATAAACCGTTCTACGCTGTTTCTACCACCTACGGCACAGTTAAAATATAAGAGCATAGTTATTTTTTTGCGCAGAAAGATAGTCCAGTCCACGGCCCTGCTGATATTAAGTTGTCACACCGACATGAACGAGTTTAGGCGAGAGTTCTATTCCATTGGAGCTTTAGCAATAATTTCCATGGGACCGGAAAATGGACGGATTAAAGCTCTTAGGATAAAGCTGAAAAGGGCCTAAATGGTATCTTCGAATCAATACGCAAAAGGACCATTAAGAATCCTTTTGTAAGATCATGTGTTAATTCCGAAGCTCCCCGAAAGTACTTATCGGATTTGGAAAATACGACAGTCTTAACACTAAATAGGTATAATAGATTACCTATTAAGGTATGGGTAATATATAGTAATAGGTATAGGTAATATAATAGATACAATATGTAATAGGTAATAACCAGAGTTGAGCTAATCTTGTCAAAAATAAATTAGTTTGCTCGCAAAGACGAATACGCCAGAAATATTTGTAGGATTCTCTCGAAGTGAGGTCGGAACTAACGCCTACCTCAAAGAACATTTTTATTATACACAAAAAGTCATGAATTTCAAACAATAATAATTATAAATATTTTAAAGATTTAATTTCGCGTTTATTAATTTTATTGTAGTATTTCTAAAGTTCCGAATAGCTTGCCATACAATTTTCTATAAAGCTAGACATTTATAAATGTTGGAAGCAACGAATGAGATAGGTATTATTCCGTAATATGGCCTTAATTATATGTGCGACACGTGTAGTGCCAATTAATTATTAATAAACTAGAATATTGGCAAGCAATCTTAGAACCTAATTTCCAGACATACTTAAAGTTTGTAAGAATCAATAATAATAATAAGTGCTTTAAAACATTTATTTTATTAAATTATAAATGTAATCAATACGTCAATACCCGATGCCTCATATACCGACGTTATGATTCAAGGTAAATGGTGATATTGATTATCAAGTACAAGTTTGTTCTATATACCAAAGTAAAAGAAAACAAAAAAGCCATTTTTGCTGACTTCAAAATTAAAGTGAAACTCGATTCGCCCTATATAATTGTAATAAAAGAATGTGAATCAATGAAATCAAATTTAAGCTACTCTCAGAAGGAACATTCGGAAAAGTTACATTATTTCACACAAAATAACCGGATGTCGTAAACCGAAAGCGTTCCGGGAGCAAGATGGCGGCCGGATGTTGGGCGAGTGGTTGCTTCCGCCTGCACACATCCGGCTTCGCAGATTCTTCTGTAGATATAAGACAAAGATTTCATGAATGTTTTTTTTAGGACCGCATCGCTGTACGAGAAGAATAGAATTCCAGATGCTTTAACTATCGCATTTCCTGATTGTTACAGGCACACGGCGCACTATGGTCGAGCACTGAACCCGCAAACGATACATATCAAAACAAACACTGATCTAGTCTTTAAACATTAGGTATTTTAAACATAATTACTTATACATTTAAAACTGTAATTTAAAATCGTAATCGGCCGCGCGTCGAACTCTGACTTCAAATACAAACCTACATAGCCCCAGCGGTCAAACGAACTGCCTGTCCATACAGCACATTTGAATTTAGAACTCCAAGTTGAGTATAAAGTTAGGATTTGAAGGGTGAGGGGCAGTCGCCCCCAGGGGCTCGACCGTGGAGGCGGAGGGGGCCGCGCTGTTTGGGCGGCTGCAGGGCGCGCTGCGGGGGGGCGCCGCCGCCGCCTCGCCCTCGCGGGTCGCCAGCTCCATCAAGGGCTACCTCACCAACAAGGTCGGCTCGCTGCAGCTCAGAGACTCAGGTAAGGTTATGTTTCTAAATGTGTATTTTGAGGTCAAATTGTTTGATGAAGCAGAAATTTCATTTTGAGTCGATTCGTAAGTGTTTTCCTTATTTACTCCGATAGCTACTTATCACCAGGTGTACTGTGTGTGAGCTTGCACATTAAATATAAAGCTCTTTAAGCAAAATCTTTGCGTTTTCCAACCTGCAGACAGGCTCTTAAACTGTAAAGAGACCACTCGCAGAAACATTCGGTATTGTAACTTTGCTTCGGGAGCAGGGTCCTTGCGTCCTGTGTGCTCTGTGTGCTTAGTGCGAGTTTTTAATTATTAGCGGCAAACGAAGTGAAGCTGTTCCAACTCCATACAAATTTGAGTTAACTTTTACGTGATCGAGAACGTTAAAAAACTCGCACTAAGCACATTGGACGGAGAGGCTATTCTCTTTAGGCAAGTTAAGGTCCGGGTCAGGACCGGCACCGCATATTTTGCTCCGATTTGAAATTTAGGATGGAATGGATTATTATAGTGTTGAGACATCGACCTATGGACCTATGGATCGATGTCTCAACGGTATTTAAAGATTTTCGTAACTTATTATCAATCAATAAGCTTTAAAAGCTGTCGACAGTTATTTAGCACGGATTAGTACAAGGATAGGGACACAAGCCAGCCGATCATGAAGCTTTAAGGTGTCAGCTACAACTTGCCGATAACTACATTTAGAAGTTGAAAGAGACTTCCCAGTTGCTTCAAACTGATTCTACCCGTCTCATTGAAGACCACGTGTTTTGCGGTTAAAATAGACAAGCCGGTGGTAACAAGCTGCGTGGTCTCACAACACCCTAACACCGACAGAACATGTGCTTGCTCCCTTATATTTCTAATAACATTACAACCCTCGTATATTTAATAACATCGCTTGTACAAATATTTGGCATTCGTTAGCGTTCCGAATAAACATCAATGCTGACCTTTATCACAACGAGTTAAGGTTTAATTTGGGCATTGGTGGCTCGTTGGGGCGAGAACAATATTTGCGAAAGGAAGGTGGCTTTTTTGTTTGGAAAAATGTTTTTATTAGTATTGTATTAACTCAGGGCATTGTGATCCTGTGTCTTCTATTCAAATACTAACAAGGTTTGAAATGTGCAAATAAGTTTTTAGGTTTTTGAAAAGTGTATAAAGTTATACCTCTAACTTACCAGACCTTAAGAGGGCTAGCGGCATTCACGTTGTGATGCCTATGTGCCGGTAACCGCTTCACATTACGAGACCCATAGCTTTAATTACCAAAAGCAATGAAACATTATTTTGTACAATAACTAATTAATGATGAAAACCGGGCGACTCGCTGAGCCTATGACCTTACGCGTTGACTTTGTTATACATGACAGATTCATAATATAGAAACTTACTCATATGACTTATCGTTTTGATATGGATAAAGCGCACTAAAATCTACATTTCGGCTTCGGTACAAGATTGTTTTCTGTAATTAAATGGTCAGGCTATACATGTATATCATAAAAATATCTAATTTGTCTTAAAAATATCGTATTTCTTTATTTTGTATACGAAATCAGACATGAAAATCATACTTCGCTGTTTGTGATACAAAAACATGTTGATAATGGCAACTGATAGATGAAATAAAAAGTTTTTTTTTATTGCCCTAGTAAGCAGACTCACCGGACGGTGAGTAGTTACCGTCACCCATGGATTTCAGCACTACCAGGGGCAGAGCCAAGCCGCTGCCTAATACAACTGCCTTTTACAACTTTCCTTGAATTACCAGTGCAAATCCATCACTGGTTACAAGCCATATAGTAATGCCCCCCTCGCATATCTCCTCGCTCCAATTTGCCCGTCACAACCACACGACGAGCTTGTTACAATTCCCGATCTCTCAGATGTGGCCATAAAATGTGAGGCTGGTCGCTATATGATTTGTTAAATTGAAAATTGAAGTCAATATTATATTCACGGGATTTATTTTTATCGATCAGTATCTAATGAAAAGTTCTAACTACGCTGCCTATTCTAATTCTTCTCTCAATTGCTCTGGTCTACCCGGCTTGTTATGAGCCGGCAGTAATGCTACTTTTCTTTCTAATCCGGTCGCAAAGATTATTATGAGTTCCAGCTAAATTTAACGCGATGTGATTTGCTATGTTGAAATTAAGTCAATATTATATTCACAGGTTTTTTTTTTTATCGATCACTATCTATGGGAAAGTTCTAACTACGCCGCCTTATCTAATTCTTCTTGAATTGCTCTGGGTAGAGCTTGTTATGAGCCGGCAGTAATGCTACTTTTCTTTCTAATCCGGTCGCAAAGATGTTATGAGCTTCAGCTAAATGCCGACTCGATTCTTTTAAAACAAAAATGGTGATCCATTATAAATTAGCATAGAAGTGCCTGTGAGCTTGCGGCCCAATTTCATAGCGACTTCCCATTGCCTTTGTGAATAAATAAAAACGCTTATCTCATGGCCCACACATAAGCGACATCGATTGTGGAATTTGTCAAGCAAACTTAGTTACGTCGGGAAACCATTATAATTGAATCTATTGTCTCCACTTTGATATTCTGTTGTTACGTAATTTTGTGTTTAGCTTCGAGAACATTCCTTGAATTTTATAAATTACAAGTTTCCAAGCCGCGAGCTTCGATCAGAGCTTAGGTGATGCCTGCCCCTAAAGCTTTATCGAGCCAATAAGCACGAAGTTTCCCACACATCATGCCCTTCCGTTTGTACTGGCAATCAGCTTAGTTTATGGGATGGGGCGTATTGGAATTCCGTAGACATAGCACCATACTATTATTTTGATCCCAGATATAGATTCTCGTTTAACGGGTCATAAAAGCTGCTATGCAATATAACTGACATTTAGAACTAACCACTTAATAACAGGTGGGCTATAATTAAGCCTGTCCATCGTTAGCAATAACGAAAAATAGAAGTAATTTGTACTTCGACCACATAACTCATGTTGTGATGTATTTTTATTCAAATAAGTTTGGGTTTTTTTTCTTGCTTAGATGGGTGGACGAGCTCACAGCCCACCTGGTGTTAAGTGGTTACTGGAGCCCATAGACATCTACAACGTAAATGCGCCACCCACCTTGAGGTATAAGTTCTAAGGTCTCAAGTATAGTTACAATGGCTGCCCCACCCTTCAAACCGAAACGCATTACTGTTTCACGGCAGAAATAGACTGGGTGGTGGTACCTACCCGCGCGGACTCACAAGGGGTCCTACCACCAGTAAACCAGGTTTTCGATGTATGTCAATTGGCCTACTATGCTATATATGTAGCTGGAACTTAAGCCTCCTGTCCCAAAATAGATGGCGGCATTGTGTTTATTATCGGATTCGGTAACCACTTAACACCAGATGGGCTGTGAGCTCGTCCACTCAACTAAGCAATAAAAAAAATAGCACTGGGTGAGCCATGACCACGCCCACCCGTCTAAGCTAAAACAAAAAGATGCATGGTAAAAATAATAATAATTTACATTGATTATAACAGTGTAATTACTGAGCGCCTCCACTCCGGTTCAGTAATTGCATCAATTAGCCCCAATTCGAGCCCCGCTCCGGTTACAGACGTTAACCCATCGACTAATAGACTCGAAACATATAAATCAGATTAATATTTTCCCTTCTTCCACGAAAACGTTGTTAAAACCACGTCTAAAGACAATAAACGGTTTTTAACTAACTACTTTTGGCGGTTTTACTTATATGACGGTACATTAAATTAATTGAATTAAATTAATAGTTAAAATCATTATATTCTCCAAGCTTCGATATTCTCCTGTTTTATTTTTATTTGAAAATTTTCATTACAAGTATACATACCACAACCCGGATACCAAACATATTTACCAAAAATACTGACATTGACTTTCACTACTAAGCTTCAAGCGATGAAGCAACGAATGCAAGATTAGATAATAAACATGTGTCTAATTAGACCCCATGTTACCCTATCAACCACGCTGGCATCAACCCCTTTGAGATAATTTGAAGTAGAAATCTCGAATGCTCCAGAATAAGGACTATCTTACCCTTGACAACAAAGCTGACAACTGCTTCTCGACAGATAAAGTATAGTGACGGCATCGACCTATTTAGACAAACCCATCTTAAAATCTATCATACCTAACATTTTCAATCCGAAACATAACAAACAAAATAACCCTGAAATATAAATCCAACGAGTATTATGTAAGAGAAATACAATTTTAGAAATGCCCTAAGGCTTTCGTGCACCAGAAGTTTCCACAGCGTGGGGTGGGAGCCCCCTCGTCATGAATATTTGATGGGTAGCGCCGCGGCGCGGAGCAAAGTCGAAACTTTTGTCCTATGCTAATATAATGTGGCAGGTGACGTGAAAGAAACGAATGTAGGTTTGAAACGTGAGGCAGTTTGATAGAAGGTATCTTAAAATACGCGCAGCTAGCTGTGTGTTATGTGTTTTTCGTTTTGTTGAAACTTCTGAACGTGACGGGTTTTCATTGTTGATCAAGACAGGAAATCTTGTTAGCGATAATGTTTTCATTGGTGGTAGGACCTCTTGGGATTCCGCACGGGTAGGTAACACCACCCCGCCTATTTCCGCCGTGAAGCAGTAATGCGTTTCGGTTGGGAGGGTGGGGTAGCCGTTGTAACTATACTGAGACCTTAGAACTTATATCTCGAGGTGGGTGGCGCATTTACGTTGTAGATGTCTATGGGCTCCAGTAACCACTTAACACCAGGTGGGCTGTGAGCTCACCCATCCATCTAAGCAATAAATAAAAAATAAAAAAAATGTATATTGGTACAGTCTATACTCTACTCCAATTATTAACCAATAATAGGGTACTTTAATGAACTGCTAATTAGGTCTAAGTACAAATAAATCCTAATCGTTAATCGATTATTTGGTACTTGGATATCTTAATCTAGAACTGATTATTTAAAAGTGATCTATCAAAACGCACTATCCGGTATTAGCGACGAATTTCGCACCATCATAGTTCTAGAATTCAAAACGATCGACAAATGTAAAGAAACAGTGCAGTTCAATGAAGATTTTGGGGTTTAATAATCATTAGCTAACCACAATAACCACTACGCGTATCCCTCAGACGATTGTCGTGATTCTATTATCGATTGTTCATAATTGGTAGCGCGTGTGCCACTCCAATTGGAAATGCGTGACAAATCCGGTGTAGGGGTGTTGGATTGTTGTGCCAAAGAATGCTGACTAAAGCGTGTCAGCAGGAAACAGGTTAAGTAATTTATTTGAAATATTTAAATAGACTACCTTAGAGCGAATGCTGCTACCTACTTTGAGATTAGATGAGGTCTGCATTGTCTTCATTTTGCTTCGCGGCCGAAATAAGCAGGATGGCGGTGTCTATTCCTGCTTTTTTTTGGGCAGGGCGGTGATCTTCGTACAAGGTGTCCGATTCTATGGGACGCGCGGGGTATGCGGGATTTTACGGTCTGAAGATGTTTTTAGGATATTTTTAGAGCCCTACCTACCAACCGACTTTCCTCTCACCGACAGTCCGATCTCGGAGGGCGCTTAGCCGACATGTCGTCGAGGTGAATAGGCTCTACCATTAGCTAATGTCGGGTTGCAATTGCAGTAATTGCAGTACGCAGTCCAATATTCAGAGGACACTGCTGGCCATGAAAAAAGACAGGTGGTGCTATTCTAAGTCGATACCATACATTCTAACTCTAAAATACTCCTATCCAAGAAATCTGAGCAAACATTCCTAAACATTGGTTTCGTCTAATTGGCATGTTACCGTCAACAAAGATCCCACCATGCTAGCTAAAGTTCAGGTTCCCTTAGCCCTCTCAAAAATAGCCCCTACAAACTACATGTTAAAATATGTATATCTTAACAAACTCAACCCTTTGTTGCTCATAGGGAACTGTCGTCATAAACGAGGATACTTTTACGGACCTTTTCTATGTGGCCGTATACGAGATAATCTCACTCAGAAATGTTATCACTATGCTTAGTGAGAGTTTTGCAACGTTCTCGATAGCGTAAAAGTTAACTCATTTTTCAATTTTTTTATTATTTAGATGGACGGACACATTTTCAGTTTATTGAAGTTAGTCTAGTAACTTTTAGACGGCAGAAATAGGGAAGAGTGGTGGTACCTACCCAAGCGGACTCAAAAGACGCCGTTACGATGATGGTGACTCCATAAGATTGCTATTCCCTCATCGTAAAAGTCAATCATGAACATTTGTAAAGTACGTAGTTCATTAGAATAACAAAACATTTCAAATACATAAATAATAGCGATCCTTTACAATGCAAGATTAGATCTACATCATCCGTATTCGGATCACGAGCTATCTGTAATCAGCGTAGAACCGGCCTATTTATCCCGCCGTAACTAACTGCTTCCGGCTGTAGAGTCGTGTCGAAGCTCCCCTCGTACGTGAGCATTGTCGATCGAAAGCTATTTTAAAGCTTTACAAAAAGCTTGCGTATTTATGATTTAAGACATGTTATACGAATAATATAATATACTAGCGGTACCGTCCGCTTCGCTGGGCATTTAAATTAACATTATTATTTCGCACCCCCACAATGATTCTCATCATTAACGCCTCCGCAACTGGTGTAGGGAGTTCAACACTCATATAAATATTAGCCTATCCATTAAGTGCATGTATTTTCTACATGGATACCAAGTTTCAAATCAATCGGATCCATGATTCAGTAGTTATAACGGAACATCCGTAAAAACTACTGTAAAATAATATATTAGTATAGATTATAGCAAACAAAAATTCAGGTTATATTCTGTTTTATTTTCACAACAAATACATTTAGCGGATTTGAATCTTTTGTCGTAGTATTTACCAAAAAAAAAACATTAAACGTTTTGTGTACATAGCAGCTTTGGTCCTGCTTCAAACACGACCTACCTGGTCTAATGAGGTTATAAACATCAAACTTGAATACCACCATCCTGATCTTTCACGGTCTAGTCTCAAAAGTATCGCAGAGCGGCTGTTTTTACTGTGACCAGGAATCCCTGAAGACTTCGCGACAGATGTGGTGGCTGTACCTTCCGGTGCAGACTCGTAGTGTACCTTGACTCCTCCTAGTTGCGTCGTTTTCCTCATTACTGACGATCGTGGCTCCCCGTTGCATCATTCTATCACGTTTCTCTCCATCAGCTGCAATCCTTGGCTTCACGGAGAGCATCGTGGAACGCGTTACCCTGGCTATAGCAAATTAGAAAAAAATTATAAAGTAATTTATCAAAATCGAACAAAGGAACGAGAATTATTTCAACAATTTAACACGGTCGGTTGCAGGGGCTTCCGCCTCCCCCACAATAACCCGGACGACGCTAATAAATGTTAGTTGACAGGGCTTTATTAAAACTGGCATTAAGTTTTGGCATTGTTTGACGGTGTTGTTGCGAACAAAGGGTACTTTCACCGTAGGGGGATCAAAGGTAAAGTGGTGTTCTAAAAGGGTGTTGTAAATATAAATTTAAAAATATATATTTTTTATTAACTGATCCGATGAGCTATAGGACATTATTATAAACTAGCTGACCCGGCAGACTTCGAGTGCCTACATCGATAAATAAAATATCTAACATAAAACAAACAAAAGGAATCCGTCCGACGGGGGGGATATCAAAGGAAAAACCAAATTGTTATTTTTATTTGATTCTGAGCATTTTCATATTTATCAACCTTTTAAACCTTCTCTGGACTTCCACAAATAATTCAAGACTAAAATTAGCCAAATCGGTCCAGCTTTTCCCGAGTTCTAGTGAGACTAACGAACAGCAATTTTATATATATAGATATTATTCTTATAATGAAAACTTCTACTGCTTTTAGAATACTTAGAATTTTAGCGCATATGCAAGCTCATTACTTATCATTCACTAATCTGCAATGCGGTTAAATGGAGTTTTAACGTGCAATGGGATCTCAAAGTTAAATGAATTTCAAGCGTTCTCAACACTTATATTGTCATATCGTTCGAATTACTGACTAAACCACCGGACTAATTTTACTTCAGCGCTTTATTATGCCAATATTAGAAATTTATTAGCTATTAACCCAACTCAACTAACGGTACATCCATATTATAAAAAAAATGCTATCCAGGAACATCTGGAAATAGAAATAAAATATAATTTGATATTTATTTTCGCAACCAGCCAGCAGGTCCGTTAGAGTAATGATGCGTGAAACATTAACATAATAAGGTGTGGGGTGCGACATGCGGTTGTATTGCACGATCACACTTACTGTCTTGGAGGGGACCTTGCGTATAAGGGTGCGGGAACTATTCTTTTAGAAGAAAAATGGACAGGACATGCCGACGAGAACGGAACTCGTGGTGGACATGGACAAAATGACAGATGTGAATGCTATATTTAGACATCGCTTAGAACATCTGGGTCTACGGAGGGACTTCGGTTCTCTCTGTGTTTTGTACCATAATAATATGTTCCATGGGGAACGCTTTGAGGAATTATTCGAGATGATTCCCCAATCTCCTTTTTATCATCGCACCTCCCGCCACCGGAGCAGAGTTCATCCATATTATCTGGAACCGCTGCGTTCATCGACAGTGTGTTCCAAAGATCTTTTCTGCCACGTACCAACAGGTTTTGGAATGAGCTCCCCTCCACGGTGTTTCCCGAGCGCTATGACATGTCCTTCTTCAAACAAGGCTCGCGGAGAGTACTTAATGTTAGGCAGCGGCTTGGCTCTGCCCCTGGCATTGCTGACGTCCATGAGCGACGGTAACCATTTACCATCAGGTGGGCCGTTCACTTGTCTGCCTACAAAGGCAATAAAAAAAATGTCATTCGTATTGCTTTTACTTGTGGGTGCCACTAACCAAATTATTTCTGCTGCAAAATATTTGTACGTTTCATTCAGAAGGATAGCAAAGTCTAATGGTATTTCATCTCAAACTTGCTATCACATAGATGCTGACGTGTAGCATCGCTTTTACCGTCGCCTGACTTTAGCCGGTCTCAAATAAATCCAGAAACACGTTTGGCTTCGTAATCCAAGATAGCGTTCTATAAATCTAATATAAGCGCAGAAAAAGCTAACCGTGATCTTATCTAACGAGAGATTTTCCTCGTGAATTGCGGTAAGCTTTATTTGTACAAATTCCGGTCATGTTCTTGGGTCCTGCCCGAGCCGGTGTTACTTTGTATCAGCGCGATCGGCACAAATCATCGCGCCCTCGCGCCGGCCCTCCGAAGCGTTACTGACGCTCAATTTCACGAAGGGGAGATTGTACTAAATTGAACACGTCCGTGGATGTTTTGATGGAAATTTGTTTCTTATTTTTAAAATAAGCCGAGTCATTTTGTAAAGCTACTCGACATGTTGCTAGGCCGTTACTCACGTCTAGTGCTAAGGCACTGATTGACGCGAATTGTGTTCGTCTAAGAGCATACTTCACGACTTTTTGATGGTATATTTGAAGGGATTTTATTTCGATGTTGAAATAACTAAAATGGCTCATGACCTTTTCGGCTTTTACAATGCCACCTTAACACTCCCGGATACTTAAAATAAAATATGCTGACATCTGTCCAGTCTCCACCTCATGTACCGTTTGTACTGTGGCCACACTTCTTAACTAAGTAATATTTATAGTTATCATTTAACCCATAGACAAAGCCCACAGAGTTTCTCGCCGGATCTCTTAGTGGGTCGGGTTTTCGATCCGGTGGTCGATTCTGCGAAACTTGCTATGGCCAGTGTTAGCACGCTGATATAGCCTCTCAAGGCTATCAGCATAGGTAGAAAAAATAATAGTTAAAAAAAAAACGCTTTTTTAAAATAAAAATTTTTTTATACTATTTTTAATTCAAATTTATTAAAATGTATTTTCTATTTTTTAGTTGGATTTTCTATAAAAGCATGTTTTTTTAGTTTTTTTAAACTATTATTTATTTTTCATTTTTTAGTTGAATTTCGAGGTATGCATTTTTTTTAAATATTGAATTGTCATCGGTCCTTAAAAAGTATGCTAAATTTCGAGTTAATCCGACGTTTTGAAAGGGATCAAAATCATGTTCAAAGATTCCGTTACATACATACTAACGTCTGAAGCTAATAAAATCGTATTAAAAAAGTTACCATGCTTAAGGCTAGATGTAATTAAAAACAAATGTTTGAATTTGAAATTCGTGAATTCGATTATCGAATTGTGGAGCTCTTGCTTGCCCTTTTATAAAAAAGGAAACTTATTCTCTCCAATTTGTATACCTCAATTAACTTCAAACGGAAGTAAGTTTGTGTTTCCTGTCATTAAACAGAATGCCAAAACCCTCAACGCTGACATTTCCAATCCTCCGAGGAGAATTCTTAAAAGGTATAGTTTTACGTTTCGCGGGGTCTGGTATCTCCGGAATATTCTCGTAAATGGTTTATTGGCGCGCGCTCGTTATGGGGTCGACGGGGGCCGTAATACGCATCATGGATTTACTGCGGTACACCACGCGATAGATGCGAGATAAGGGTTCTTTTCATTAGCATTCACATAGCTTTGGTTCATTGGTGAGGCAATTTTAATTTTGTACGTCAGCATACGCGATATTCCCTATACGATAACCAGCACATCGTCTATGTATCCTCATAGTTGTATTACAACTCTAAAATTGTCACTGCACTACGAATACTAGTCTGTAAGGGTATGCATATTACACATATTACATCATTTGTAGACACTCAGAGTTTCTGAACTTGGAGTATACACTTAGTATTAGACAAGCCCTAAACTCTTTCTCTCAAGAACGAAATAAATAATTAAAAAAAAATCCAAATACCCAATTTTTTTAAACAAACACCCATTTTGTGAGCACAGCACAAACACGTCTCGACTTACATGAATAAAATCATTATTTACAACAAACCACACATCTTGTAACACAACCCCGAGAGTCTAACAACAAATCTCACAAAACACTCTTATTTCAACAGCACACTGTCTAAAATTACTCGGCAACAACTATGAAATGACTGGTAAAATCCATGTAAGCCATTTCAAGTTTTAATACTGCAGAGATAAGACTGAAAACGCTTTAAACTGTGCTCGCAAATATATTTTTCGTCTAAGGTTTGTGGGAATGGCTTCATTTGTTCTCCCCTCCGAGCCGGTCGCAATTACCACGGTGTTTTGTGTTGTACACCGTGGAAATTTAATGATGCTGTGTTTATGTTTATCGTGTAGACAAAAGGTTTTTATGGATATACATTGTTAGTTTGTTTTTTAAAGCATTATTTTATCGTACGTAAGATCCTCAGATCAGCGGATGTTAAAAATGAAGTCGTGGTCTAAAAGATACGACGCCCGGTGCATGTCTATCGAACGATACGACTGTGCCGGTATTCGAATCCAGCAAACAGTTACAACTTTTCTAATAATATACGTACTTAATAATAAAAACATAATTTACGTAATTACTGAAGATAGGGCCTTTTGTGAGCCCTCACGTGTAGAGACCAGGTAGGTTTCTGCTGCGAAACAGAGTAATGCGTTTCGATTTCAAGGGGGCAATTAATTAATTTTTAATTAGTTGTTGTAGGGGTTAATTAGTTGAAGTTCGACAGCCAAATAATACCAAACAAGCAGTAAGATCTTCTGCTTGCGACGTCTATAACGCAGGCGTGACACTCACTGTATACAGACATGAATCCGGCAACGGAAAAGATCAGTGATATTAGGGCACTAATGAGCTTAGTTGAACGTGGTCTCTCTTTAGTCCGACTCAGAAATGTCTTATTGAAATTTTTTTTTTTGTTTTTTATATGGGTGGACGAGCTCACAGCCCACCTGGTGTTAAGTTGTTACTGGAGCCCATAGACATTACTTGAATCTGATCGCGGTATTACCATCTACCGAAACATATACTGTCACTTTTTGTCTTGCTCTTAAAACGTAAACTTACATACTTGAAGAAAATCTAATAATTATTCTGCTATTGAAAAATTATTGCTAAAAATGGCGGCTTAAAAATCTTTGTATACCAAATTGTTTCTGGATGTAGTTCTGGTGGTAGGACTTCTTATGAGTCCGCGCGGGTAGGTACCACCATCCTGTCTATTTCTGCCGTGAAGCAGTAATGCGTTTCGGTTTGAAGGGTGGGGCAGCCGTTGTAACTATACTGAGACCTTACAACTCATATCTCAAGGTGGAAGGCGGCATTACGTTGTAAATGTCTATGGGCTCCAATAACCACTTAACACCGGGTGGGCTGTGAGCTCGTCCAACCTATATCTATGCAATTAAAATAAAATAAAAACTGCTTACTATCAGCAGGTTCTTTATTATATACGATTACAGTATTGCATAAATATCCCAGTGCCCCATTTTCTCCGGCCTCCCCGTCTCAAGGGACGTCGGGATAATCCAGTTTGGCCCATTCTCAACCAAGATCTTTTCACGAATTCTGTTTTATTTTCTTACCAAGAATTTCGATTTCGTAAGCGCATAGCTTTTTTTGTGTTACTCCAAACAGTATATTTATGATCGTAGTACGTTTCCAAATGATTATTGTCCACCTGATGGTTGTCTGGAAGAGATCGCTCTTAGCGATAAGACCGCCAATTGTACTTTTTTGTGTTTAATGTATCGCACTGTTTATTTGTTTTTTGGTGTACAATAAAGAATACTCTCTATCTCTCTCTCCCCCTCTCTCTCTCTCTCTCTCTCTCTCTCTCTCTCTCTCTCTCTCTATGATCACGATATAAATCGGTTGAACGAAAATTAGAAGAGATTTTTTTTAAATCCAATTCCTAGAACTGTCAATGATAACAACTAATGTTATTTAATTATCTCATTTATTTCGTAGATTGTTCAAAGTATTTGTTCGCTCTAACTTGCTCGAATAGGAGGATTAGTTTACCGAATTTTAGTGAAAAGATGATCATCATAGGGAACTAATGTAGGAAATTATTTTAAAAGTTTTATCAAATAAATAATAGTTTAAAAAAACTAACAAAAATCCGCTTTTATAGAAAATCCAACAAAAATATTGAAAATAAATTTGAATTAAAAATAGTGTAAGACAAAATGATTTTATTGTAAAAAAAAAGCGTGGGGTGCATGGTATCAGTAGTTATAAATATTTTATGAACAGATATGAGTAGAAGGGTTATTTTGTTAATATCCTGAAAAGCACCCTACGCTTTTTTACAATAAAATCATTTTGCTCACACTATTTTTAATTCAAATGCATTAAAATTTATTTTCTATTTTTAGTTGGATTTTCTATAAAAGCGTATTTTGTTCGTTTTTTTAAACTATTTATTTTTCATTTTTGATTGAATTTCAATTTTTTCATATTTTTTTTAATTTTTTTGTTATAAATGAATTGTCATTGGTCCTTAATAAGTATACCAAATTTCGAGTTAATCCGACGTTTTGAAGGGGGTCAAAATCATGTTCAAAGATTCCGTTACGTACATACGTCTGAAGCTAATAAAAGCGTATTAAAAACAATGGCCACGGAATACCTCTTTGTTAGGAGTCGGCTGAGCACTGTCAAAGGGTCGAAGCTGGCAGCGATAGGGCACGTAGAGAGCCCTTCAGCTGTTAACCTTTGTTCCTCTCGACTCTGTCATTGGGCTTCCCTTTAAAGCATTGATGGTTTGTAACATGGTAGCCAACTTTAAAAATATAGTATTATTTTATAACGTTTACATTTTGTTTGGAATTCGTTTTGGAAACAAAAGTCTGATCTAAATTTTAGCATGATATTTATAATGTTGTAAATTTAGGTTTCAGCATCATATTTATAATATTTTATTTTTAAAAGAATTTTGTAAATATTTTTTACTTTTAGCGTAATTCTGTATAAAAAAGTTAAGTGTAGGTACGGCATGAGAGGAACATGAGGAGCTAAATGCTTACGTGTACATTGCGGGCTTCCAAAATACTAAACTAAGACTAAACGGGAGTGCTAGCTTAGCTAGTGCCTAGCTGCGTTAATGAAATTTTTTGTTTGTTACATTAAGACATTAATGTATCAAACCCACTGCTGTTTCTGCTTCAAGTTCACGGACACCTGCTCGGGTATCAAATTTTTGCGTCATCTATTGAGGATGTATCTATACTAGCATCAACTATGACGACTTTCCTGCCATGACCAACTCATCATATACACTGAAAAAATCACGTTGATCAGTCTTGCCGGTCACCGTTCTCGTCGAACCCGTCACTTGCGACGAAGGGCTCGGCGAGTAAATTAACCCACACACGCAGTCCAATGAGTTTCTCGACGAATCTTCCCAGTTGGTCGCGTTTTCAATCCTGTGGTAGATTTAGCGAAGCACTGCTCTTGCTAGGAACTAGTGTTCGCAAATTCACCAGGTTAGAGCTCCGTGAGCTCACCTACTCGTTCTGTGAATCTAGTATAACCTCTCGAAGTTACTAGAAGAGGTAGGAGAAAAAAAGATTAGTCTTCATAATGTTACCGAGACAGAGACATTGAAATGTCTTAAATAAAAATACACTTTATTAAATTATAAAAAAAAAGAACACAATATTTCTAACCTAAAAGTACATGTTATTATCCGCAACATGCTTCGTCTTAAATTATATACATTCTAACACATTCTAACTTAATCACTGAGAATGGCCCTAAGCACGTCATTTCGGATCCTCCTGATCCATTAACGGTGCTTTTAGGTACCACAGGCACCGGTCACCGTCCTCGTCAAACCAGTTGCTTGCGACGAAGGGCTCGAGGACTAAATTAACCCATAGACACACCCCACTGAGTTTCTCGGCGGATCTTCTCAGTGGGTCATGTTTCCGATCCGGTGGTAGATTCTGCGAAGCACTGCTCTTGTTAGGGCCGGTGTTAGCAACACTCCCGGTTTGAGCCCCATGAGCTCACCTACACGTCAAGGAGAAGCTGAAATAGCCTCTCAAGGCAAAGGTAGGGGAAAAAAAACTAAGGACGCTGTTTTATTTTCTTTCTGAATGAAGATGTAAGTGATGAAGTAAATGAGATATCGTGATGTGTTTGAACCCCTCACACACAGTCACTGAACAAAGGCGGACCCCGCCGAGAAAATACTACAAAACGATTATATATTTCCTTTCTTTTTTATGTGAGTATTCGATCTATTAATTTTGCATGAATCACAGGCTACACTTCACTATAATGATTCTAAAACCATAGTTTATTCATGATTCTAAAGTTAATAAAATCAACTATAAATACGCTCTATCTTAAATACATGATGCATTTAAGATTTCTATTGTCTGATCAATCTCACTGAATCAATTTTATTCAAGGTGTTGAAACAATCAAAGAATTTCCAGAGACAAGTCGTACTATCGTTAGATACCGTAATTGTTCTGTAATAGAAAGATTCTAATTAGAAGATCACAAATTAGCGTGAACTCACAACAACCCTAAACTCCAATATTATCTAGTTTAATAATTTACAAATGTCATTACGTGATCGTGTTCCTTCGTAGTGATAGACGTTCTAGTTATACTGGTTAATACGCAATTTATATTGCCTCACGAAAATTAGCCAAACTTACTAGAAGCTGCATGTTTTCTAAAAAAGAAATATACTCAAAAAGCAACAATACAAATTCCCCATCGCATATTAAATTCATGACAGAAGATATTTTTAAAACGAATTGAACAAACAAAACATTGAGAGCTTTCAGCGAAAAAACGCTATAAAAATTCAAAGCTCAACGTCGGAGCTTTTCACCCCTCGAAAGCTCTACGGGACAGGTCACTCCCTGCTTTGCCCTGTCTGCACCCCTCCCCCGGGACACGTTGCAACCCCCGCTGAAATTAACTCACCCTACCTCACCTGCCCTTTGAAGATGCCGCCTGTACGGTCGAAGGTAGTTTTGGATTAAGATAAAAAAAATATTCAATTTTAGCCCACACAAATATCATAAGTTTTTAAAGTAATAACTTGAAGTGTTTAGTGTTTGTAAATATAAGTTGTGTGTTTTAGATCTTTAAGTTTCCAAAATAGACAAAATTTCCATAAAAAAATATTGACTTGGCGGGATGATGGTACGTATCCGAGCCGGTCCTGAATAAGCTACCAACAAACTTCCTGAAAGCTTAAAGTAACTAAAAAACAAAACGAATAGGTTAAGTATTCTAATAAAATTATTTACTTAACCGTCTGCCATACACATATAATTGATCGTTCACTTGCGTTTTAAGTTCCTGAAACATTCACGAAGTCAAGTGTTACAGAAATAAACCAATAAAAATTATCCTGTAACAAAATATCGAAGAAGATAATAAATTAGAACCGCTTTTGTTTCTTAAACTATGGCATAACTCTCTTCTTCAACTCGTATCCACCCAATGCTGAGTGTAGCTTCTTCGAATGTACCTAATTCTCTTTGTGGCATAACAGTAATATAATAATTTTTATTGTGATTTTTTGTAGTTGCTGCGCAAAAATATGAATATAAAGTTTTTTTTAGGTCTTATGCTATAGCATGCACTGACGCAATCCGCTAAATCCGCAGAAATTATCTATTCCATTATCTTTCTGAGATTGATTTTATATTTTTTTCTCATACTTTAAAGCAGGATGCGTGACTGCTTCGCGGTAGCTCAGTCATAGCTGATAGTCAGGTCAGGGACACCTACCCGTATGTATAGTTAGCCTAACCACTAGTTATTACGGAAATTTATACGTATTGCTGGTTTTATTCATATTACCTCTTATATTATTGCATGATCTTGGATGTCGTTGGTAAGAAAGCTTAAAAGTGGTATGCCTGCGGGATTTAAGCACTGGTCTTATCTTTTAGACCATCACGATTCTAGTAAGCGACTTTTTTTTAATTGCTTAGATGGGTGGACGAACTCACAACCCACTTGGTGTGAAGTGGTTACTAGAGCCCATAGACATTTATGACGTAAATGCGCCACCTACCTTGAGATAAAAGTTCTATTACGCAAATTAGAATTTTGCGGATTTGATTTTTATTACACGATGTTATTCCTTCACCCTGGAAGTCAATCGTGCACCGGACGTGTTAGGTGTGTTATCCTTTAGGCCACGACGACTTCAATAAAATGACGTTCTGTTGTTCGAATGCTATTGAATCGGCCTTTGGTATCAGGTTGAGTGACTTTAGAGATGGGTGAGTTCCTTCACCTTAGTTGAAAAACTCACGATGTTAATAAAAAATAAGTAAATGGTACGATATCGCGTCAGTTTCGCCTGCAGCCGTACCGTCCCCGGGGGCCCCGGCTCCCATAGAAATAGCAATTTCATTCTATTTTAATACAACTGTTTACTTTCCATATAATTCGGTTAGGGACTCCTTCGTCACTCTACGTCAGTTATTGTACCACGACCCCCTACACTTTCAAAGGCTCAACTATATTTTTCTTTATAGAAAAAATACAATTTCAAATACTATTAGCTAACGCCAAATTTCCAATGCTATTTAGGCCTAAGAGAAAATGCCGTGGTCAGGAATTTATCACAAGAACTATGGAAGTTAACATACACGAAAGACATGGTTGAACTAATTAACACAATTGTAATTGTTTTTTATTTTTTTGTCATTGCAATTGTAACTAGCATAGCCATGTTGCTCCCTACCGAATCTTTGGAGGTGGCACAATATAAACAAGCGAGAGCTATTCGTCCTTCACAAAAATGTGAATAGGGAGACCAGGAAAATGAAACACGAAATTTCCAAAGAAAACTCAACTCAACTCAAGAGCACGCTATATTTTCGTTAGATTAATACTTTCGTGACCAATTCGCCAGTTACGTATGGTGTTTTATACAAGCTTTAGCGGTTTCTAACCAATAAAAGCAATCTCAAGTATTTTGTTTCTGATCGCATTGGAAGTGATATCGAAATTTTGTACTGAAGTTTTATACTGGATGTAATATTGAGCAATTAAAATTAACCTCATGTGAAATAATACTGTTTCATGAGCAGACCTCGAAGTCTCGGTTATATAGCGACTGTTCTACCCTTTCACTGGAATACCAAACTCTCGTGTAGTGAGATTTTAGACGTAAACTTCGTTATAAATAATCATAATTTATTTATTTCCCTCTTAAAGGTATAGTACAAATACGAATGGAAATTAACCTTATAATTTATTTTGTAAGCCTTTAAAAGAGCTGAAGTCTGTACTATGTTCAAAGATCTGTATTACTGATCTCCAGGCTCCCTCCTTCTTAAGATAGATTAGGTTAGGTTCTAACAATTGTCGATTAATATACATACATTTTATTTTCGTCATTTAGTCATAGTGGTTAAATCGATAAACGAGCGAAATGTGAATTGCAAAATACATTGTGATTACGGGGCCATTTGCTTAAATTTAAGTGTTGGCCTGAAGTTTTTTGCAAAATGTACTTTTTTTTAAGTCGATTTATGATTTATTATTAAGAAAATAATGGCTTTCTACAAAATTAATAACATCTTATCAAACACGCGATCACTATATAAATTATACCAAACTTGTTTCGATTTTCCTTAACGCCACCACGTACGACACAGCCTTGGCCCGAACTTGCAAAGCTACCTAAGCTTTCTTTCAGAAATTACGACTCGAGAAAGTTCGAGATATTACTTTTTCTATTCAATTATCAAAAATATTATTTTGTGTTGCTATATTTTGTTTCATCTTAGAAATGCTGTTAATGATGATAGTTTTTAAATTGCGGGAGCTGGGACATTACTTAAAACAACCACTGGCCAAGATTTTAAATCTAAATATATATAAAAATAAATTGCTGTTCGTTAGTCTCGCTAAAACTCGAGAACGGTTGGACCGATTTGGCTAATTTTGGTCTTGAACTATTTGTGGAAGTCCAGAGAAGGTTTAAAAGGTAGATAAACATGAGAATGATCGGAATTTAATAAAAATAACAAATTTCCGGACGGATTCCTTTTGTTTATTTTATACAAAAGCTTAGGTCTTTTGTTTATCGATTGAGGCACTGCGAAGTCTGCCGGGTCAGCTAGTATGTGTAATATTTATTTAGGCTGACAGCTTTATCAATTAATAGCACTTTCTAAGATACTAAGTATCGTTACCTTCAATATTTCTACGGCTAAACAATTTCGATTTGTGGTACATTTTAAGGTACTATTTTAATACAACTGGCACTTCAGCTTGATTTCTCTCGTTGAGGAGTGCCGTTTACGTTATGACATTAATGTAGACCTGAAAGCTATTTATGTCCAAGTAGGGCGTGAGGTAGACTGCCCATTTATAGGAATATTAAACCTAACATCGAGAAAGGCATGAAAACTTCGGTTGATATTGTATCTTTTACACAATAGAAAACTTTCTAAATTAATCAGGCAATGTGATTCACGAATCACGAAGCGCTTTTATGGTTTAGTAACTAAATTAAATCAATAAACAGATTTCTTGCAGCGCCGCCATCAATGACCGTCAACTAAATGTCATTGAAGTGTCTGAAATCGACTAAATCAGAAATCGCTAGATAGTTATAAAAGCATTTTTGATTATGCTTACGTCATCCGCCTATCTTATAGTATCATCAAAGTATTAGTACACGGCATATTGCTTATAGTCCTAACCATTTTGGTTTTCAAAGTGCTGCCCAGAACGTTTTATCGAAGAAAAGGGTTGCTTACCCTAATCATTTGCCTCGTTAGTCACTGGATCGCAACCCTCATTAGTATTCGGTGGACAGGAACGCCTAAAAAGTTCTATTCTGTGATGAGACTGTCGTTGAGTTTTAAATGGCTTGGTGGGATCGGTTTAGTGCAGCGTGGCGGATCGTATGAATGCTTATCGGGAGGTATCATTATAATCGCTTGGAGACCAGGTTCGTTTGTTATGTGGCTAAGTGTCTATTATCTATTTATGTAAATTATTATACCTATGTAAATAAATAGATCAGTCTCCGGTATAGTCAGAGTACTGGGAATCGTAGTTTGGAGCCAGATGTTAATTAATTCAATTGTACAACATTAATCTTTCAAATAATAATCCTATAATAGTTTTACTCCAATTTTATTCTAACATTTATGTTAACATAATACAGATTAAAAAAGATTGATTTTCAATTATATTTTGTCGAAAAAAGCGTGTAAAAATGAGCGAAATACCCCTCCCATTTTGTCGAAGCTTGGATAATGAGGTCTTTAGACGGGTCGGTCGCTGCGACAAATTGGATTCCGGCTAAACAAGTCGTCCGGATTACTGACTAGAAACGTCTCTTTGAGGTATTCTAGAGATTTTCGGTGATATAATTACTTACCTGAGTGATGGAAAGCTAAATGAGGATATTCCGAGTAAATATTTTAAGGTTTCTAAATTATTTCTCGCGTAGTTGGGTAAACGAGCGAATGGTTCGCGTGAAGTGGTTACCGAAGCTGAAAGAAACACACTGGGGCTCATCACAATGGGGATGCCAAAATCAAAGACACTAGAAGTAGGCGTCTTAGGTAATATCCCATTCTTCATATATCCGTACCTTCTACGGCTGTTTGATGCTAGAAATAAGCAGAATGGGATACCTACTGGTGCGGACGTAAAATATATAGGATAGACCACCGGTGTCTAGTAACGCATGGCTAGGCTAGTTAGGCGCAGTACTTTCATATAAATACTCAGAGCAAGCTGCTGACCATCTCCAGTGAACCCTTTAGTCGCCTTTTACAACAACCAAAGAGAGAAATGCGGTAGTTCTATTTTAGGCTGATATGATTGATGATGATAGTCAAATAAACGTGGGTATTTTCATGCCTTTCTGAGATTTCAAACGTCAATTTTGCCAGCCACCTTGAGATTTTGGGCTTTACCACCTTTCAAATAAGACCCCAATGTGAATTTGTTTTTACCAAAGGGCTTGCCAGTTTCCATGGGCAGTGGTAGCCATTCACAACCGGTGCGCTGTCTATGTTTAACAACTCGAATACTACAGGTTGAAGACGTAATTGCATTAATAAAGGATCCCTAAACTTCAAAACGAAATGATTGCATTAGGGTGCGCTGCATGCCCTCTACAACCGGTTACTAGTTAATTGCGATGTTGGAACGTTATTCTGTTAAATATTAAACTCTGTTAAATTTAATTCGACATTCATAAGCGTGCACGTTTGAAATTAACAAAGAAAACCTAGTTATATTGACAGTTTAAAAGTATTTTTAAAATGGAATGGTTGACCGGACTAAATGATTGATTGATTTGAAATTTTGTAATTTCTATCCCAAAGGGCTTCTAAAGAGGTACATGAGGTACATGAGGTAGCTTCGCAGTAGGAACTGGTAGGGTGGCATTATCAACATGTTTGGGCTCATAGTACTTTTATCCGTCCAACAGACAAAACATTTATATTTATTAAATCCAAACGTATTTCCAAGACTCTATTGAATAATTGTAAATTATAATTAGATAATTGAAAAAAAAAAAAAAAAAATTATCAAATTTTTTAATTAATTTTAAATACGTAATTTTAAGTACTAGTATAATCCTGATAAAAATTATAGTGGCAGTTGCTGAGGTTGCTGAATTCGCGATTCTTAGACATGATTAAAAAACCCTTTTAAATTTTAATCTAATGTTTATTTGGTGAATTTTCTTTGCTTCGGATACTTAAATGCTTTCGTGGCAAATATCTCTGGTGCTTTAAGTCATTCAAAAATGTGCTTTGTTCAAAAGGACTCTGAATCGTCTTTGGGTTGAAGATGTTGTGTAACATGACCGCTCCGGACAGAGGAACCATGCCAACTGACAGAAACAAAGATCGAATCGAAATCCTTTTGAATCAAGTCACTCCATCCCACAACAGGGAGTTCCTTAACTTTCTTTAAACGAAATGATAATAAATGATCATTTCTGTTTGTTGTCAGGTTCCGAAGTCCATTGAGGGTTGTGGAGGACGACCGGTAGATGTATGAGAGTCCACAGTGGATTAGAAGATGATCAGAAGCTGCGATAAGAAGTAATATCTTACTGGTAAAGAGATATAAAAGAAGTGAACATGGCGGAGGGACCACAGACGATATGGCAGAGGATCGACAATTCCATGATTCCAATCGTCAACTTGGAAGTGAGGGAAGTAAGGGAGATATTATGGGAGAAAATCAAAGAGCCGACCTCCCAGAGAAAAATCATCCTCGTTATAGTATCTATAGCCTTGTTGCTAGACAACATGTTGTATATGGTCATAGTGCCAATAATCCCAGACTATCTGAGATACATTGGCGCATGGGGTGAGGCAGCTTACGACCACGTGGTTACTTTGCCGCCAATCAAAGAAGGGAACAGAACAGTGATACCGACGAAGATCATTCCTGGTTCTCATGAGGGGCAAGATTCGGCTACTGGAGTTCTATTCGCATCAAAAGCTATAGTTCAGCTGATGATTAATCCCTTTTCCGGTGCTTTAATCGATCGTATCGGCTACGATATTCCCATGATGATAGGACTTATCATTATGTTTCTGTCGACATCGATCTTCGCTTGTGGTAGAAGCTATAGCATGTTGTTCTTTGCTAGGAGTCTTCAAGGAGTTGGATCGGCCTTTGCTGATACATCAGGCTTAGCTATGATCGCTGACAGATTTACCGAAGAATCCGAGCGCTCTAAAGCACTAGGCATAGCACTGGCATTTATTAGTTTTGGAAGCCTAGTCGCTCCACCATTTGGCGGTGCTTTATATCAATTTGCGGGCAAGGAAGTGCCATTTCTTATTTTGGCGTTGATATCCTTAATGGATGGATTCATGTTATTACTCGTCATGAAGCCAATAAAGACTCAGATCAAAGAGGCAAATGAGCCAAAACCGGCTGGAACTCCTATTTGGAAGCTCTTGATTGATCCGTACATCGCAGTTTGCGCTGGAGCTTTAATGATGTCCAACGTAGCGCTTGCATTCCTGGAGCCCACGATATCATCTTGGATGGAAGACAATTTGACTAAAGATAATTGGAAAATAGGCATGATATGGCTACCGGCTTTCTTCCCTCATGTCCTTGGTGTGATTATAACCGTCAAGATGGCAAAAAAGTACCCTCAGCACCAATGGTTGATGGCCGCTGGTGGATTGGCTCTGGAAGGCTTATGTTGTTTCATCATACCTTTCGCGAGTTCGTATAAGATGTTGATGATTCCTATTTGCGGTATATGCTTCGGGATTGCCTTGATCGACACAGCTTTGCTGCCAACTCTTGGATACTTGGTCGATGTTCGTTATGTATCTGTCTACGGAAGTATTTATGCCATTGCTGACATATCATACTCCTTCGCTTATGCTGTAGGACCCATCATCGCTGGAGAGGTCGTCGAGGCTATTGGATTCACTGCTTTGAACCTGCTAATTGCGTTCAGTAATCTTCTTTATGCACCAGTGCTGATGTACCTTCGGCATATTTATGACTTCAAGCCATTTGAGAACGAAGCCAATATTTTGATGGCTGATCCACCAGATAAAGAATACCAGACTTACACCATGCAAGACCAGAAGCCGATTAATGGAGACTATAAAAATCACTTGGAGTACAATAGTAGTACCGGTCAAGCTACTCAGGAATCAAATGTGGATGCTGGGAATTATTCTTACGACCAGACTTATCAAGGAGGAAGTTATAGCCAAGGCTATGAACAGCAAGGATACCATCAAGAATATCAGCAAGCGGAGTACAACCAACCGAGGCAGTTACCGGCTCAGCCTCAGACGGTCAGTAACCCTTTCAGGGCAGGGGCGTCTACTGCACCCGTCGCAGCTCCCGCCCCCACCCCGCCGGGACCCACCATCAAAAATCCTTTCCGCCAAGGATTTTAATCTCCTAATTCAGTGTTGTTGCAGATATTTTTGAAATTTAATTGTTGTGTAATTGTAACTAATCTATATTTGAGTATATGTATCTATAGTCTTATCTTCGATCACTGAGTCGCTATACGACCGCGGCGTTTGGTGTCTCCATAGCTGTGCTTGTAATTACTATGTAGGGTACATGTTGCATTCACAATGACATTTCAAATAAAGTCGAACCTCATTCACTTTGAAAGATTGATGAGGCTCTATTGGACTCTTGGCCCAGCGGTATCGTATCTATCTCATATTTATGGGGTCTCTGAGCTCTAGGAATAAGCATTATGCTAACATTCTTTGGTAACAGGTGCCCATGGTTTTTTGCACGAGTTGCTGCAAAAATATGACACTGTTAATATCATGGGTGACGGTTTCTACATTCAAAGCGTTGGCTCCACCGCCTGCGTAGTGTCAACGGAATGATCAGCAACTAAGATGTCATTTTGAATGTGACCGAAATTTTACTGTTGATATTTTATATTGTTCTACTATATATGTATATGTTATGCCTTCTAGATATAAGACATATATTCGTGTAAATTTTAAGTGCATTTTTAGACCTGAATATAAGCTAAGTGCACTGAAATTTTAGGTAAGGACCTAAAGACCTTATGTAAACGACAATTGGTAAAGAATGGGTCATGCAGTCAGCGATATTTCATAATTCGTTCGATCGAAACCATCTCTTGAGCTTCAAAGGAATGTCGTGGCATAACGCAGTTTGAAAGAAGCTAATACTTTGTAAATATTGTGTAATTTGTGATCAATTATATTCACTATCAATATATTTTTAGATGTTGTATCGTGATGGGATACGGTTTTGTTGCAAGAGTGTATAAGTTGTGAATTTTATTAAATGATATTGCAGTTACGACGTGTACACATGAACTAAGGTTCACGTATGAGTATTGGAAACGAAGGAAATAATCTATTATCATGTGTCTAGTAATCTATCATCACATATAGTTGTATGGTGGTTGGTTTCTCTATAAATATGAAGCGCAAATATGAGGAACCAGTCAAACAAGGCCTTGACGTTTCTAGTTGCATTAAAAATATTACAGTTTCCTTAAGTTAATGTCGAGAATATTTAAAAATATATCTTATCCGCTGCATGTAATTTGCATCATCTGCGCGCTTGCTTCAAAACTGTATCCTTAAAATCAGCAATACTAGATTAATAACGCTAATATCAATTTAAAATATCAATTAATTGTTTTAAATTAGTTTTTAATCAACTTGTGATAAGTTGCAACCGAGGTAACGATACATATCAGAATCTTTTGATTCAACTTAATTATAGGAATATACATAATACTTTGTTAGATATTATGATTAAGTGTAATATGTAGTTGTGAATAAAATAAGTACATATCGGGATGGTGAAAGCATTGCGGGACAAATTCGGATAAACATCATTTGAGAATAGTCATTTCAGAGAAGCATCATCTAAAATACTAAATCGTCTTTTTCGAGTATCAAAGTACTTAAAGATAAACATTAGATATATTGTGACGTCATATTACGTTTTGATAGGGCACGTGCTAAGACGCATTGAGCGATAGTTTATTTGCCAAGATACGAATAGTAGATGCTATAGACAGTAAATCAAATTTGTATAGAGTTGGACCAGTTTCCCTTCGTTTGCCGCTAGGGGCGCTGTTCCAACTCCATACAAATTTGAGTTAACTTTTACGCGATCGAGAAGTTAAAAAACTCGCAATAAGTATACTAGTGCATATTTACAGTTTCAAATCGAACAACTAGTTAATTGTGTTTGAAAAGGTAATGGGAATGTACAATTAGGGTGCAGCTGTCATTGACTCAAGAATTATTCGATAAATATCACAAAAAAATGCATTGGCCTTGTATTGCAATGTTCGCATGGCTGGCTGGACAAAATCAATGGGAGTTGGTTTAAAACTGATGAAAGAAAGAAGGTAGCTGATCCATTGTAAATACACCCTAAGGTATTGGTGTAATTGTGATACAAATATTTCATTAAACTGTTTGGTCGATGTGAGAATTGCAAATATGCCAGTTGCGTCTTAAGAGCTATAAAACATAATGTGATAACTATATAAAAAAGTATGTGGGGCTTAAAGTAGAGTTCCAACGCAAAGAATCGCCATCCCAGGGTTGTAATTATAGGAATATTAATGAGTGTGGTAATTAGCTGTTGTGTGTTTAGATGTTTGGTCGTTTTAATGGGTCGTACCTTTTGAAAGCTAACTTCATTATTGACTCTACTAAATGTAAAGCTTGCAGTAGAATATGCTGTGTTATTTTTATGAGTGGATCCCGTCATCTCGTTTTTACCAGTCGCACCACCCGCTACTGGATTAGAGTTCATCCGTACTACCTGGAACCACTGCGATCATTCATAGTGCATTTCCAGAGGTCTTTTTTGCCACGTACCATACGGCTTTGGAATGAGCTCCCCTCTACAGTGTTTTAAAGGAGGCTTGTGGAGATTACGTAATTGCAGCCTGCAGCATGGTTCTGCCTCTAGCATAGCTGACGTCCATGAGCGACGGCAACCACTCACCATCAGGTGGGCCGTTTGCTTGTCTGTGGCAATAAAAAAAATAGTATTTCTAACCACAAAATACCATCACATCTTAATACTCTCAAAATTTATTTAAGAAAGTAATGTAGCCAAAGCTACCTCAATATTTATATTTGTTTTCAATATATACTCATAGATAAAAGCGGACATTCCTAGAAGCGACCAAACACATTTATTTTGCATATATCAGAATAGCAGTTAATGAAATATTCTTATAAAACTATATAATTATTATTGTACAAGACGAACCCAACATGTCAATTGAGAGTGTATAGTAAAAAAAAAAGCATTAATTGTATAAACATATTAAAATTATTGTACTTTTAAGACTATATTTAATTTTGAGATGCGTAATATTTCTTGCATTTATAAACTTTCAAAGCGAATTCTGGGATATTTTTCAAGCGAAAATGTTGACAATTTGGATCGGGAACCGATTCCTGTGCAGACAGAGGAATTAATTAAAGTTTTATTAAAATAATTTGTGTATTGCAAATAAAAGCAGTGGTGTACACTTATCGAAGAAAACAATAGTATATTTAATATTATTAAAAAAGAAAATTGAATTTCCTCTCGATTGCACCTACCTTTCATTAAAAGAGGCACTGGAAGAGACTATAATTGAGCGTGAACTCATTCTAAATCAGAGACTTGAATTCCAATATACTTTTGAGTTATGTTACTCAAATATTCCCCAATACTCGGAGCTGAGAGAACGATTGAGATCTCACTTGATACTCGAAATATATTCGCTTTGAAAATATCACTGATTTAAAATTAATGGTCTCAACATTAAATAATACTATTGCATGTAATGGAATGTTAAAATTATGTAATTTGATATTATTGTAAAGGTTATTCGCCGTTTGGCGTGTGACTAGCAGATAGCCTGCGGAGTACAATAGATCAATAGATACTGTAGGATGAAAAGCACAAATGTTTATAATTTCGCACAAATCGTCTAATGTTAATGTCGGTAGAGGTTCTTTATTAACTCATATCGCTAGCCTGAAGTGTAGTCCGGTCGTAATATGAATTTTATTATAAGATAAAAAACCTCTTTGCTTCGTCCGTTATGTTCTAAAATAGTTCCGAAAACTATTTCTCAAAATCTACAAGGATGTCTAATCCATTATTTTCATTATTAAGCACAGAAGAACAGTTATATCTACCGCGACCTTTACATCCGTCAGTCCGAAGGGTGGGTGGGATAATCGTATTTTTGTTGAGGCTTCCATCTTACGCCACGCGGCGACCTTCGTTAAATTAATATGGTGAGTTTGATCTAATTCAATAGAAGCATCCTTGAAGATATCAATGTTCTAGAATGACCTGATATTTTCTATTTTATTTGTTCAGTTTCTAAGGATTTCTCTCACTATAACAGCATCGAATCCAAAGTGCATTTCCACATATCATTTCGGCCGTATACCGCTAGACTCATGAGCGAACTTCACTTCTCCGCTTCGAGAGCACAAATTAATTCTTTAAGCATTATCTGATTTTTTGTCATGATCAGTCCTCCTCCTTGCGTCGATAATCCTCAGTGCTGAGGGTCGTGGCCTCCTCTAATAACTTTCTCCTACATTATCTTGCGCCATTCCTGCCTGTCCTCGGCTGTGTGGATAGCAACGTGGACTGAGGTATTGAGAGTGGAGCGCATCTGGTTCGACCAGCGCATTGGATTTCTGCCTCTGTGCCTTCTCCCGCATACCTTGCCTGTTACCAGCAGCTTTTCCAGATTGTCACCTCTCTTTCTGGCGAAATGTCCAAAGAACTCGAAACTCCTCCGCGCGCATGTGGTGCTTACAATAAAAAGATTGAACAAGTAACAATTAAATAACAGCGAAATGCCTTTTAAATTTGCTATCGTCAGTAATCAAAAACATTAATTTTTATTAATTATTTACTGAAAACTAATATTTAAAATTTCTTTTTCTAATAAGGAGCCTCTCGCGCAATTATATTCGTAAGTAATATTTAAATGTCAATTCATTCAAATTGGACTCTCCCGAAATTCAATTAATTAGTAGTACATAATTTTGAGTAATGATTCTAATCGAATATGTGCTTAGTCATACACGTATTTTGATGGTTTAATTAAATCAATTATTTATTTTAATGATTGAAAATTTGAAGTGATAACGGAGCTAGTGTAGAAAAATGCAAATTTACGTAATGCCGTGTGTTATGTTAACTAGATATAATGTTTTTGTGGAATTTATTAAAGTTGCTTTTATTCACTTTTTTGCGAATTAATTAAAAAAACTCTTGAATGGAATTCACTTTTTTAAAGAGTTCCAGTCGCTAGGCATGTCATCGGCGACCATCATCCGTCCTCGAAGGCTAAAAATGAATATTTGACATAATATATGTTATATTGTCAGTCTTAAGAAAAAAAATACAAATGAGCACCCGAATAAAATAGTTTTTACCAAACGTGAAACGGGGCCGCGATGCACTGCTTAAATCATCGATACATGTGGCTTCATAAAGTTGAAAGTTAGTCAAATTCATGAACTTCAATAGAAAATATATCTACCACTGCTTTATCTTTACAAATAAATCTCATTAGTATTAATCTATATATATTATAATATATATTAGAAGTATCTAATAACAACCATCAAAATACATGTACTACGACGCATTTGAATATCAATGCTTAGTGTGTTGTGAGAATCTATATTAACAATTTAATGCGCAATTATTTTATAATATGTACTTTTATTCTAGTTACTACGTTAAGAAACCGTCGATATCACAAACATATCACTAGCAGTTAAGTATACATTTTACTATATATATTATAAGATTTTTTTACTATATTATACTTAATATACAATACATATTTTTGAATTAATTGTAATATTAATATAGATAATATTCTGTATTATCTAATCTATCTAACTAACTAAATGTGATGAAACCTTTTAGTGTTTCTTTCTGGCACTTATAATTTAATGCATTAGAAAGATACCTACCCAACGTTGTTTGCAATCTTTAATTCGTTTTTGTTACTTGTTTATGTTATAATCCGTATGATTTTGAGAATTTATTTATATTTAAATGACATATTATTATTTTAATGTATCACGTTAATTTATATTTCGGATTTTGAAATTTACCACATCAAAGAACTATTTTTAATTATCATAACTTAAGAATTAAGCTATTTAATACGCACATCATTAAATTTAAAATTAAAATCAATAATCATTATCATACAATTAATAATACAAAATTCCTAAAATCCAACTGCGTATTAATTATTATCTACCCAGAAATCAATAACTATTCTACACTCTGTAGTCTGTCATAGATCCAAGATCTGGTGCACAATGCAAGACCATGCTAGAGGGAGTTTTCCTTGTAATTTTTTCACAAGACTAAGCAAGCTTGACCTATCCTACTAACGTTCCGTTGGAGTCACACAATACATCTTACCAAACCAGTACAAACATGTAATACATAATCAATCTAAAACATACTTACGATTGATCTAAAATTGAATTCATTCATATCTAGTTATAATCATTTTCCATTACAAATCATTTTATATTATATCACACACTACTTCTAACGTACTAAATTATAAATTTATTCTTAACAATCTGTAGCATTGTGATTGCAAACTGTTTTCAATCCAAACTAATTTATATCTTACGACTGAACTAACAAATATGTATATCTGAACCTCATAATTGACGATTGTATTAAAATGTCTTAACATAAATCTAACATCTAACTAAATTAACCTTCATCTGGTGCGGGAACGGGTCGAAATGCGCCCCCAATGATATTTCCACCAGTGCATGTGAGGCGAAAATATACTATACTATTATAATATACTATATATACAATTTATAGTATATAGTTGTCGATGACGAATGTATGTATAAAATATTTTTATACATACATTCGACATTGATAATATACTATATATACAATTTATAGTATATAGTTGTCGTAGTAAGACCACTAGTGAGAGAGACAAAGTTTTCCTCGTCCGCACCGGCTGAAAGTATCGGCGCGGGCCAATATGGACGTGTTTCGCAGTGAAGGTGTTAACTTTATGGTTTTATAACTTATAGCCAGACAATTTGGTGTAAGATGTAGAAAAACATTAATAAAATGAAATCAAAGAAAACAGTTTGCAGTCGTACAAATCTAAATTAAGTCAAAACCCGTCCTTTAGATCGTTAATTCTATTTCACATAATAAGTCTAGCATTATCTTCTCTAAAGTTTATCCTTAAATCTAAGAAATACTATCGTTAGCCTTTAGAGCTGTTATAGTTATTCTCTTCCAAACCATACATACATTTAAACCTTGAACTGTCGTGGCTTGCCGCATTACATTAATGATGGTATTTGATGGAATAGTTGATTTAGCAAGTTGATCAGTCTTCATTACTCTTGAAAATCTCTGCTTCTCCCTTCTATATTTTATCATGCCGAATATGCTGACGGATCTCTAACTGACCCACCACTGTAGCGCATTCATGAACCAGTATTGTTTATATACCTCACGCGACACCTTAAATCATCATCATCTTAGGCATTACAGCCCAGGGTGGGCCTTAGTCTGGTCTAGTATGTCTCTCCAGACTGCTCTGTTTAGGGCTTTCTCCTTCCAGTTCCTGACACCAATAACTTTGAGGTCATGCTCTACGCCATCTAACCGTCCGGAGTTTGGGCCTGCCACGACGTCTGCGGTCCTCTGGTTTGCCATATAGTAGTTATCGACACCTTAAATGGGAAATCAAAATATTGCAGAAAATTTCTGACCTTAGTCAAAAACAACTGAAAACTTGAAAAGCGAAACCCCCGTTAGTTTCCATATATCTAGAATATTATTATAGTTTTTAGTTCTAAATAGTATTGAGAGGTTTAAATTTAGTAATTTTTTTAGAAGTAATCACTACATTTTAGGATTTTTCTGTGCTCGGTCAATTCATTTGAGCCCTAGTTGTTACTCAGACGTAGTATTTTTACGCGAAAGAAAAAGTACCGAAAATATATCGTGACTCGTCTTTAGATTTTGGGCTTAGTTAGATATCGCAAGAGTGACAATACTGTCGATAAAGAGCAATCGATAATATTACAAGCGTTGCTGCTTGTAAATAAAAAAAAAGATTTATTTCCAAAACGTTCTTGTTAAATACTCTAACTCCATAAAAACACTTGATATCTTAAGTAAATATTACTCCTTAACGACGCAAAATGACCAGTTGATATACAAATTGACAGGTGAAGTAAAATGAAAAGTTCTAATGAATGTAGTATGTAGTTAGTATATAATATGAACTTCATCCATTGTTCAAACATTAATTTTGCATACTAATTTAGTAAATTATATCCTCATGATACGATATAATTTACTAAACATAATTTACCACATAATCCTTTCCATTTATCATTATCATTATTATGCATAATAAGATCATTAATAGATTTAAGATATTAATATAAAAGGTTAGAGTAGTCGGTAGTATAAAGATAACAATATCATTCTTAAATATAACTTTATATTTTTAGGTGTTTTACGATATTATTAAAATCAAATTTAATCTTAAAATAAGTTAGGAGTTTAAGAGAACGACATTAGAATTTGTCAATTAAACAGTAGTTTTGCGATTAATGACCTTGAGTCGTTAATACGCATTTAGTGTTCGTATTTATTATTTAATAGCTTGAATTATCTTTTTTTGCTTGTTCAGTAGCGTAGACATGTTGTACATACATAAAGACACACAATGCGAGTGATAGTCATCTATAGAATCATATATATTTAAATGTCATTTAATGAGTGTACATATTTAAAAAAATATATTAATCTATTCCAACTATTGTAGTTTTTCGAATGCACCACTTTATACTAATTAAAAATATATAGAAAACTTAATGTCGGGATAAATAGAGTCTAAGTTCTATTTTATTGCCACCAGCCTTTCAAATTTCATGCTGTCTCTTTTCACTCGACAAATTTATTTCTTGTTAGCAACAAGCTTCCATTGAAGACACAAGGGAATGTTTGAATACTGTGGTGCATAATATTATCGTAGCTTCAATTTATCTTCTAACTTTTTAGGTCTTTAGGCCATGTTATATCAGTAATATTTATAAGTAAATGAAAATTACAAAAAACGCTTACGTTTGAAATTTATCATTATAAACTTTAGTAGTAGAAAATTATAAGTAGTGGAATTTATTTAATAAGTCATTATTAATGTAAATATTCGTTACGTGTTTCCAACGAAAAATATTGTATCATTTACGTACATACATATATGTAACTATATTTAACATTTTTTAATAACTGTCTATTGTCAAGTATATCTCAACCAATAAAATCTTAGATTCGTTCTTTGACTTAGATTTAAAAAGATAATCAAAATATTTACATAGCGTAGCTAATGTTTGTAAATTAGTTTTAGCGGAACGATAAAAGTACATGTTCTAACTTTTCAATTTTGTAAAATTGCTTATCATTTGGTTGATACATAAAAAGATATGAATTTAAATGTCGTGATTACGGAATAAATCAAAATCAATCAAATCAAAATCTAAAAATGCGTAATAATATATGCATCAAGCACATTTTTCATGTGTCATATATTTACAAATTCAGAACATACATTAAAAATCTGTAGTGAGTTGAATCATAGGTTATTCAAATATCGTTTCATTGCATTACTATAGATGTAGAACATAATTAAATCTAATTAAAGATAATCATTAATTGTTAAAAGGATTCAAGAATGTTATGGCTTTTGAATAGCTAACAATATCCGTTAGAACAAGCACTTGTATTTGTAAAATACTTTAAATTTACCGTCGCAACAACGGTGAAAGTCTTATTAAAGCATTTTATTTAAAATGACATTTCTCTTCATTTAATCATTAACATGTTTAGTAGTTATATTGTGTAATCGTATGTACTCATAGATGTATGTGAGATGGTAAACAATCATAATCAGTGATCGAATAAATTGTTTCAACAGAAAAGTAATAATTGTTTTATTTTGAATAAGGCATAAATTAACATTGAACATTTTAGGACATTTGATGAAATTATTTTACTGATTGCCATTTTCTAATTGACGGCCATTAAATATTAACGAAGCTTTGAAAATTATGAAAAGAAAATGTATTTTACTGTCACAACCTTTAATGAGAAGAAGAATTTTATACTTTTAATAGATTCTGATGCTACCCGGGGGAAGCTGACGAGATTAATGAAAGTATCATTTAAACATGTTGTATGTATGCGTTCGTGGCTTAATGGTTAAGATGGTTTTTATTTTTTATTGCTTAGATGGATGGACGAGCTCACAGCCCACCTGGTCTTAAGTGGTTACTGGAGCCCATAGACGTCTACAAAGTAAATGCGCCACCCATCTTGAGATATAAGTTCTAAGGTCTCAAGTATAGTTATAACGGTGTATGTGAATTGAGTTATTCGACTATAAAAGCTTTATAGTGAAGCTTTCATTAGTTGTTTTAAAACATTTACTTAAATGTTTTGTAAGTCTTTTTTACTATATGCGTGTTAACTTGCTATCCTAGTAGTTGGTACTGTAGTTATTTTTATGATATTTGTTACTAGGATTGTCCATGGGTTTATAATTATGATCGGGCCGGATTTTTTTATTTTCGGTGCCGGAAAATGTCTCCTATACCCTCGGGTTAGTTATTAAAACGTATTTAAAAAACGTGAAGGTGTTCTTGTAGAGATATTTAACATCTTGCCAGGATGTTTAAAATAATTAGAATCCAGAGAGAGTTCTGACTTTCGTATTCAATTATGCTGGCTTTTAAATGCGACGGTAAGCATCGGTTTTTTAACCCTCAGACAGCCCACTGAGTTTCTCGCCGGATCTTCTCAGTGGATCGCGTTTCCGATCCGGTGGTAGATTCTGCGAAGCACTGCTCTTGCTAGAGTCACTATTAGCAACACTGCGGTTTGAACCCCATGAGCTCACCTACATGTTAGGGCAAAGCTGAAATAGCTTCTCAAGGCTATCAGCATAGGTAGGAAAAAAATATATCGGTTTTTTATTTTACTCCAAAATTATACTAGTATTAGCTAGTAAGCTATTACTGGTATCTATATATGTTTTATCTATAGAGCTTCGTTTTCTTCCCACATACAACCTATTTTGCTCGTTCTATTTCAACTCACTATTATTCTGAATTATTAATTTTGTCGTTAGTGTGTTACGTCGCAGATGCAAATCAATCAATTACGGGATATTTCATAACCATACCAATAATAAAGGAATTTGGACTTAACTGTCTTAACAATAAAGTAAATAATTCATTGAACCAATACAGGAGTCGTCTATTATTCAAGCACTTAAAATTGGACCGTTTCAGAATTTTGCTTCAGTTCCCATGAAGTATTCTTAAACAAATTGGATTCGCGTTTGCTCCATTTCAACTGTATTACTAAGTGAATAAGATTGTGAATCGTTTGGTAAAGTAGTGTAGGGATGGTCTGTGTAGGGGTGAGTTTGTTATGGTAAGTAATTAGACAAATTAGCGAGGGCAGCATCTTTGCTGCAGTGGTTGAATCAAGATATTTGCGAATTGTTAGATAACAAATTTCGATCGTATTTTGTATACATACAGGTATATTTATTTATAGAGCATGGGAATTCTCGACGCGAAGTAAGGAACGTAGGCAGACGGACATTACGGCTATTTAGAAGGCCTTAAATATTTCACAAAATCATCGAATTATTTATATTTAGGGCTCAATGTTTATAAAAGTTTTAGAGAAACCGCCCGTGTTTGGAGTACTACAAGCTCAATCATGGTTCGTTTTTAATTTATCACGTTCTGGTCGTGACAAGGAATTTAAACAATTGTACAATTTTAAAAGCTGGATTCATTTTACAGATTTCGTGCTGTAAGTAAATATTTAAATGTCTGTGATAACAGTGAAAGCAAATGAAACAGGACTCGAGCCCTCTATAAACAAAATCAATTGAAGTCTTTGATCAGTCAAGCACCATCCAACTTGTTTGTGCCGGTTCACTTTCATTAGTGTTTTAGTATTTGTTTGTTTGTTGTTTTAGGGCTGGGATTATATTAATGTTTTATTTATAAAATAATAGTTTTCGATATAGTTTTTTCAATGGTTTTCAATGGCAACTTGAAAAAGGTAGGGATATTTTAAGTTTTTGACCTCACCAGTATGTATATGTGTTTGATGTTTCGCTAAATATACGTCGGTCGGTCGTTTGATACGAATAGTATTCTGCACGCCAATTTGAAACGGGTTAACATAAAAAGAAACAAAAAATCTTCATGAAATTGGGGTCATTAAAAATAAAACGTTAATGATTTCACTTTTCCCAGTTAGTGTTCAAATATTAAATCGAATCGACCTTACAATAAAAAAGAAAGCACTTCAAAGAATCGCATTACGTCCTTGAAGCGATGTCGGGAAAAACCTTAACAGCTATAGAGCAGGGCTGGCAGTGGGGTTGGAAAGGGTCAGACGTCCGTGAAAATTTAACAAGCACTTCATCCCCCCGCTACACAAGGGTGGAACTAGGGCTTGTTACGATTTGGCAGTCGTACCTACCTGTTTTTAATTTTTAATTGGCGCATACGAGTGGATACCCATTTCTGATGTTTCTAAGTGAAGTATTCAAGTATTTTTTGGCCTTAGCTAATGGGCTGTGTGATTTTAAATATTTGCCGAAGATTATAAGCATCTTCACATGAATACCGCCATCGGCCTTAATACGTGAGGTCGAGTCTCAATTGTATGGTATAAAGACCACTAATCCAACCTAATGGTAGAAACGGCAGGATCGTATAAATATTAAAATAGAAAATTTGGAGAGTATGATATTATTCGGTCATTTTGCGTTGCCATGGATGTGTGGTGTAAAGAATGGATAGAATACGGAATGTATATGTTAGTGGAAGTCTGAAAGTGGCACCCGAGACAGAGATGTTGAGACGTGCGCGTTTGGGATGGTATGGACATGTGATGAGATGAAATGACAATGAGGTTGTTAGGAGAGTTTTAATTATGAACGTGGAAGGCTTTAGACGAAGAGGTAGACTTAAGAAAAAATAGATGGATTGTGTGAAAGACGATATGTGTAAGAGGGGAGTGAGCGAAAAAATGGTATATGATAGAGAAGTATGGAAGGAGAAAACATGTTGCGTCGACCCCAGGTGACTGGGAGAAGGACAGGAGGATGATGATGATGATATTATTCGGTCATTACCTTTTCAGTATCTTACCACCCACCACCGGAACAGAGTTCCTCCTTACTCCCTGGGAGTGATCATCGATTCAATATTACCACGCATCATTTGGCTCTATACAGAATTCATTCAAGGTGTTCTTTAAGCGCAATACCATGTCTTTCTTCAAACGAGGTTATAAAAAAGCATCAAAAGGCAGTTGCTTGGTTTTGCCGTTGGTATAACTGGTACCTGATAGATTTATACGTATGGGGGCAACTAGGCATGTGGTACGCTGGTCTGTCTTCGAAAACTATGAACCATTTTTTGGAGAACGTCGTATTTTTTCAGATGTTTAATGGGTGGTCTTTTGGTAGTAAAGCCCGGTATAGTATACCCCAGTTCATAGTTGGGTGGGATGATTGGAGATCATTATGACTTAGAAGACAAGTTGGGCGTCGCAGAACGAGGCAGAATGTTCAATCCATTTGGTCAATTCATCATTAGGTCAAATGAAAATGAAAACGAAAAAATCAACTTTGAGAGTATTATGTATTTATTATTCGAAAAACGAAGAAATTAAAAGCTTTGAAACCTGTAGTCTCTTTGTAGCAATCTACGGAGTATTTCGTAGCTAAGCTAATAACGCGACACTACGGGCTGTAGATTCAACCCAATGATTCATTAAGGTTTTGTTTAATGAATCATTGAATCCAATTTACCCTTCTTGTTTTATTAATTTGAACATGGATGTTTTGATAAGCGTCTAGGGCCGGAGTCTCCGTCTTCTGATCATTCAATCGTTAAGCTTAGTGTTCTTGTGTGCTATGAATTTTAGCAAATTTGTACCTTATGCATTTGCCATTCGACATCAATACCTACTGTATATTGGAATTTATCAGATAACAAAGACTTGGCTACGATGTAGGGTTTAGACGTACTCGACACATCTACCTTTTTGGTAACTAATGCAAGATGAGCCCTCATGCGCCGTATATTATAATAAAATTTTGCAAATCAAAATATCGTACACACAAAAACTATGGTGGCTTAATCTCTAATCTAATATTTAATAATCTAATATTTCATTAATTTAACAATTGCTATCATGTCTAATGCTGTCTGTACTATTACTACACAAATTAAAGTAATGACTGCGTAAGACGATAAAGACGATGCTCATTAATTAAGATGCCAAAGAGTAGCAGTTAGGCAGGTAGCAAATATTGACCACGCGATGTACGGCAGGAACAGGCCAGCTGCCCATCTGTTGACCATATAGAAGCTTATTGCGCAGCCCACTGCTAGTATATCTAATATGACAATATGTAGAAGAGCCTGAAAAAAAACAATATTTAAAAAAATCATACCAAGTCTTTGATAAAAAAAATATATTGCTTAGTTGGGTGGACGAGCTCACAGCCCACCTGGTGTTAAGTGGTTACTGGAGCCCATAGACATTTACAACGTAAATGCGCTACCCACCTTGAGATATAAGTTCTAAGATCTCAGTATAGTTACAACGGCTGCCCTACCCGTCAAACCGAAACGCATTACTACTTCACGGCAGAAATAGGCAGGGAGGTGGTACCTACCCGCGCGGACTCACAAGAGGTCCTACCACCAGTTTAAACCAACTAGGCCAGCGGTTCTCAACTACTGTGTTGGGATACCTCGCGCGTCGCCAGATTTACAATTACGACACTTTTTTCGAAGTTAAACTCTTGGAAGCCGCATCCTTGGGGTACGTATTGGGTAAATACGCTACTGCTCCATAGATGCTCATTTGACAATTGCGTTTAATAGACTTATATTGTTTAATTGAATGAATGTATCTACACCTTCCTTCGCTTTATTTATCCAATGTAAATGTTGATCTTTTAGAACGATATTGAAAACAAATGTTATTATAAAGTAGATATGCTAATATAAAAAGATTGGTTGAGTTTTTGAAAAGTATAAAAAATTTAGCATGAAAGTTTTTTAGTACATCACTGAATAAGATTTCCCTACTCCGCTTGTACTGCCGGACACGTCATTATTCAATGCAATTTTCTTGAAAAATATATTTTAGTAATATTTTTCTTTATGACTCAAACATTGTACATATCAACCATACGAAAAAATGTTCTTATTGTATTGTAATGAAGCTACATCGGTATATCGACAACGGCTTTACTCCTTAGGATAAGAGCTTTCAATACTGATTCAATACTCACCAGTCCAAGCTTATGGAGTCCGAAGAACACAGGAGTCCACGTCCAGTTGACGAACAAATGAATCAGATAAAGAGTCAAAGGGAATTGCGACTTTTCTAGAAACATAAGGAGATTAACTTTAAAATTATATTTACATTATACATGACAACCAGCTAGCGCCGTTTTTCCTGAGACTGGGACTGTTTATAGCTTCATGAACATTAATGTACATTTGCCGAACTAATCCCTAAGGAGTCAACCAAGGGTGTTGTAGAAAAGAAAGTAGTATGCGCATTGGTTGTTAAATTACAAGAAAAATAGATGGTTTACAATACTTATACACTTACAATACTTAAATACTATATACAATAATTATATACTATACTTCACAGTACTAAAATATATGATTTTATTGGTGTTAGGAAGTCTGGTGAGTCCGCATGGATAAATACTACCACCCTGCCTATTTCTGCCGTGAAGCAGTAATGCGTTTCGGTTTGAAGAGTGCGGTGGCCGTTATACTGTAAACACTGAGACCTTACAACTTGTAGGAGCCACAAATGTCCCCATAGCAACTAATAATAATATGTATGTGTTAGCGATAATTATATTGCAGTGATGCTACGTCAGTCTCGGGATTGTCGGGCTGTCGATAACACATTAGGTTGTAATCCCAATATACTTTAGTCACTTAACTGAACACGTGTCTTATTAATCCTTGCCCGATATAGAGACTCAACAAACTCATCTCTCGCGGTGAGTGGCGGCATTTACTTTGTAGATGTCTATGGGCTTCTGTAACCATTTAACACCAGGTGAGCCGTGAGCTCGTCCACCCATAAAAGCTATAAAAAAATACAATAATTTTATTTATCAATTAATGGGACGGTATAAAGGCTATTGTAGCGTAAATACTTGAGAACTGTTAGAGTTGATGGTTGCCGCTTCAGGACGATAATCGACATCTTTCCTAACCTTACACTACGCAATGTACAACGATATACTTCCTGCACACACCTGTAAAGCCTCCACCGTCTCTGTATACCAAATAAGATGAATATCCTATCATAGTGTAGAATACTGTCCAAGCTGGACCGAAGACCCAGTTCGGTGGCGTCCAAGATGGTTTATTGATGGTGTCGTACCAGGAGTCTCCGTCAGGTCTGCTCACTTGACCCATAACTGAGATGCTACTTAACCATCCTCCGACATTAGGTAGGAGTAAGGCAACTATTAAGACCCAGACTCTCATTATCTGTAAACAAAACAATATCATCATCATCATTCTCCTACTCTTCTTCCAGTCACTTGGGGTTGGCGCAACTTGTTGTCTCCTTCCATACTCCTCTATCATATACCATTTCTTCGTTCACTCCCCTCTTACATATATCGTCTTTCACGCAATCTATCCATTTCTTCTTAAGTCTACCTCTTCATCTAAAGCCTTCCACATTCATAGTTAAGCCTATCTTAACAACCTCAGTGTCATTTCATCTCATCATATTATTATGTCCAAATCAAAAAAACTCTTAACAACAGAATCTTAACTCATTATCATATCTTTATTTTTATTTTTATCAATGAAATCTCCACTACTAGACTGGATGTCTGTCTTTTTAAGCACATCTCGTTGCTATCTTCGATAAACTTTGGTAACTTTAGCTCTTAGATAATAAATGCCACCTCACCCAGAATCATGAGGTCGATGTCTCAATGGTATTTGGTAGCGGAAAGCATCACAGCTTCAGGTCACTCATAGGCAGGTGCGACTTTCCTAGTCGAGTATTGTAACATAGTATACTTACATTGGTAAAAATTTTTGGTTTTCTCCAAACAGTTGATGGTTTAACACTTAAAGGTTCGAAGAAAAGAAATCAAATATTTAAAAAAAAAAACACTTGTTTACAGACAGCACCGTACCTCTCTTTATCTGAACTGAACAATGATGACTGATAACGTCATTGATATTAACATTGATAACGTGACAATGATTATCACAATTTTGTGATAAATCATACGGTCTGCTATGTTGCTATGATCCGGCATATGGTCGCGGGGCAGTGAGTCAGACGAAATTATAATTTGTATAATGTGACAATGAATACTTGTAAATTTATTCTGCACTACCTTTGGTTGACTGGTAGAGAATGCCTTAGGCATTAAGTCCGCCAATGTAAATTTTACATGAAGTGTAATAAATAAAATAAATAAAAATAAAATAAATTGTTTTTGGAAAGAAATTTCCTTTATTACACCAGTAAAGGTCTAAATTTAAGATTGTATTTGTTTTATATTGATTGTCGTCGTGGCCTAAGGTATACTAATAATTATTATTATGAAATCCATTTATTTCACATATAATTATTAATATATATTAATGTTAGTAGTGTGGCGGGTAGCCATCATACAACGCAACATGTTTTGACAGATGCCTGAATCTCGCTTACGACATTTTCAAGATAAGCTTGCACATATACAAGCTCCGAACAACATTTAGATTCGTCGGTCTACCGAGTAATATCACCCGCTGGGTAGAAGATCTTCCCTTTGTCCTGTACTTACAGTAGCATTGACTTCTTAAAAATATGTTAGTAAGGTAAGGACATAGTAACAAAATCAAAGTAAAGAACAACATACACTGACATATAATACAATAGCTGAGTCCCCCGATGTAACCCGCGGTTATTGTCGTACCACGGGTGACGCCGCAAGGCGAAGCTAGTTCTAAAAAAAGTAGTCTAAGTTACTCCTTATATCATCAGCTACCTGTCAGTGAAAGTCTCGTCAAAATCGGTCTAGCCGTTCCAGAGATTAGCCGGAACAAACAGACAGGTAAAAATTGTAAAAAATATATATTTTGGTGTATGTACCGTATATAATATCTTCATATACATTTAATAAAAAGCGGCTAGTTCAATATTACAAACAGATACACCAATTTTATTTATATCTATATTTTAGAATGGTTTACTATTTCGAGCAAATTATATGGACTTTTCTAAAATGATTGAGAAAAGGTCCATCTAATCTCGATGACATCATGGTCAGGATACCGTTGAAGCTACCCCCTGTCCTGCAGAGCGAGGACGCGCATCACTTTCTTATTATGGCATAGAAATCGTTGATACGCGCCTCCGCAAACATTCCCGATGCGCGGCAGAATCGAGGCAGTCCCATCAGTATCCTAAATGCATTGTTATACTGTACACGCAGGGCGTTATACTGCCCTTGCGAGTAATTAGCTGTTGGAGAATTGTAAACATAATTTCATCTTATCTGTAATGTCAAAAATGGTTCACAATTCGCTCACATGTGACGCCACCTTCTTTGCTTTTATAAGTTTGTTTTTTCCTTTTCCTCTTTGTATTAAAACTGTTACATATTTTATTCCGGAGTTTTATTTCAACATTAACCCATAGACTGCACGTGTAGAAATAAGTACAATATGCCATGAAGAGCGTAATCTTTGTTTCTCTGAATAAAAGGCCTGGTGAGCTCATATCGAGCGATCCCATTGTGCCGGTGCTCAAATCCCACAGACGGGCATAATTTTTTCTAATAAAATACGTGCAATTTACAATACCCACTATAATATTACGTTTTTCTTTCTAACATTAACCAAATCATCGATACATAGAAAGAAAAACAAATTGACTATTACCAAAAAGTATCATTGAAAACTTTCAAGAGCTACTTAAGAAAAAATAAGAAGATCGGTCGACAAAGTGAGGAAAATCGATAATGTAGGGTTTGGGTTTTTGGAACAAATGACAAACGTTATGATCGAGCGTACATTTTTATTCTTAAACTAGCTGTACCCGTCCGCTTCGCTGGGCAATTAACATTAACATTATTATTTCTCACCCCCACAAAGATTTTCATCATTAACGCCCCCGCAACTGGTGTAGGGAGTCCAACACTCATATAAATATTAGCATATCCATTAAGTACATGTATTTTCTACATGGATACCGAGTTTCAAGTCAATCGGATGCATGGTTCAATAGTTATAATGGAACATCCTTAAAAACCACTGTAGATTTATATATTACTAGCTGACCCGGCAGACTTCGTAGTGCCTCTATCGATAAAGAAAAGACCTAAGCTTTTGTATAAAATAAACTTAAAACAAACAAAGAGACACATCAAAGGAAAAACAAAATCGTTATTTTTATGTAATTCCGAGCATTTTCATATTTATCTACTTTTTAAACCTTTTCTGGACTTCCACAAATAATTCAAGACCAAAATTAGCCAAATCGGTACAGCCGTTCTCGAGTTTTAGCGAGACTAACAAACAGCAATTCATTTTAAGTATAGATAGTTAGATGTATAATCACGTGTTAAGTCTGATAGATAATAAATACACTTAAATTTTAAGAGCTGAGTTTTACATCTTTCAATTTACCCCACTGAGTTTCACGCCGGATCTTCTCAGTGGCTCGCGTTTCGGATACGGTGGTAGATTCTGCGAACTACGGTTTTTGCTAGGGTTGGTGTTAGCAGCATCCTCAGGTTTAAGCCCCGTGACTTCACCTACTCGTACTAGTGAAGGTTACGCTGAAATGGTCTCTCAAGACCATTAGCTTAGGTAGGAACAAAAAAAAAAAACTTTCAACTACGACGTAACGAATATGGCGGATCAGTCAAAGACTGTATTCCGTAGAGTGGTCATCAAAGATTAATGAGATGAGAATCGACATTAAGTCGCATACATATTACAGATAACTAGACGTTTTGTCTTTTTCGATAAAGATATTGGTATAGTTCGGTATATTATTCTTTTTTAATTAGTGACAACAAGTAGTGGATGATCCGGGCACTGCTGACGTCATAACCGACGATGGGGACTCATTATCAGTTGAGCCGTACGATCGTTTGCCTGTGGCGGCAATACGAATCAAAAGAAAAAGGAAGTAAATCTATACATTGACCAATAAAATTGGTACTTAACTGTTTTATTCTCTCCTGGATTTAAAGACTTTATTTAAATAAGTATATTGTATGTACATTAACATTTTACTCAGCTTTAACTCATTTATTTCATACAGCGTTTCGAACTTTGCAGTTAATAGCTTCTGTACTGGACGAGTGCTCTTTGTCTTAAAATTGCTTATACTTAACAATGCATCGTGTAAAGTGTAAGCTCACGAAAATACAACATGCGATATAGCAAACACTCAATTTACAAGTTTCGTTGCAATACAACCCTCACACCTGACGAGGTGGGCGATCGATATGGCACCTGCGTTGTCATGGCAACGCCGATCACAGCGCCATCTGTATCCGGTCTAACTTGAAAGCGAAGAGCGGATTTTCCTGCTCTACGACTGCTGGATTTCAAACACGTTTCTGACTTGCGTAGCGTTGGTTATTGTAAAATAATTACAATATTGTCAGGCACGTTTGGCCATTTATTAAGAGTTCTACTGTATTTAGTACCAAATAAATCTTATACTTATTGTTTGTATAGATAGGTAGAGCCCACCTGATCGTAGGTACGCGTATCGCCACTAATGTGCGTCGGCGGTTGAGTAATGAAGCCAAGACGCTGTCCAGTGGCCTTTCTTTAGCCTGTTTTCGAAAAATGACAGCACCGGTGTAGCACAACCAGAGAAAAAAAAAAAAATTACATGTGTGCAATTCACACGTGGTAGAAGTGAAACCTTCCAAAATTAAAATACAATTATCCTAAACGTCTTAAGTATATGTAAAATTTTGTCATTAGTAAATAATTGTAAGGTAGCGCCCTCTGTGAATTGATATTTTAATTTCACGTATAATCCTAAATTAAAATTCACTACAAGAGCTTTCATACACACGTTAGTATTAAAAAATCTCACAGATGGCGCTGTATTAAATAGTATGTATATTTCTGTCTCATTCTTTGCTGGCTTCATCCTACACATTTTTGTATTTGTGTCTCTTGCCTGTCGTTTTTTCTGTTGCATCCGGTTTGAAATCACAACGATTCTAAAGAAGTTTTCACTTCAAAAAAAATTAGAACCATATTTGCGTGTCTGTCAAATCAAGTTTTACCCACGAAGTAAAAAGGTATCGCAGCCCGCTTCCGCTCATGGCACGGGCAAGTCTCGTGGGACTGTAACACGCCATACATCACGTAAGGGTTGCGTAATTAAGTTGTGGAGGACGAGCGCAGTCGGGGCGCGTTATTATGTTATGGTCATCGGAACAAAAAAGTTGAATTATTATTAATCTATTTATTGGCAAGGACTGTTTGTGACTAAAATTTAAAAAATGATTTAAATTTTTTAATCATACCTACCGCCTAATAGTAAGTACATTTTCAAAGGAATGTATGTATGTAATAGAAAGGACTTTTATTTCACCAAAATTATTCTTTGGATGCCAAACAACGACCGGGTATTGGGTTTGATTCGAAAACGCTACATTGAAAACTTCAAACGCCGAGTCGGCTCTTTTCACACGAGGAATAGTAGTTAAAATTAATTAGAGCCGCTACTTGTTTTGGCTCATTTTCATGGGACTCTTTATTCCGTAGAAAAAATGCTGACCTAATACAGTAGACGGCATATAGCCTCCCGACTAAAAGCGGTCACTGCCATCCCTGCACTTAGGCCATTGCAGGGATGCAGAGGAATTTACTGATTATGAAAACAGTCAGTCACGAAGTATGTACCGTAACTATCAAATTATCTGTTATCAACTCAATCAGTCATAGTTTCTTCATGGTTATTTCCGTTCATTATTAAGTATACCTCAGAACGAATTCTATCGTCGTTATTGCTGCCTAATGAAATCAACTCCGTGCATTAAGGTTGTAGCTGTCGGATAATCTGACAGTGATATTTTAGTGTTGACGCGACGTGGCGCGGCGTGGCGCGGCGCGACGTGGCGCGGCGCGACGTGGCGCGTCTTGGCGTGGCGCAACTCGGTGTGTCTTGACATTTTATATTTAATGTAAAACTTTGTAAAAAATTTAATGAGTTTATTGTTTATTATTTTTGTGGCCTTGAGTACTTTATACAAGTTTTAGTGTAGAATACTTTTGTGATGAGAATTCAAAACATTGAAAATGATAATGGAAATATATTAAAGGTTAAAGGATGTCAGACTATATTAACCAGCCACGATGATATTTTTTTATTTGCTATCAATATTCGTCGCTTTGCAATACAATACAAATAAAAACGAGTTGACACATGAAATCTACGGCCTCAAACCTCGTGTCTTTTTTTTTTTTTTTTTTTTTTTNGGACGAGCTCACAGCCCACCTGGTGTTAAGTGGTTACTGGAGCCCATAGACATCTACAACGTAAATGCGCCACCCACCTTGAGATATAAGTTGTAAGGTCTCAGTATAGTTACAACGGCTGCCCCACCCTTCAAACCGAAACGCATTACTGCTTCACGGCAGAAATAGGCAGGGCGGTGGTACCTACCCGCGCGGACTCACAACAGGTCCTACCACCAGTAATTACGCAAATTATAATTTTGCGGGTTTCACTTTTATAACACGATGTTATTCCTTCACCGTGGAAGTCAATCGTGAACATTTGTTGAGTACGTATTTCATTAGAAAAATTGGTGCCCGCCTGCGAGATTCGAACACCGGTGCATCGCTTCAACATGAATGCACCGGACGTCTTATCTTTTAGGCCACGACGACTTCAATGCGTGCATCCGAAATAAAACAAAAAAAATGTTTAATTTGGTAAATTAATGTTTTCCCTTTACTTCAGATACTAATCCCATAACGATCTCGGAAACGATACAAATACATCTTAATTATAACTATTAAAATATTGTTTTTTTTTTTTGAAAGACTTAGTGTTAGGCGTAGTGCTTAGTCTGAAAAGCATTTTAGCTTCGCTGTAATCTTTAGTCAAGCTACGGATATAAATCCAAAATTAGATCGTTTTAAAACATTTCAAGCTTTGCTGGGTAATAAAGCAATTAATAATAGTACACTCTGCGTAACTTTCGCCATAATATAAAATATTTTGAAAGCCGAAATCGATACTGGGCGGCTGGCCGTGTGAATCCTCACCTGTGCGGTGTATGGTCTAAGTGCTTTACCACGATTGAAATCAGAGCTTAAGCGATGCGCTGAGACTGGCTTTGTTTATCTTAAATTGAACATTGCATAAGGGTAAAAATGTTTTGAATGATATCCATATACGTATGTGGGTACGTTGTTTAGATGATTTGTTGTCTGGAAACTCCATTGAACTACGTATATTCACTGCTTATCCAGAGGTTATATCTGTACCGTACTCTCTTCTTCAACCCGTGTCCACTCAATGCTGAGTGTCTCCCTACCCAATGCTGAGTGTAGGTCTCTTCAAATGAACCCCGTTTTCTTCGGTCTCTTGCCTTTCGCATCCAGTCTCTACCAGCCACTTTGACCAGGTCATGGTACCACCTCGTTGGCTGTCTGTCCACGTTATGACGTCCAGTACGAGGTCTTCACTCCAGTACTTTTATCCCCCACCGATTATCAGTGCGATACTAACTAACTAACCGTACCAACCGGCATAAATTTTCTTCTTTGGTATTATTTAATTTTGGGCGCTACATCGTGTCCTTGTCTTATGCCGTTGTCTGACTTGCTTCTACGTTCATCTAAAGAGGCTGCGTCTCCCCCCGTCTCCAGCCAAATTTGCATAAATCGCTTGGATAATCGTTCCAACAAGGATTTTGATTGTCTCAAGATCCGTAGATATAACGTGTGTACTGATATTTTGATGAAGCTCTATCTTCAATTACTACTGTATTTTAATTAATTGCAAAAGGCATCCAAGAGGATAGCTATCACAGTAGACCTATGCTTTGATGAAGATCATTGGAATCTTGATATAGATACTTGGATTCCTTTCACTCTCATATGTCGATATCTGTTATTTTTAACATTTTTTAAGCACACAAACACATTTTCGTCAAAGTCCTCCTGGAAATAATTTACTCTTATTTTGGCGTACGAGAGTATGGTTATTGTGAGTAATTTATTATGGGGTTCTCTCTCTTCTCAAGTTACGGTTGTGCACAGAACCTGGCAAAAGAGATTTATTGTAAATACTTGCCCGAACACTACTACGGAACTATCAAAGGTAATTTGTCGACATTAATTACTGTGGCCGGTCCTATAGGGGAGAGAAATCACCAATAATTAACGAACAGAAACTGCTGTGAGGGTGAATTTCGGATTTTTTCCGAGAATCAACGGCCGGAATGAAATTTTTTTGTGAGATGACACAAGGATACCCTACCAAGTTAATGGAAGGAAATTAACTGTATTTTTTGTTTGGTTCGATTGCCTCGACGGCCATCTTAATTTACGTGCAATTTTGTGGTTTTTGATGTAATTGTCCCGAGATTCGAAAGATGGGTCATAGCGCATCGCTCACAAACGAATAGAATAGCATAGATATGAATCGCGCTATCAATATTTTCAACAAAAGTTTGCATAGTAAATACAACTTCCAAACAGCAACATTGGGATAGATTGTCATTAAGTCCGTTAATATTATTATATTTAAAATACCTAGTGTAATAAATAAAACGTTAATTAATTATAAGTCTACAATTATTAAGGATCACCACGGCGGACCGCAGTGACCTTGCTTATCGTATCCAGATGCTCAATCGAATTACTGGTGGTCTTGTGAGCCATGCCAGCACGAATTGGTACCACCGCCCTGCCTATTTCTGCCGTGAAGCAGTAATGAGCTTCGGTTTGAAGGGTGGGGCACCCGTTGTTCTATAACAACTGAGACCTTAGAACTCATGTCTCAAGATGGTAAGGTCTTTTGCCTCATGGTATTTTAAGTGTCTCAAGGTATTTTATAGTCTATATACATTTACATTGTAGATGTCTATAAGCTCCGGTAACCACATAACATCAGGTAGGCCGAGAGCTTTTTTTATTTATTGCTTAGATGGGTGGACGAGCTCACAGCCCACCTAGTGTTAAGTGGTTACTGGAGTCCATAGACATCTAGAACGTAAATGCTACCGCCCCCCTTGCGATATGAGTTCTAAGGCCTCAGTATAGTTATGAGTTATATGTTGGCGTCTAATGTGTGGTTTGAACATTCATACCACAGAGGCTGACCTCGGATAGTCCACCGGCTGTGAGGTCCCGTGATGCTAGCAGCGACGACCCTGGCTCGGCGTCTCGTGTGGGCGGGGAAGGATGTCTTTTAGGTGAAACACTCCACCTTGCCCCCGCCTGCTTGGGTTGAGTTCTCATCCGATGCTCGAGTGTGGGTTATTGAACGACAGAGAGTTTAAGTCGATTCCACTCTAACTTGCTCCGCCTACCGCCCCAACTCGTAGGCGGAAATCGATCGATTTTTCTCTAGTAAAAATTCCCAAACAACAGGAAAACGTCTACCTTGGAGCTGTTGAATATCATGTTTCGTTCTTGTTGAATACAATAAAATTTTAATCGGTTTATTTCTCGGGTGCTGGCAACATGGCACTGAAAAACTTTGCTTCCAACTCGCAATGCTGTTTTAATTCTCCTGTTTTATTATACATACCTCAAAATCGATACAAATTGATAATGTGGTTAGCAAATGAACCGTGATATTTATATATTTAAGTCAAAATAGATAAATACAATTTTCTTCTGTTTCTTGACCGTTTTTTTTTATTCGTTAATTTTATTCGTCTTAGTGTTAACAGTACATTTTTAAAACCGATGAGATGAGAGATGAGAAAATACAATACATAAAATGAATCAACGCTCTCGCGGCCGATCACCCACAAGGTGGACAGACTTGGTTAAGTTATCTACGAAGTGTTCCCTTACTGAGTGTACACGTACCGCCACAAATAGAGAGAGATGGAGAAGCCTCTCAAAAGCCGCAACCAAATATTAAGACTTACGTAACCACGACCACTCCGCCAGGAGTGAACGACTGAGAAGAAGAAATTTTCTCATCTCTCATCTCATCGGTTTTAATAATGTACTGTTAACACTAAGACAATAGTTAACGAATAAAAAAAAACGGTCAAGAAACAGAACTAAGCTAAGCTAAGCACGCTAAGCACGCTGCCTGCGGGACTTAAACACCGTCCTACATTGGAGACATATTTGGGGTATCTGATAAAGACAGTTACGAGATATGAAAAGTATAGATCCCGAACGTCAATTAATTATTATTATTTTTTTTTTATTGCTTCGATGGTTAGCTCACAGCTCACCTGGTGTTAAATGGTTTCTGGAGCCCATAGACATCTACAATGTAAATGCGCCACCCACCTTGAGATATAAGTTCTATGGTCTCAGTATAGTTATAACGGCTACCCCACCCTTCAAACCGAAACGCATTACTGCTTCACGGCACAAATAGGCGGGGTGTTGGTACCTACCCGTGCGGACTCACAAGAGTTCCTACCACCAGTAGATAATGAAATGACTCCGTTTGTTGATTGTAGCCATATTCTCTGGCACGCCCGCCAGCCCCGCTAACCACTAGACCACTATTCGATAAAATCTAAAGTTTTGTATACAAATGTACATGTACTGTAATAATATAAAGTTTTATATATAGAGCCCAAGATACACGACTCTCAAAACAGCAATAAACGAAGAAATATCTCGTAATCCCAGCGGGACCAGATGCACTCTCGCTCGCAACGGATATTGCCACTAAATCTGTAAGGCCATCCGTACTCTCCTTGTAAAGTACGTGCTGCTACGAATGTATTTAGGGTTCGATGTGGGGGGTTTTTGAAACTTTGATCATTATAAAAACGGGTTCGAATGGAATTTAAAAATATACGGGTTTCCCGTACTCCTACGCTGGGTTATATAACCCTATATAGGCAAATGTCTAGTCCATTCGAAGTTGGACAGTCATTAGAAGCTTGCAGATATCACATGAAAATTTCACACACCATAAGGTCAATGTCGCCGTGCCTTAGATAAATGCCTAGAATACAGATTGAATTGTTCTAGATCAGCATTGTTTCTACTGGAATACACTGTGACTATGACCCCGTCTGTGTGGACTCATAATAAGCTCTACAATATATTTTATTATTCTGATATTTCCTTAAAACCTTGTACTATTATATACTGTATTATTTGTATTATAGACATTCGAGCAAACAGCCCACTTGATAGCAAGTCATGCACATCAGCTATGCCGCGGATACAACCAAATCGCAAATTTTAAATTATATTGCATGAGAAATTCAGGTGAACTTGTTTCACTATGATGGATTATCGTTGCGGGCTGGTTCATGTCGTTTCTTTTGTCCTACTTATTCACTGATAGTTTGAGGGGCAATCCGAACTACGCTATGGCTGGTGAGCTCACGGGACTCGACCTGAGAAAGTTTGTTAACACAGGCCCTAGCAAGGGCAGTGCTTCGCAGAATACGTCCCCGAAACTAAGGCTTAGTAAATGTAGTAAGTAAGTAATAATAGAAATAAAGGTCGAGATCTTAGTGATGAGAGAGCGCGTCCGGTGCGTGTACTTGAGATGCTGACTAAAGACATTAGCTTAATGACACAGCTTTTATGTTTGTCGCATCGTTGAAAACGGACTTTATTAATCACTGGTTTTTACTCGAGGGCTTACTCGCGTTAATGCAGGAAACAAATTGACTCTCGGGAATTGTTTACTTTTTGAAAAGTGATCAAAAGTGTTCTAATCATCTTTTAAAGTTAAGTACATAGTTAAGATGTGAAAACGTAACAAGCAAAATTCATTTTCGTATTTACAGTATTCATATGGATGGATTAGGAACAACACTAAATAAAATAATAGTATCTTACAATGCTCTTTACTTTATTACTAATTATATTTAATGAGTAGGTATCTAAAAATTTTTTTTCTTTTATTAACATTTATTTAATGCTTTATACTCTTCTTATATATTTTTTGTGTACCAGTTACATAATACGTTTTGATGCGTGAGGTCAGATTTTATTTCTCAATTTTTTATTTTTTTTTATAATCGGTGTAGGAAGACAAGCATACGGCCCACCTGATGGTGAGTGGTTACCGTCGCCCATGGACGTCGGCTGCCAAGCTGCTGTGCCAAGCCTACCGTGCATATACTCCGAATGGTTACAGCCAATAAGATGAAGTAATTGTCTAGCCTACTATACTTGTCCAAACAATAAAGCCCCCTGAGTTTTCAACTTAAGACGACTCTGGTTTTTCCGTTCGTAAGAGCCCGTCGCTCCTAACACTAAGCAAACAGCTGCCAAGACACTTGAGAGAAGATAGAACGGATCAGATTACAAAATCATGTTAATTAAACTTTATCGTTGAGCTGTTCAATATTCACTATTATGTATTATTTAATAACTTTTATTCTGTGTTTGTCTGAAATAGAAATGCAACGAGATATTGTGATTTTAATACGCTTTTATTAGCTTCAGACGTGTGTATGTTAGTATGTAACGGAATCTTTGAAAATTATTTCGACCCCATTCAAAACATCGGATTAACTCGAAATTTGGTATACTTATTAATAACCGATGACAAAAAAAGAAGAAAAAAAAATAGTTTAAAAAAACTAACAAAATACGCTTTTATAGAAAATCTAACTAAAAAATAGAAAATCAATTTTAATACATTTGAATTAAAAATAGTTTAAGAAAAAATGATTTTATTGTAAAAAAGCGTGGGTTGTTTTTCAGGATATTATCAAAATAACCCTTCAACTCATATCTATATTTATAACTACTAATACCATGCACCCCACGTTTTTTTACAATAAAATAATTTTTTCTTACCGTATTTTTAATACAAATTTATAAAAAAAAATTAAAATGATTTTATTAGTGAAAATCGGATTTTGTTCGAAGTTCTTATTTTTGATGCGGATTCCAGCATGGGGAGAGTCTCTGCTCTCGCTGTCGAAGCGGTGGCTCAGCACCCAGCTTCACAGCACCGACGACGAAGAATTTCAGGTACAGTAATAAATTTGTAAAAAAATTATTGAAAATTTAACATGACTTCAAATATCTTATATGGTAACCTCTAGTTTACCTCTTATATAAATACTAGCTTTTGCCCGCGACTTCGTCCGCGTGGAATAGTTCACAAGTAATGCTTTATTTTAGAACAAATTTGGTTAGCATAAAAACGTTATGGTGAGCCAACCTTAACATATAGACATATGCTGTCGCGGACTTTTTTTTAGATCTTTTAAAGTGGAACAATTCAGTCATACTTTATTTTAGCGAAACTTTAACCGTTTCCGCAGCGCACGCAGCGGAAGCTCTCAAAAGGGGAAAAAACCCGATTTTGAAACATACTTTATTGGTGCTCCGCTTGTATTGGTCTTAGCGTGATGTTAGCCTATATGCTTCCTCAATAAATGGGCTATCTAACACTGAAATAATTTTTCAAATCGGCCCAGTAGTTCCCGAGATTAACGCGTTCAAACAAACAAACTCTTCAGCTTTATTCAGTATAGATATTAAAATGGACGAAGCGTATTTCTGCGGGTCACTTGAGTATGGAAGTCTGAATTTTGTCTGGTCTATGGACTATTATTTGTACTTTATACAAGCATTTAAATGAAACGAATTATTTTAGAATGTACAGCTGCCCAAATTGCCAGTGCCAGATCTGCAGATGACCATGGACAGCTACTTGGAGTTCGCCTCCGTAGTCGTGAGTCATCAGCAACTGGAGCACTCCAAGGGATTGGTTCGAGGGTTTATGGAAGAGTTGGGCCCACAGCTTCAGGAATCACTGCTGGATAGGCAAAAGGAGATGGAGAATTGGGTTAGAGGGATTTTTTTTCAATCTTCTAGACTATTCTTTTTGCTATCTTGGTACTATGTAGTATGCTGCTGGAGATGAGTAGTCTCATTGTATTTTATAATCACTCCCCTTCAAACCAGACTGCAAACCTGATTCGTGGTAAAAATAGTCAGGATGGTGGTAGCTACCGATACGGACTTTGTTATTACGAATTTGTTTCACGGGAATGATTTTATTAAGCTATGTTATTTCCTATAGTGGATATCATTCGTGAGCAAGTGTTAAGTACGTCTGCTTTAGAGATTGGTATCTAACTACGGGATTTGAACCCCGTCATAGTCGTATCACTTAATATCACTGCTAGGCCTGCCGTGAGCATGCCAATCTCGTTAAAGTTATATTTTTAATTAGACATTATAAAAAAAGATGCATGTGGCTTTCTCAAATACGCGACATCTTGAGAGGCTAACTGGGCCTTAAATAGTTACAGCTCTTACGATCGGACTTGCAGTTAACACGATTCGTGTTAAATCTTATCGGTAGTACGCGATTGATTTATCTCTAAACAAAGTCGACGTTGTTATTCAACATTCATTTGTTTCTTTTACAAAACTCATTTTTCCATTTCCTATTGATAAGAAACAACAGCGAACATGTTACCCAAAAATTATCCGACTTAAAATGAAAATCTATTTATTATTTGTTACCGTGGTACAATTGAATAGTGCTATAAAACAAACGGATTCGACATTCAAGAGTGACAGTCCTTTATTAATGAAGATTTTACAATCTGTGGACACGGCGACTAGTAATGAACATCTCCTTAACGTAACATTAAAACTATTAAAAAGTTTGTGTGTGTGTATGCGTGAGACTCTCAGACAGAAAGAAGAAAGGTTTTTCAACAGTGAAAACAATTTGTTAGAAAACGACGGGAGACAGTCATATGATACGGATTTATTAATTTATAGAAAGATTTTCAATAACACGTGTTATAACCTACGTCAGGAACTGGCTCAGGAAATAAATAAAACTCATGTCATATCGGTGGACCACGACATACTTCCTGATCGTGGAAATTGTGGAAAACATCGTGATATGACTGTTAAACCCGAATTAAGAAATCAAAATGATATGAATTTTCAAAATCTGATTTTCAACCTTTTGTTTAAAAGCAAAGAAAAACATAAATACAAGATAAAATCATACAATTTATTTGGGAAAGCAAAAATTCGTGTAGAAAACAGTGACCGACATAGCGTAATAGTGATTTTTACATTACAAGCAGATAAAGATCTCCAAAAAGATGAAATTAATGAAGAAACGGTTAATGATGCCATTGATTCAAACACATCCATCGACATAGACATCATTGACGCGAAATATGATTCGAAAGAAAAAGAAAGTAAAGAAAATAAAAGTGGTACAGTCTTAGACTGTAACTTAAAATCGATTTACGTTTTCCTAGTACGAAGTAAAAATGCAGGGCTAGTTAAAGTCTTCAAATTATTAAAGAAGAATGATAAAATTAAGGTTTATGTAGATATTACAACTAAAAGAAACCATACCGATTATACTTCAACGTGTTGTAATAATGAATCAATCTGTCGTATAGAAAACTCTGATTTAGACACAAATACAGTAAAAAATCTATATTCAACAAAAAGTGTAGATGTGATCGGAAATTATAAAGACACGATATCAAAAATTAAGTCTTTAGTAAAGTTGTACGATTTTAAATTGAAAGGGAATAGTAGTCTTACACAAACAACAGATATTATAGCTAAGTACTTGGATGATATAAATTTTTCGGTTAATAAAATAGAAGAGCCAGAAATTGATATTAAAACAATTAACAATGTGACTCCCAAACAAACAATACCCATAAAGACTTTATTTGGATCCAAAATATCTAATATGCACAATAGCCTTTTAACCAGAGATCCAAATAAACTTGATTCTGAAGATATAAAACTTCCATTTTCAAATGTAAAAAGCTTAAATGATGAGCTTAGTACATCGGGCTCTATACTAAAAGGTGAAAAACAGAGTACAAGCATAGTCAGTACAACAGAAAATATTTACTTACATCAAAATATAGCTTCATCTATTAAAAAACACTTAACCAATGAAATCAATATCATAGACAGTAATGAACTGAGTCCAGAGCTTACGACGAATATTATAAATTCTACAGTAGAGTTTTACAAAACTCTGGTAAACGCTACGGAGTCTGTAATAAATGTTACGAAAAAAGTTCAGTTCATTGAAGACTATTCGAAGATCTTGGAAAATGTTACTCTTGAAGAGAAAGGTGATTTTTTTGTAAACGAACCAAATAGAATAATTTTGAGAAATAACAATTTACCTGACGACAACACAAAATCAGAAGCAAAGTTAGTTACTAAAACGAGTCAAACCGAGTATAGTAAAGATACAACTACTATTAATGAAGCCGAAAAGTCAGCTAATGACACTAAGTTTCAGAGTAATAACTTTAGTAATATTGCTCAACACAAAACAAAAAAACATGCCTTGACCAATACAAAAGAAATTCTCGACGGATATTCAAACTTTAGCAGCACAAAATTTTTACCTACACTTAATGTCAGTAACAATGAAGACGCCACCGTTAAATCTAGAAACGTAGTAGTATTGAAAAACGATGATATATCTACAAAATCTTCTAAGCTTACAAGCGAAATTATGAACAAAACCCAATTCTTTAAGTATTCTGAAGACCACATAACTGCAGGATTTAAAGTAAGCAATATAAATGATATCAGCGAAAACATAATAAGCACAAACGGAACTAACAATTATGAAGGTATCACGAAAAATTCAAATAACAGTATTACAGAATTTGGTGCCAACATAATGAACAACAATAAAAAGAAAACCGAATCATCAAAACCTAAGCACGATATTTCTTTACACTCTGAATCTTACAATGATAGTTCGAAATTAAACTCGTTAGAAGCACAAGCAAGAACACAATCAAATTTCAACAAAGATCTTGAAAGAACGGAAACAAAAGGCGCTTACGAAATAACTGAAAAACCTAATAAAAATAAGCATGAAAATAAACTACCAATTGTTCAAGAAAATAGCAATATAATAAATATACCACAAATAAATGTAAAGTTTCCAAATGAAAAAACACATTTCCAAAGTGCCATTACACTTCCTAGAGTAGAAATAAATAGCTTAGAAAATAAATCGAATCAATCTCGTTCAAAATCGTTATTAATGAATAATGTAGTTCCTGAGATTCCAAAATATAACAAAACTTTTGCACAAAAAGGTACTTATACAACAAAAAATCATATTACTGGAATTCATGATTATTCCAAAAACAACATGAAAAATTATCTGGATAGAATGGAAAATTCAATTTTAGCCACCGAAAAAACCACAAACTTAAATTCAATAAAAACAAAATCTAGTTTGAGATACAATCTGTCTGGAGGTAAAAATAATACTGAAATTCCTACAATAACTTTGAAAAATGTAGATCAAATTGTTCAAGATGAAGGTATTTCAAGTTTGGTGTCGATTTTAAGGCCGAAAAAAATACTATTTGATGAATGGGTCAATAAAAAGAATGACGTACGAAGCAACATACAAATACATATCTTGGATCAGCTTCGTAATCATACCACAAAAATTCCTCAAAAAGAGTCAGTATCAACCAATACTTTCAGGGAATTAGTGAATAGTGATAAAATCAACGAAACAACAAATATCAACAATCAGAAATTTAAATTTTCAGATAATCTAATTTTATTTACGGACAGAACGACTGAATCTAACACTTTATTCAACGACGTTGAATTAAAAAATAAAATGGATAAAAATTTACAAAATTATACTTCAGTATCTATTATACCAATTACGGCAGTTGCAAGATTTTTGAACAGTAATGTAATGGATTCTTCAGGAAGCAGTAATACACAGAATCAAACAGAGAGTGTCATTAAAGCCAGACAAAATAATTGGAATCCTATGAATGCAACTGAGTATACAGAATCAATTCACAAATTCAGAAGTCCAGAAGATATAAGAAAAGATAGATCAAATTATATGTTTTCTGAGGAAATAAATTCACAGCTCACGCAACATGCTCCAGAAGATGTAACAGAAAACCTTATTTTAAAAGTTTCAAAAACACAAATAGGGTCAAATGTAATTGATCCTGTAGTAGATTTTACAGAAACGATTAAAGGGTCTATAAATAGTGATTATAAAATACTTTATCATAATTTCGATTCTGAATCGACTACTGAACAACCTAAATTTTCTTTCACATTAAAAAGTTCTGAATACCCTTTTACGAATGAAAATCATGTTACCGAAGATTACGCAACAGTTAATTTCGAGAAAAATCAGATTGACCCACCTAATTATGACAAAGAGAGCAAATCAAACTTATTGCGTACTGTGGTTGAAAAAGCAAATTTTAATAAATTAAAGGGGTATTTACAAACACCCAAGAAAATATCTTCCTTAGAGACTATACCAAAGTCAGACTTGATGTTGATAAGTACTTTGCCTTTGATTAAGAAATATAATTCAAATAAAATGAATGAAAAACGACCTACAATACAACAGCAAATAAATACAACTGAAATGCTAATAAATGTTTCAAGTTGGAATTTAATACCACCAGTAAGTTTTGATAACAAAATCACAGCTAACAATATTCCACTTTCTACATCAAGTTTCAGTACAAATTCTAATAATTCCAGTATTGAAGAAAGCGAAACCAAGTTGACCTTAAAGAGCAAAATTTACCCATTTGATGAAGTGCTGCATGAAACTACTATTAGTAGAGACATATCGGATGTATTAGCAAATAAATCCTCTCCACGTATAACGAAAGCAATTAACAATAATGAAACAAAACATGGAAATAGAAAAATAGTCGGTAAAATTAACACAAAATCTATCACTACCATGAAAAATTTTGCGGGAAAAATACCACTATTTCCACTAACGAGCACTTCTGAAAGAAATTTGACTTTAAAATGGAAAAAAGAACTTTGCGATCTGAAACCGAAGCTGGGCACCTCACAGCCAGTAATTTTTATTAAAATTAATAAACTAAGAAATAAAACTACGTCACCAATAGACATCTATGAAACATCATCTATAAACATCAATAAAGTACTGAACAGTAAATACAGCTTTGATAGCAAAATTGAATTTGATAAATTCCATGGTAAAATAAGTGAAACTGAAAAAAGTGATACTCCATCTTTTGATACCCCATCTTTTGATCATAGAGTCAAGAATCTATATAAAAGTAAAACTGACTTACGACCTAATGAAATTAGTAATGAAGTTAACAGTGCTAATTATACTATAGTACACAAAATAATGAATAACATTGATATTATTAAGAATTTTTTACATTCTGTACCGTTTAATAAAAAAACATCAACTCAAGAAATTGACTTTGATAAGAAAAGCCCAGTGACTTACAAATTTAAAGAAAACAAACGGTTTTTATTAGATATGAGTAATATTAAAGAAGACAAAATGTTGGACGCATTAAAAAATACAAGACCAAATATTATAGAAAATAATTTAAGGATTACTTCGCCAATGGTTAAGAGTTTAAATCACAACCAAATATTGAGGAACAAAACTGCTGCATTCCCTTTAAGTTCTGATGCAATATTCACTACTTATGTATCTAGTAAAAGCATCGAAAACATGCTACAAAACGCTGTGTTTGGAACTGAGAAATCTACTAAAACTATGAATTTTAATCAAACAACTTTACATCCTCTTTCCAACTATCATAATACTACTTTTTATATGAAAAAGCCTGAACAACCTTCACAAATTGCTAAACCAATACTAGAGTTTGTCGAAACGGGAAAAAAAACTATTAAACCGGCCAGCTATGGAAACGATGTAATCCAATATAGGACATCAACAGACAGAGTTGCCCATCAAACATTATTTTCAATACCTCAAGCAAAGTCTGGGGTATCAAATAGTGAAGGTAAAAAAACTAAAATAGTAACAAATAAATTCAGCATAATTGACCCTAAGCTTTATAATCATACAACAGTTTCCGGTAGTCCGAATACAAATGTTTCGTCTATCAGAAGTTTTGATAATAGTAGTGAACTAACAATGCTTAAGGAATATTCTACAGCCTCTACTATTGAACTATTGCCTGTTACACATCCAATCAAAAAATTTTGGATTAGTAAATGGAAAGAAAACATAGCCACAAAGATACCTCATTACGAAAATTATGAAAATCGAATAGAAACTTCATTGGAAAAACACAATGAAATGACTCTTCGTTCAACTGAATCAAACAATAAAATGGTAACTAAATTCGGCATGACCGAAGATACCAAAGTTTCTGAAACATTGTTAAATGGTTTTATTATCAATCGACCAAAAGTAAGAAATGTGGAAAAAGTACAGAAATCAAACAATTCATTTGTAAGTAGAAATGGGAGGGTAGTAAAAAATAATTCTGAATTAACGACAATCTATTACACATTTCCTTTTTACAATGCTGCTAAAACAAACACAAATAAATTACCCAGTAAAAAAGCTGTATTTTATGACAATTATTCCAACGTAATTCCACAGAATAAAATTGAAAATATTTTACAGAATTATGATAGGGGAAGATCAATTGAAAATTTAGTTAGGGAAGAAAAGAGTACCGTTGATAAACTTTTAGTGCCAATTAGTACAAAAAGAACTAAACTAGTCACGAATATCGAAACTGGACTAGCTGATGAAAAAAATGACATGGAAACAAAAAGTAACGATTTGTATAAGAAGAGAAACAATGTAAATTATCCAGTGAAAAAGAGCCCCAGTAAATTTTCTACAACTGTGAACGTTCCCAGTCAATCGAACACTTATTCCAATAGTTTACGAGCAAATAAAGATTTCATCAGTGAAAATACGATAAAAAATCTTATAAACACTGTAGAAGGTAGATTTGATACTAGCGGACCTAATTTCAATATGCACCCAATATCACTACTAGAACATAAAATTAATAAAATGTATCCCAAAACAAGCTTAGCTTGTAAAAATAATTCAGGAATTCAGGAACATGAAATGAGAACACGCAATGATGAAAATGATTATACTAGTAAAAAAGATATTCGAAATGTAAATTTAGGAAAAACTATCAATACTACATGTAATATCAGAGAATGCCTTAAAAATGACAATAATAAAAAAGTACATGAGCAAGAACTTGAACTTAAGAATGATCCAACTACAAAATATTATACAATCAAAAAACACTTAGAAATTGTTGATGATACTTCGATACCTATCATTTCTATAACAGAGTTTGGTAACGAAGATAATACAAATATGAGTGAGTATTTACATGAAAACGATTCTGTTAATAACACAAATCATAACAACAAATTACAAATGGAAGAAACTAATGACTCTACATCTATTATCGACAAAAAATATGCCCGGAATGAAACCGCGGATACCGCAACTATTGCATTGGGTCAATTGAAGGTATGCTCCGATAATCCACAATACAGCGGAGACGTATGCAACATTAATAACAAAGAAAATACTATTAAGACTTTACTTGGAACTCCTGAGTATGTCAATAATTATAGACAAATAGATATTGTCAAACGGAATACCCTTCAAAGTAAAGCGTTGGTAACAGATGTAGAAACCGAAGCTAAAAATAAAAACCATTATTCAAAGACTCACGAGAGTGATCCTGATAAAAAGATGGTAACAGCATCTTTAACTCTACTGGAAAGTTTATCAGTACCGAGTAATCTCACACTACTTACACCAAAGTTGCAAAATATGATGAGTTTGTATAGTGATGTAGAAAATTACTCAAAAAATAAATTAAACAAAATAATTCAAAAGAAATATTCAAATAGACACGTGGTTGTTGAAAATACGATTAAACAATTGGCACATGATTCTACTACAAATCTTAACGTATATAGGAATGAGCATAAAGCGCCAAGCTTTTTTTTTCAAACTCTTCCTTTTACTAGTAGCTTAAAGAAAAATGAAAGACAAAACAATTCCAGGGTAGCTGTTTATAATGAAGGTGAAACAAAATCTAACAATAATAACATGAAAATGGCTTATTACAGCTCAAGTTTGAATAGTACTAAAAAGCCTAGAAATAAACAGATAGATCTAAAGACTGCACATCCCGAAATCACAAAATCATTACAAATAACCACGATTTCAAGCTTAGTATCAAATCGGGCTTCTGTTCTTGCCATGCCATTACATCTTATGAAACAGAATGAGAAACAGAAGGGGTTTCTCAAAGAAAAAGATAACTATGATCTTAAAATTGTAGTTGAAAATACAACGTCCACTCAACATGTTTTTCCAAAAACATCTTTCGACCCTTTGGTTGTAAGGCAGTCTGATGAACAAAAAAGTATTACCAAAAAGTATTCTAGTAGTAGAGGAACTAGTTTTGACAGTGACAATAATAATAATATACTTGAGAAGCAAGGAAAGGAAATTATACCAGTAACCGAATTAAGTATTGAATTAGAAAAACCTACTATAAGCCCTATAACAAATACTAGGATAACCAAATCAACAAATGCGCTTAAACTCTTCGAAGTAGAACCTAGAATATTAACAAATTTAATTGTTAATTCAACAATTCCAATTTTACTAAATACAGAAAGAAACATAATTTCTTCGGCAATGAACAAGAAAAAAATTAATAATTTTATTAAGTCTCCTGGTTCTAATATTTCTTTTGTTAAGTACACTACTGCTACAAGTACAGAAGTTACTTACACAAGTTTAAAAAGTAATGTTGAAGAATTAATGATGAACAATAATGGAAATTTGGGACACAAACAATTTACAGAAGATCAAAAAAGTCTTAAAGTAACCATTGACTCACATTCAACTCAAAAAATTGAAGAAAATATAAAATATATTGGAAAACAACATAGAACTGGTTATGTTGACAGTTTTTTTTCTAATACTACAGAGAATTTCCTCAATACCAATAATAACGCCAACAATAGCCGTGAAACAACAAATGATAAAATAAATAGAAAAACATTAAATTATGTTCATAGCAGCCTTTACAGAAATAAAATGTCTACGCCTGTGCTTGAAGATAGCACGAGGGCTGTACTGTTAACTGAAAATAATAAAATCAATAATTTTGGTCCTTCAATAATAGAAAAATCGAGAGATTATCCTACAGAAGGACATTATACGTTTCAAGAGTTTAATGGAACAAAAACTAATGAGCCAAAAACAAATATAACAGATGATATATTGCGATCTAGAAAGTTTGAAAAAGCTGTTACATATACTATGGTACCGGCTAATGATATGTCAATTTTTTCCTTAAATAAATCCAAGTCCAAATATTTTGGAAACAATGCGCATAACCGCAAAGACGCAAACGAAGCCCTTACCACTACTAATACTACTTATCAAAGTAATAATATGAAGGAAAAAGTTAGCCTAACCACCAGTAAAACAATGTTAGCTTTAAATGGTATCCCTGAAAAGGAAAATTTCAGTAAACCAAAAATGACAGCTGAAGGAAGCAACAATATAACTGAAAACATAATTAGTAATAAATTAAAAGTAGATACTAAGGAATGGAAAACACAAATCGTGACAGAAAGAATGACAGTTGAACTGAATACTACACTTCAGGACAATTTTACGCATTCCATTATTTCAAAAATGAAACTACCACCAAAATTAAAAAACCAATTTAGATCTCAGAGACCAATACTTTTATACGAATTACACACAAAAGACAGAAAGAGTCAACCAAAAATATTAAAATTAAGTGATTTTAAAATCTCAGAGAATAAGCTATATCAACGAGATATTAAAATAAAGCTGATTCAAAACAGTCAAAGTCAAAACCAAAGTATCGACAAAGAACTAAATATCGCCACAGTCAAATTGAAAACTTCTTTTGATAAAAAAGAAATATCAAATTACGCAGATTATCCGATTGAAAACATACCAATACTTGAAAAGCAAGCGACCGTAAGTGACATTGATAAACATTCAACAGTAAAAAGTATAAAAGATTTATTAATAACAACGCAAAGGAATGCACTAAACAAAAATGTTATACCCGGATCCAAATTGAAACTAATTACACCAAGCAATAATAACACAGCTAGTTCTGCGAGAAAATGGCATACTGAGATTGACAATACCCTCAAATTCGAGAAAACTTCATCTGTGGATTCAGTAAAAAGTACCTATACCAATGCTGTTCCAAATTTTACCAAATCTTCAGAAATATTTAGACCGACTTTGCCATCTTTATTTATATATCAAATCAAAACGAATCCTGAACGAAAAAATGTTATAAAATCATTAAAAGTCAGTCGAATAAACGTATTTGATGATAGAGTACATAAATACGATTATAAAATCAAAATTGACCGTGAAAATATAAAAATTTCCAAAGATACAACCAAGATTCATCGAATTAGAAGTAAGGCTTCTAAGGATAATAAAAAAAGAACTAAATTGTCAAGAAAACTTAAGACCATCAAATACAACACGTTTCGGCCTAGTATCGACGACGATGCTTCTACCTCCGACAAAACTAGAAAATCTCAAATTAAGCATAATTTGACTATTAATCATGGTGACGGCCAAAACATAGTCCAAAATACATATTTCAAAGATCGTTTACCTACATTTTCCAAAACACTAACAATAAAAAATAATAAATATGAAACTAAAAGTATGCTGGAACCGTTCCTGAAGACTAATCTTTATCCGATAAAATTAATGCCAGCAAAAATTCAAAGAAAGGTCATGAGGAGAATGCAGTTCAACAAAAAAGAAACAGCACTCGCTACACGACAATCCGCTGCAAGTATGACTAACAATTTATTTAATAGGCCAAAATTTGTACACAATTCTGTTTCAGCAAACACAAGGCAACGCGTATTAAAACCGACTTTTGAAAATATCGATAGAGCTAAAACAAAACTGATTAGCAATTATCCACAAACAGTCTACAGGCAAAACGATCGTGACTTTTACAAGGAAGATTTTGAGACTCATCACAAATTAGGATTGACTTGGAAAGAAAAAGTTAACTACGTCCAAGAAGCATTGAAACAGTTCATGCCGAATCCCCGAAGTAAATATGAGAATGTTATTGAAAAGCCTTTTATTCCGAATAATAAGCCTGGATTTTTACGAGATAGAATAGACTCAGTCAGGAGCTATTTATATGAAGCTGATTACGCAAAACCAGAGAAAGGTAACAAAGATTATTTTCTGAAAACTTTAGATGGTCCCACTGGATTAGAACCGCCCTACGTAGGAGAAAGGGTGGTGGAAGAAACGACAAAAAAACGAAAAAAGGCTCGAAGGAAAAGGCGAACTCTTTTCTTTTTGAGTCCCACCGTACCTTATAATAGATATTTTTAACATTAGAAACAAATAAACTATTGAATTTACAATTTGTCTCTTTAATTAAAACATCATTATACCTTAGAATGAACTCTAAGATAAAGCTTTACCTTAGTGTTATGAACTTTCCTCTTCAGTCTTTTAATTGTCTTTCTACGGAGGTTGTTAGAACCTACAATAATGCAACCCGTGATTCGTAAAAATATAACTAAATACAGTTTTTAGTTTGTAAATTGTGCTTCCGATATGAAAAGTAAAATTAATTCTATTTTTCATTCGACTGTGAGGGAGTCGGCGACTTAGAATAGCACTGACAAGGGATTCGCTGGTGGATTAGCAGCAGTGCTCTCTGAGTATTGTATCATTTAGAGTTAGTAAGGCGTACAGTAAGCCCGCACGGATAGGTTCCACCATCCAGTGTATCTGTATTGCATTGCTATTTATGAATTTTGGAGCGATCGATGGGTTGTACAATATAATTGTCACTTAGACCTCATGTCTCAATGTGAGCGATGGCTTTCAAGCTGTGATGACCATTAGACTTGCGCAAAACATCACTTCCCAATGTAATGTGATATGACATCACTTTTACAGATAGGTGATATTACTCGAAAACATTACACATCACTCTTAACATTACTCGGTGCGTTCAAAGTGATGTGTATAAACACATCACTTAGGTAATGATTCGGGTGTATAGATACAATGTATTCGTCGTCACAGTATCTATTGAACGCACCGAGTAATGTTAAGAGTGATGTGTAATGTTTTCATCAATCATTACCTAAGTGATGTGTATAAACACATCACTTAGGTAATGATTCGGGTGTGTCATTACAGTAGTGTATTACAATACAAAGTATGAACTTTGTATTGTAATACACTGTTATATTACTTGACAGATTGACTTACTTAATAATATAATAATTTTATTTTTTACTTAATATAATTTATTGTGGGATGAACGGATTTCATATGGCGACTTAGACTGCAAATTGAGCTCGACAATAATGTTAATATACGAGAGCAGTAGATGCATTGTTTCGGCGCGATATCCTCAAAGTGCATCCAAGGAGGACTGTACTTTCATTTAGACGCCGTTATTTCTTTCACTTATTAAACACGCATTAAAACAAATAATAAAACTATCTTCAAACAAGTGCTTAAGTAATTCAAATCAAACACAAAAATTAATATGAAATATTACTAAACAATTACGAGCGACTAGCGATTTTACAAAAGTTGCGAATAAAAAATTAAGTAAGTACTTGCGGGGAGCTACCGGCTGGCCGCATGAAAAATATAAACACAAATACCTATATTAAAATTCAGACGTACCATAGGTATAAAAATGTACCTAGCGGCCAGGACATACGGTTCAAAATCACTAGGAATAATTCCGTGTCGCTTGCTCATTTATTTTGCGTCGATCGGTCTGTCTCGCTCGCTCTGTTCCGTTCGTGTATTAAGCAACATTACACGACAAAGAAAGAAACATGTTGGGTGATAGTGTGATGTTTGTTTCCTTCGCGTAATGTGTGATGTTGCATTACATCGTAGAGTAATATTACCCGAGTAATATCACTCGCATTACTTACACATGTCTAATGACCATGGGCTTCAGTAACCATTTAACACCTAGTGGGCTGTGAACATATTCATCAATTTGCACAAAAACGATAAACCTATGTATGTTGTGTTCTCGGCCTTGTACTGCGGTAGTATTGCTAAATAACAAGAGGGAACATCTAAATTAATTCTTGACGAGGTCTATGGTTTCGCGCCTAATAATATACACATTATTATCTACAATATGTATATATTTACTACAACATTACTATAGACTTATGGTTCTAAATAAAATGTTTTAAACTATCTGTAACCAGGTGACTGAGTGGTGGTTGGATGACATGTACTTGAAGGTACGACTGCCTTTGCCGATCAACTCGAACCCAGGGATGGTGTTCCCTCGTCGCCACTTCGTCAAGATGGAGGAGGTTGCTGACCTTGGAGCCTTGTTCATCGATGATCTGCTTGACTATAAGGAAATGTTGGACAGGTGAGAAGAAATAATTGAATAGCACAGTTATAGGAGCTATTTTTTTTTAAAGATTTTTACAGCTTACATGGAATTTGGAAGTAACTGGTCTGAATAGAATTTGCAAAAGAGAAATAGCAATAATAAAGATGCTAATCTATAATTGAGTGCGCTATCGCTCACACCAGACTGAGTTATAAAGTTTATTTTTTATTACTTTGAATTAACAGGCATAATGACCAACAACTTTAACTTCGGCACAAACAAGCCAAACTTTTCACTTCTCTTTTTGCAATTCACTGATAAAACATTAATAAAGTAAATAGTGCTGGTAATAGCCATTTGCTCGGTTGTCAAGTTCGAGAACGATGTAAGCTGCATTTATTTCTAAAATAAGCCATTATACCAAGAATGACTGTATGTATGTAACTATTTGTTTATTTATTACACTTCATGTAAAATTTGGCGGACTTAATGCCTAAGGCATTCTCTACCAGTCAACCAAAGGTAGTGCAGAGTAGATAGTGGTAGGTGCAATGATATTTATAATAAGTTACAAAAACTATATACATACATACATACACACACACATACATACATACATACATACATACATATAATAGTTTGAGATATAAGTTATATGTCAAGGTGGGTGGTGCATTTACGTTATAGATGTCTATGGGCTCCAGTAACCACTTAACACCAGGTGGGCTGTGAGATCGTCCATCCGCCTAAGCGATAAAAAAAAATTATTCCGTAGAGGTGAACTTCCTCTGGAGAGGGCCACGAGCCGCGAGAAAGGCCAGCCGCTATGCATGGAGCAGTTCTACAAGCTGCTAGGAGTCTGTCGCGTTCCAGAAGTGGGGAGGGACCGTCTCGAAATGCCACGAACGGGAGACGGAATCGAGGAGACAGAGGAACTGATTGTGGTCGCGTGCAGGAACTATGTAAGTGTTGGTTAATCAGATTTTGCGCCAGACGTCAATCACGATGATTAAAAATACTGAAATGGCTCTGACTACGTCTTGCAATTTCTTTCATCGCGACCAAAAAACCGCGACGGAACCGCCTAGCTGCGTCCTGTGTCGAACACAGGGTCACCCCGCGAATTACCGTGGTTGCCCCCGAGCCCCTAAAATAAATCGCCGCGTCGCCCGCCAAAACCGCCTCCGAGCTTCCGGCCCAGACATTAAAGCCTCGGCACCCTCTGCGTCGCAGGCTAAGCCAGCGTTCGTTCCGGCGGCGGTGNAAAAAAAAAAAAAAAAAAAAAAAAAAAAAAAAAAAAAAAAAAAAAAAAAAAAAAAAAAAATCCTTTCAGCAAAACTAACATGTTGATTATGCTGTTTTCATTGGCTTAACAAAGGGAACGTTATAGAATCCGAGACAATGCATAAATGATGCACATGATTGTTGTAGCGAATACCTAATTTTCTCTCAAATATGAAAAAATGAAAATCTCACGATAATAACGAGATATGCACTAGTACTCATCCATTCTTACAATAGGATATAATACCTAGTAGTACCACTGCAAATTATGGTAGGAGTAAGTGACAAGGATTACACACATAGAATGAGTCCACTGACTTTCTCGCTGGATCTTCTCAGAGGGTCGTAATTTCGATCCGGTAGTAGATTCTGCGAAGCACTGCTCTTACTAGGGATAGTATTAGCAAATTACCTTACCTACTCGTCCGCGCGTAGCTGGAATAGTCCGTTAGGCTTCCAGCAAATAGTAAGGAAAAAGAGGTTTCAATCTAAAACTCAAAGAACCCAGTCTAAATTTAATTTTGTACTATAATTTTAAATCAAGCTTTTAAAATTGTTTCTGAAAATCCTATCTAGTTGAGAAAATTCAATTCGCTTCGATTCTGTCTGGTCTGCCGTTGTCTAGACTGTTAAGGATCTCCTAATTCAATGAAAGTCTGTAGTTACCGAACTTTGTAGTTCACTCACATCTTGGCTAACACTTTGCTGAACGATTTACTATGTTTTGATTTTTTTTATGCAAAGAAAATTGTTTGAAAAAGCCTTATCATCAAATTTATCTTCATTTTAATAAAGTTATTCGATGCGCATCCTTTTAGTTGTTAAATATTATTGTAAATTCTATCTCACCTCGAAATTTCTTTTTGATTTAATATTTCTGTTATAAGCAATTTTTTTTTAAGGCGTGGACCTGTCTATCCTTATATAGTAGGTAATAATAAAAACTGTACGCGTGCAACTTGGTGCACGTGAATGAAGTGAAACTTCTTTTTCGATGAGTAGTATTGTGGTTTTTATCTTTTGTCATCCTTAAATCAGATCGGTCTTGTAATAGGGAATGCTGGTTATAAGAGATGCCACATTTTCAACATTTATACTATATATATTTTAAATTGTACATAGAAAAATAAGTATGTATAAATTTTTAAATACTTCATTAAAATATTAGACGCTACTCGTTGCTAACGCTCGCGCTGGCCTGTAACAGGTATACTACGCGCATGCGTTCGAGTGCCACGCATTCACCCACGCTCTGTTTCTTTCTAATATGGTAGCGTTAAACGTTTAACGCAACTTTGTTGGAAGTCGCATTAGAAGTTTCACTTCAAAAACTTCACACTCATTGGTACAGATGGTTGAAATTAGACTTAAATTGTCTTCGTTTTCAGTTCTATCCAATCCCAGTAAAGGCAGTTGACCGCGGAAGGCTGACTCCAGGTGAAATCCAAGCTCAGCTACTACACGCCTTGGTGGATGCGGCTGGTGCTCCTCCAGCGCCCAGAGTTGGACTTCTCACCAGTATGAATAGAGACCACTGGGCTAGAGCCAGAGAGCAACTTATTAAAGGTACTGAATATTTTGTTGTGTAGAGAAGTAAGCTCGACTACATGGAGTTTATCTAGTGAATGAATAAATTAGCTTCCCTTACATTTCAAAGAATATTTCTACATACAATGTTCTGTTGGTATTTATTTTGATAATCTCAATTTTATAATTGCTGTGCCACAATTTGCTCTAGCAAGTTTTGTTCAATTTGTGATCAGATAGCGCCTTAATATTATAATTTAAGCGCATCTTATATTCACAGCATGATCCTCTCTGTGCTTTTTTAAGACGAGAACAACCGCACTAACTTGGAGTTGATCTCGCGTGCTCTCTGCATACTGTGCCTCGACGAGGCGGGGGGAGATCGCGCCGATGCTGATGCTGACACTAACGCGATGCTGAGGGCCATGCATGGAGCGGGCACCAAACACCACTCCGCTAATAGGTGGTTCGACAAAACCGTGCAGGTAAATAGATAGCAGCAATTACTTCTACGTTACTTCTTGGCCTTAACGTGTCCTACCCACAGCACGTGTTCTACCCGCAGTACGGTAGAGGTCAAGGCAAAGAAGTCAAGAAGATTATCCAGTTTTATTTTATTTGATTGTGTTTGAGTGAACAACCTTACGACCTACACTGTGTTCAGTTGCCACCGGAGCTCATAAAATTCACACTGTGAATGTAGCCTCCTTGAGATATGAGGTTCGAGTCTTATTTGCATTGTATTGTAATGACTGGCCCATCCATGAAACCGGAACTCCTGTTTGCTTCGTGGCATAAAAACTATTTCCAGGAATTTAATTCTTAGTCGCCTTTTTTCCATGACTTCTGTGTTTTATTTTAATTAATTTTTTTATTGCCCTTGTAGGCAGAAGAGCACACGGCCCACCTGATGGTGAGTGGCTACTGTCGCCCATGGACTTCAGCAATGCCAAGGGCAGAGCCAAGCCTCTTCCTACTTACTATGTTCCTTAATGGTTTTCTTTATCTGTTCGTAGGGCTGTCAGGAATATAAAGTTAATAGGAGATTAAATTCATTGTATTGTGTAATAAGCTTCTTGAACTCTCGGTCGCAGCTGATCATATCATCCGATGGCACCGTGGGCATGTGCTACGAGCACAGTGCTGCAGAAGGAGTGGCAGTCATCAGGTTGGCTGAACGAGCCCTCGCCCGCGCTGAAGTCGCTGACAGACCTGCCCCCCCACCGGCGCTGCTGCCGGCTCCTCAGAGTATGAGATGGAAGATCACCCCGGACGTACACAGGAGCATTGATGAAGCTGCTAGGGAGTTGGATCGGTGAGAATTTAAGTAACCTGTAAATAGGCAAATTGTCTTTTCTTATTTATTTATTACACTTCATGTAAAATTTACATTAGCTGACTTAATGCCTAAGGTATTCTCTACCATTCAACCAAAGTAGTGCAGAGTAAATAGTGGTAGGTGCAATGAAATTTGTATTAAGTTACGAACACATACACAAAAAAAAGATCGTTTTGGTGCTTGAATTCACAAAACTTCTTCATTCATTTAATGTCTATTATTAGGAACGTACACATAAGAGTAAAAAAACTTAAAAGCGTGGTTGGGAAGACAAGCTCACAGGCCAATAATTGATGGGTTAAGTGGGGCTCTGATAACCGCTTAAAAATACCTTGACTGGAATAATGAGGAAGTTCTTCAGAACTATGTCAGTATTCTAAAAACTGCACACTTTTAGCATCACACAACGATATATATTTAATATTATATCCATTGATCGGGCTACGATTACACTCGATTGCACAGTGGATGCTTAGGCCGCTAGTGCTGTCTGTGCACTCGTCTACGTGTGACAGAGATAGTCGGGCTGCTGTCTATACAATGCGCGCGCCCTAGACACGTCCTTACGGATCCATCAGATCCAATAACCCTTGCATTAGACACCTTCAGCTCTGACACGAGGAGCAGGCTAGCTGTACTCGTCGAACTCGGCAAAGACTTCGACGTGCAACGTAACCTAAACATCAGCCCGCTGAGTTTCTCGCCGGATCTTCTCAGCGGGTCGCGACTCTGATCCGGCAGTAGATTCATTCGCGAAGCAGCTACTCTTGAGTTGTTAGGTCTCCTTTGGATGTGCTTGGGTAGCTGTAAGCAAAGCCCTTCCTCACCCACCTGTCCTGGTGAAACTAGAAAGGCCTCCGGGACGCCAGTAATCTCTCAAACATAAAAAAAACAATTCACATCTGAGATCAGGTGCTAACATAAGCTATTAAAGAACAAACATTGATAATTTCCTTCCCAGTGCCATATCTGATTTGGACTTCAAAGTTTACACGTACCGCGGCTACGGGCGGGAGTTCATGAAGTCCTGTCGCACCAGCCCTGACGTCTACATCCAGCTGGCGCTGCAATACGCTTACTACAAGTTAGTAGACGTTTGTGTTCCAATGATTGATGTGTATCTACTATGTAATAGTAAATTTATTATATAATGAATGTAATAGTGGTCTCCAGGTAGTAGAAATTCGACTATAATTAAACACTAACAACATTCTATTGTCAAAGACTATTTATTATACTTCTATGATCACAGATTTCGGCAAGACTACACTTGAGACAAATACGAGAATCTATTCTCAATTTGACCACAGACTATAAGCAGTAATAAAATTTTGACAATAAACAAATAGTTATACATACGTGTGTGTGTCAAATACACGGTAGTGTGTGTAATGTTTTTTTTTATTGATTTAATGTATTTTTTATGCATAATTTAAAAAAAATATTAACATTTTGCACTCCTTCTCTATATTCTCTATAAATGAGGGAAATTTCATACTCCTCCATCCGCGCAATTTTTGTAAAAAGGGGTACAAAGTTTTTGCTTCACGTATATATATAGATAAACACAGCCGATTGTACGAATTCAGTATTTACAAAGCCTCCATAAACATAAAACTACAATGTTTTCTTTTTTGTGGATTCAAAGCATAATATAGGTCTTATATTATAGTTTTATTGATCAGTGTGTCACTGACATAGAGGCCTCTTTCAATTCCTCCCATACTCTTCTGTTATTACCTGTCCTTGCCCAAATTGCGTATCTTACTTCTCTTATGCCATCCTATCTCATTTAACAATCATTTTTTTTTCTTTTGTCAGTTCATAGCTGACGCTCTGATGATTTTTAATTGCCATACTCGTCACGTGGCCATTTTAATTATTTAATATTTTATCAACATCATCATATTGAGTCTTTTAGCGGGTAATTTATCACACTTCATTCGATTCCTCTTTAGCATGTTCGTAGGTTCAGGGAATGTTTCTATGACAGTTTCCTAGTTTGAAGTCACATTTTTTTTTATTAATAGCCGGAGGAGCATACTTTTCGATAAATTTTTAAGTGACAAATTTCTCTGCAGCTATGAAGCCCTAAATCGTTCTTCTAGGATGTACGGGTACCTGGTGTCTACATACGAGTCAGCTTCACTGCGGCGGTTCCGTCACGGGCGCGTGGACAACATCCGGTCCGCCCACAGCGCCGCGGACGCGTGGGCGGCCGCCATGTGCGCCGCCGAGACTCCGCCGCTCAACGACAGCAGCGACGATGGACAGAAGAAAGTCTCCTTCAATTTATATGGGGTTGGTTGCGTTATCAGCATTTTTTTCCTACCTATGCTGATAGCCTTGAGAGGCAGCTTCGCCCTAACATGTAGGTGAGATCACGGAGCTCAGGCTGGAGTGGTGCTAACACTGGCCCTAGCAAGAGCAGTGCTTCGCAGAATCTACCACCGGATCGGAAACGCGACCCACTGAGAAGATCCGGCCAGAAACTCAGTGGGCTGTGTCTGTGGGTTAATTCGCTCGTCGATACCCTCGTCGCAAGCGACATGTTCGACGAGGACGGTGACCAGGTCAGCATACCCGGCTTTACTAGTCGAGAGAGTTTTTGTACACGCTGAAAGAAAAAAAAACGATATGAATTGTGCTCTGTTATAAAATGATTAACTTTTTAATGTCAAACAGACAAAAAGTTACTTATTAAAAAAAACCTAATTTGATTCAATTGCGTAGTTCGGCGCCTTATGAACAACCTGGTATATGTATAACGTTTATCATATTCTTTCCTATTTCTGCTTCGAATCTATGATGCGTTTCGATTTGCTGAGTGAGACTGGGACCTCATGTCGAAATGTGGTGGCATTCACGTTTTTTGGTTCACGTGGCTATTTCTTATCGCACAGGCCATGAAGTCTTCTACACATAATTCTTTCAAATAAAATCTCGTTTCAATCCAAAATGACCTACAATAACCTTCTAGGAACAAAAGAAGCTAGAACTATTCGAAGAAGCGGCCCGTAAGCAGACTTCTATCATGGAAGCTAACATTCTTGGCAAAGGCATCGACAACCACCTGCTGGGACTGCGCGAGGCGGCCCGGGAGACTCTGGGTGAACTGCCCCAGATCTTCACTGACGAAACTTACAAGCAAATGATGCAATTCAAACTCAGTACTAGTCAGGTAAGTTCAATCGGAAGGCCTCCGCTATACAATACAACTGAGTCTTTGATCTCATATATCGAGGTGGGTTCCGCTAACGACTTAACACTAAGCACGTTGTTCATCATTCAGTGCTTCATTCTATAAACAAAAAATCCTCAGACACAGCCCACTGAGTTTCTTGCCGGATCTTCCCAGTGGGTCGCGTTTCCGATCCGGTGATAGATTCTGCGAAGCACGGCTCTTGCTAGGGTTCGTGTTAGCAACGTCGTCAGGTTTGAGCCCCGTGAGCTCACCTACTAGTTAAGGTTACGCTGATATAGCCTCTCAAGGCTCTCTCAAGCTATAGGAAAAAAAAAAAAAACAAATACTTAGTTTACTCGGAAACTTGATCTTATCTCAATACAAGAAGTCTTTGTTACTTCGCCACAGAGAGAAGGAAATGATCACATGTGAAATTCAATGAACAATTCTATCACCAGGTGGCCACCACAACAGAAGGTACATTTATGGGCTACGGAGCGGTAGTCCCTGATGGCTACGGCTGCAGCTACAACCCTAAGAAAGATTGTGTCATCTTCTGTATTTCCTCGTTCAGCTCATCGAGCGTCACTAACACAGAAGCCTTCCGCCAGTCCTTAGAAGAAGCCTTAGATTCAATGAAGCTAATGTTTCAGGCCAAGGTCGAAGAAAAAGCTTAAAAGCATTCGATGAGAAGTATCATGAATTAGATGTTCAAGCAATTATTTACAATTACGCTTACTTAGGAAAACTTATACTCAATATAAAATTTATAAACTAATAATATTTTGCGACATAATATTAATCAATCGTTGAAGATGTATTTTGCAATATCAAAATTGAATAATTCAATTTTTATTATAATACATTGTTGCAATGAAAACATAGTTTTAAGGTAACGAAAACATATCAAATATTAACAAATTTAAAGATACTTAATGTTTAGGTATTGTAGTTACTATTATTATACAATGTGTACTATCTTTAGAGTAACATTATCACTATTTGCACTTTATAAAAGATTTAAAAGAATTATTCTGTAAATCAAGAAAAAATAATCAAAAAATATTCGCTTGGCAGAGTAAGTAAAAAAAATCTTTGTTAACCTTTATTTATTAAACGTACATTTTTATAATAATATGTTTATCATAATCTTATAATATTCTATTTACAATTGTTGATAATAGAGACATAATGTCCGATATCCATGATTCTAACTTAAATTCGATTTGAATTGTTTTTGGTTGTAGTCAAATATAGATTCGATCATTTTAGGATATTTTTAGATAATTTATCAACAAATTATATTAAAGAGGTAAATGTATACATGATTTAATGGTCCTGATGTCGTGTCGTGTCGTTTAGTTTTTTTGCAATTTAATTGCTGTTTAAAATATATTAGAAAAATTGTTTTAAATAAAATTAAAGTAAATTTTATTGAGAAGTTGGGCAACGTTAGGTTTAAGTTAAATCGATGTTATCGTTAATTTATAACTGCCGTGATGATCTTATGTGATATAGTTTAGATTGTTCCAGTAGTTTATTTGTCTATAAAAAGACGCCATAAAGCTAACTTATTGTGACTAAATGTCAATTGTATTTTATGTATTTGCTTAAAACAAACTACAATGCAGAGTTAATAGATCAACATAACCACATAGTTCATAATCGCATTGGTATCTGTGGGGTGTGTGTTCGTAGTTTCTGGTTATTTTGATAGATAATATATAGAGTCGAAGTTTTCAAGGTACACTCATTATTATACCATATAATTAGTATAACGCATTTATCAATTATGTCTTTCGAACGAATTCTTAAATTATTTACTCATATGATATAAGTAAGTTATGGCTTGACGCACATAATTAATGTTTCATTCTAGCCATTCATTTAATGTGTTTTCTTTGAAAACCATTGTTATTTATTGTACCAAATTATTTTTTTGTATAAAAATTCCCCCTCGTATCGTAGACTGAATTACTTCAGTACTTGCTTAGATAAATTATCGACTTCTCACTATTGACAACCTTCGATCCGACCCCATTGGATCTACGTAATGTAGACCTAGCGTTAATAAAGTCAAGCTTCAGACATTTTATCTAGAGACTAACGACGAAAATTATTATATTAAATAAATTATTTATTTCCTATTTAGCCTTTGAGGTTTATCGTGCTTGTGATTGTTAGTTCAATTAGAAAACAAGTTTCTTTATGCTTAAAATTACTGTGAGTAAAATCATTGTTAGTGTTACACATATATTTTATTATTATTCTATCTAATGAATGTTAGGATGTAAAAGAGTATCTTGGCATATTAATATGCAAAAATGTCGTAAAATACTAGGCCACTTTACTTTAGAAATGAAAATGAATTAAAATATTGAACTTATAAAAGATAAGGTTAAGAATTATTTGCATTAATGCACGCTTTATCTTTAATAAATATTTTATCTAAGAGCTATAGCATTCCACAAACTTGACTTCCAAAATAATTGTATTGTCAAACTTTATTTTGAGGCTAAAAATATGGTGCTGATTCAATTCAGTATCTAAGCTACATATTATATTTTTACAGTTTTTTTTAGTCTTGTTTAGTCTCCTAATAGAAAGTTAGACGACAGTTCCTACAATATTTAAATGTTGACGAATGGCATCCCAGTCATCTGTGATCACGAAAGGTGTGGAAGTATCCCAAACACAAAAATAAGAAAATGAACATAACAAATTATAATATTAGATGGAGGGACGATCTCACAGCCCACCTGGTGTTAAGTGGTTACTGGAGCCCATAGACATCTACAACGTAAATGCGCCAGCCACCTTGAGTTATAAGTTCTAAGGTCTCAGTATAGTTACAACGGCTGCCTCACCCTTCAAACCGAAACGCATTACTGCTTCAAGGCAGAAATAGGCGGGGTGGTGGTACCTACCCATGCGGACTTACAAGAGGTCCTACCACTAGTGATTACGCAAATTATAATTGAAGCACACAAAGTCTTTCACGAAAATCGAAGACAGTATTAAATATGTCAATACGAAATTGATGTCGGCGACTTTAGCTATAAGCTCAGTATTTGATCGTTGGTAGATGAGCTCACGAGATTCAACCTGAGAGGACTTGATAACACTAGCTCTATGAATAGCAGTGCCTCGCTTTATTTAACACCGGATTGGAATCGCGACCCACTGGGAATATCCGGCGAGAAAGTCAGTGGATTGAGCCACTGAGTTTCTTGCCGAATCTTCAAAGTTGGTCGCGACTCTGATCCTTTGAAGGCACTCGGGCAGCTGTTAGCAAATCCTCTATTCTAAAGAAGTTGGAAAGGCCTCTGGGACACCAGTAATACCATAATTCTAAAAAAAGCTATAATCCCGGCCGCATACTGTCCTTTTTCTTATTCAATAACTTTTAATTGGAATTTCCAAATTTTGATGGTTATCCACGCTTCCGTCCGGAATTATTACAAACATATGGACCACTTAAGTAGATTTTTTTATTTGAAACGGACATTGACGGATACGGAAGCTTCATAAAGTTTAATAAAAAACCTTAATCTTGCGGCCTTACTTCCACAGATAAAAAATATCTACAACGATTACGTGGCTGATTAATTAAAAATAAACGGCTCGAATTTCGAAACTTTTCTTGAAGTCTGCTAAGAATAGAAGTCCGTAGTGTCATTATCCTCAGACGATTGCTTCCGGTAAATTGGCGGGGAAAAAAAAAACATGTTTGTCATTATTATTTTGTTGCATTTTTTCTTTTTCTTAAGTTCATTCTGATTTTACATTTAATCGATTAGAATTAATTTTCAGGCGTTACTACTGAATTGGGTCAGCATAATATCATTTTATAGATTCTGTTGAACCACACAGATTAATGTTACTAAAATAAAATAGTACTTATGTAATCTTAGTATTTAATGTAATTGAAACATATCAAGAATGGTGATTCGTCATGTACGAACATGACCAAGAATATCAAAAACATATCAAAGTTTTAGAATGTAAGGTGTATCTTAATATAAAACATATCGATTGAAATATCAATGTTTAGATTGTAATATATAGTTGTTATTATATATAAATACTCTTATATTCAGATGTTTTTTGTGTCCATAAATAGTTTGGATAGTTTGTTAACTTAATAGAGTATCTCGTAGGTTGATGTTAGGGGTTTATGAATCTCACAATGGTTTGAAATTTAGATGTGACGGCTGAGCTTGATTGTGTTCAAGGGCACGGCCTGATTCTTGTATTTGCCGATGATGTTCTTTGATAGAAGTGATGAGTTACACACGGTAGAATAATTTATTTAGTAAGCACGTTCTTTGAAATAAAAAGTTTAGCACCGTTGTAATTTAAAACTCGATTCAATGAGACTTAAAAGAGACAAACATAACGATAGGAGTTAGCCTGCGAGAAAATGAGACAGAATATGTACTTCTATTAATTTATTGATTGACACGATAAATAGTATTTAATTCTGCATTTACTATGTGAGTTAGCACGGTTAATTTACCATGCTAGGCTTAGAGTATTAGATCTATCAAGTAAGGTGTTAAAATACCTGTTAACGAAATCTATGAAAGATTTGCAATTCAATGCATACATAATATAAGAGAGATAGAATGTAGATGTGCGATGTATCACGTTCCTCTGCCAATTGTCAAATTATATTCAATGTAGTAGATAAGTAGTAAGTTCAATAAAAAAATTTCAAATTAATTATCTAACATAATGTAAATTACTAAGCTTGTATTCAAATTAGTTTATAGTAATCATCACACATATGGTGCGTTAACGTCACTTATGCAAATTATGTAATTTTTCAGGAGAATCGTTGGAAAATTCAACGTCACTACATAGTATAAAACAAAGTCGCTTTCTCTGTCCCTATATCCCTATGTATGCTTAAATCTTTAAAACTATGCAACGGATGTTGATGCGTTTTTTTTAATAGATAGAGTGATTGAAGAGGAAGGTGTATATGTATAATAACATCCATTAGTGGAGAAATCAATAATAAATTATAGTTTCTGAAGCGAAGCGAGGGCGGGTCGCTAGTTTTATTATATAATTCTTATATAGTTCAGCTAGACTATAGTAGTAAAATCATAATATTTAATCTACAAACCTCATCAGTAAAAGCAAACATCTCTCTCGTCTCAATAATAACTATTAAAAAATGTGTTTTCTCATACTCAGTTCAGTGTTAACAAAAAATGTATAGGTGACTTTATAGCATCGTATGTGCGATGTATGGAAGAGTTGACGTTATAAGGGTACTGCTAAAAACTCAACTGGAACTAGCAAAATGTTTCAAGGGGACTAGACCTGAATTATGTTAATACCAATACTTGCTGGTCCTACCGTGTTGAAGTAGGTACCTATAGGACTTGTGTAACTCAAACATATCATATACACGTAGTTGACGTATGTCAATTCGATGTTGTTATTTCAATAAATGGATGTATTAACCATGTTTCTTTTTATTTCATTCGTCATTGACAGAATGTTTTTGAAGTGAAACTTCTTTAGAATCGCTGTGATTTAAAACTCGATGAAACGAAAAAGTAAGTCCATAGAGACACAAACACATAAATGTATAGGATTCAGCCGGCGAGAGAATGAGATAGAAACACATTAGACGTTCTCAGTGTAGTGTTTTTTTTTAATACAGCGCCATCTATGACATTTTTAAATACTAACGTGTGTATGAAACCTGTTGTAGTGAATTTTAATTTAGGATATACGTGAAGTTCAAATATCAATTCACAGAGGGCGCTACCTCATACTATAAAAGATTATTTATAATTATTTACTAATGACAAAATTTTACATATACTTAGACATTTAGGATTATTTTATTTTAATTTTTGAAGGTAGCACTTCTACCACATGTAAATTGTACAGATGTTTTTTTTTTTCAACCAGTTTTTCACTACATCGCTGCAGCAACGGTAGGCATACGTACTCAATAAATGTTCACGATTGACTTCCACGGTGAAGGAATAACATCGTGCAATAAAAATCAAACCCGCAAAATTATAATTTGCGTAATTACTGGTGGTAGGACCTCTTGTGAGTCCGCACGGGTAGGTACCAACGCCCCGCCTATTTCTGCCGTGAAGCAGTAATGCGTTTCGGTTTGAAGGGTGGGGCAGCCGTTGTGACTATACTGAGACCTTAGAACTATATCTCAAGGTGTGTGGCGCATTTACGTTGNCAATCATAAAAAAAAAAAAAAAAAAAACCAATTAGGCACCGGACGCTTCCATCTACTCACCATCATAGTCAGCTACTCTTGGCAGAGCAGTCGTGGTCATGTGGAATCTTTGTTTATTAAAGCCTTCACAGCCTACTATAGAATAGTTATAAGAACAAACACATTCATATTTATATCATTTATTTTTCTCCAAAAATAAATCCTCACATAGTACATACATAACACGTTCAATAAACAAATACATATTTCATTACATAATTTTATGTACACATTTAAATGCAAATTTTATTATTTAATGGTTTTAGAGTTGTAAAAAAAAAACACAAAAGTCACCGAATAAACACAGAGGGAGAGGGGGTTGGCGACAAGGTTTGTACCGTCACAATTTGACAGAGGACCTGGTCACGGACTGACCTGGTCGACAGTTCCACGTGACCGATTTCTGTTTTAATATTCTCCAATTGTAAACAATATTTAAGTCAATATTCTTTTTTTGTTCTTTTTTATTGCATTTAACCGCTGCCTAGCGTTAAGTACTCTCAAATATATTAAAACTATTTCAGTTTCTACCGATGGTAGGACCTCTTGTGGGTCCGCGCGGGTAAGAACTTCTGCCCTGCCTATTTTTGCTGTGATGCAGTAAAGCGTTTCGGTTTGAAGGGTGGAGCAGCCGTCGTAACTGTACTTGTGACGTTAGAACTAATATCTCGAGGTGGGTGGCGCATTTACGTTGTAGATGTCTATGGGCTCCAGTAACCACTTAACATCAAGTGCGCCGTGAGCTCGTCCCCCCATTTAAGCAATAAAAAAAAACGCTTACCAGCACACGGTACCATGTGGTATATACTATTGGTTATACTTTATATTGTTTAGTAATGTTTATAGATACACTAGTTTTATTATATATAAATGATTACACAGTTGTTGGTCTACAGTATGATGGGGCAGGCAATAGTTTCAGTGACCTAGGTCCCAGAGTCTGGGTCTCGTGAACAGCAGTCCGTGGCCTTAGAACGCAGGTTGAGATCTCAATATAAGTACTGTGGATCGTCTCTCGGAAGTTGTCGGCGGGAGTGCCTGAAGCCTCTCGACCCTGTGACCCTGAGATGTGGAGCAGGGGGCCAGTTGGAGCCCTACGTCATCAGGTAGGCCGGCTCGCACTGGCAGTCATCGTCCGACTTCACCTGGAAAGTGTGAATAGCGTATTTCAATTTCGAAATTATAATTTGCGTAATTACTGGTGATAGGACCTCTTGTGAGTCCGCGCGGGTAGGTACCACCACTCCGCCTATTTCAGCCGTGAAGCAGTAATGTGTTTTGGTTTGAAGGGCGGGACAGCCGTTGTAACTATACTGAGACCTTTTAGAAGTTATATCTCGAGGTGGGTGGCGCACTTACGTTGTAGATGTCTATGGGCTCCAGTAGCTAGTTAACACCAGGTGGGCTGTGAGCTCGTCCATATATCTAAACAATAAAGTAAACCCACCATGAGGAAGGTGTGGAAGCTGAGTGTCTCCGCGCGCGGTCGCTGGTCGGGGTCGTGGGTGAGGCAGGCGACGCAGAAGTCCCGGCCCTCGTCCGAGAGCGCGTCGGGGATGTCGGGGCGGCCCCCCATGCCCACCTTGAACATTATCTGGTAGTTGCTGTAGTCCTGCTCCGAGAAGGGCCGCTGCGGACAGAGGTACGGGTCACTGACTGACACATACAAAATTAAATATCATTAAATGAAGCTTCATTATTGCCAGCTCAGAGCGGCTTCAGGCAACCTTGGACAGCTCGGTCTGTACTTGCCTTCCCCGACGCCATCTCGGTGACGACGCAGCCCAGGGACCACACGTCGGCGGCGCGCCCGTGCCCCGACGACTTCATGAACACCTCGGGCGCCATGTACGCTGCAACCGACACACGCTCACACAACACCGGCCGCGGCCAGCAGCGGGGTACAACAAGGACATCGGCCAGGGGAGTGATACCCCACCCCGCTTAGCTCACTATGTATTTATAGTAATGAGCAATATACGTTAGTTAGTTAGTTAGTGGTTAACGTGCAGCGATCCACCACGATCGCTGACGCGAATAAACATGTACTTTATACTCAGTGTTTTATTGACCACTCTGATGAGGTTTCCGGAGGAGAACGCACAGTAAACCCTCAACATCAACAAAACCTCACATAATATATAAATCTAGTGGTTTTTACGGATGTTCCGTTATAACTACTGAACCATGCATCCGATTGACTTGAAACTTGGTATCCATGTAGAAAATACATGTACTTAATGGATAGGCTAATATTTATATGAGTGTTGGTCTCCCTACTCCAGTTGCGGGGGCGTTAATGATGAGAATCTTTGTGGGGGTGAGAAATAATAATGTTACCTTTAAATGTCTAGCGAAGCGGACGGGTATAGCTAGTCAGTTAATAAATCTCTAGTGATAATAAGGGTTTCCTTTTTAATACGCTTTTATTAGCTTCAGACGTATGTATGTTTGTATTTAACGGAATCTTTGAACGTGATTTTGACCCTCTTCAAAACGTTGGATTAACTCGAAATTTGGTAAACTTATTAAGGACGAATAACAATTCAAGATTAAAAATTCAAATTTGAAAAAATTGAAATTCAACTAAAAACTAAATAATAGTTTAAAAAAACCAACAAAATACGGTTTTATATAAAAACCCAAATAAAAAATAGGAAATAATTTTTTAAAAATTTGAATTAAAAATAGTGTAAGAAACAAATATTTTATTGTACACAAGCATAGGGCGCTTTTCAGGATATTATCAAAATGACCTTTCTACTCATATCTGTTCATAAAATATTTATAATTACTGAAACCATGCACCCTACGCTTTATAAACTCATTTTTTCTTACACTATTTTTAATTCATATTTATTAAAATTAATTTTCTATTTTTTAGTTATACTTTTTATATAAGCGTATTTTCTTAGTTTTTTTTAAACTATTATTTATTTAAAGTAGTTGCCGGGTCCCGCCCGTGCGTGGGGGGGAGGGGGAGGGGGAGGCGAGCGTCACCTTGCGTGCCCACGAAGCCCTGCAGCTCGCAGGGCGCGGTGGTGTTGGCTCGGATCTTGACGGCGCACCCGAAGTCGCCCAGCTTCAGGCAGTGGCCCTCGTTGGTGAGGAAGATGTTGCCGCCTGCAACAGTGCGCGGGTGAGTGACGTCACGGCGCGTGCGCGGGGGGTGCGCGGGGGGTGCGGGCGGACGTACTCTTGATGTCGCGGTGCGCGATGTTCCTGGCGTGCAGCTCGACGACGGCGCTCACTAGCTGCCTGGTGTACCGCCGCACCGTGAGCTCCGTGAGCGCGCCCGCCGTGCTCACCAGCGCCTCCAGGGAACCCTCCACGCACAGCTCCATGAAGAGCAGCATCTCCTCCTGGAGGTCCAATGTGCGGGGTGAGACCAGTCACTGTGTTTAGACATGTGTGAGGGGACAGTCCTCTATCGGTCGTAACAAGATGAGCGACTTGTAATCTGTATTGTCCGAATCCCTGAATTGTACAATACGACCGATGTGTCTTGGCGAGTCCGAACTTCGCGCAGAAGGCTGCGCACGAACGTTTTTTAGGAACCAAATGGTGGCATGAGCGACGTGCTCGGGGCGGAGGTCTAGGCTAGGGATTGACTCTATATAAACACAATCGTCCCTTTATTTAATTAAATATCGCTAATCGATTTTTATCGATTTAGAATTTATTAATTTTTGTTTTTACGAGATACTGAACGAAATAGATTTACAAACATATTGAATGTTGTCGTTAGTAAACGAGATTTCGATTTTAGTAATTAAAAAAAACCAATAATACTTTATTTTCTTGGTTGAAAGACATGATTTAGTGAAATATCAGTTATTTATAAACAACTACTACAATAGGGACTGTTTGTGAATATTTTAAACCTCCTATAAATATATCTTTTTATTTAAATTTCAATCAATTTGAAAAAAAAAAATCGATTAAACAACATCCTCAAACACGCATATTGGACATCCCTTTTTCTTGACATCGTATAAATTCGTGCATATTCGGCAATTCTCGGCACGCGGTAATGTGTTTCACTCACACGTTAGCATTAGTGTCGCGTTCGTGTCGCTATCTCTGTCTTGAGTACGGGCGGCTACGAAACTTTTTATTGATTTGTTATTATTATACTGTTTTTGTTTAGTTTTAAATTTGTTTAAATTTGTTTTAGTATTAAGTGTCCCTTGGCATTTATATTATTCGTCAACAAAGATGCTACCAAAGCATAATAACATTTTGAAAGTTTCACGAATAACTGCACAAAGTTTTGGTGCGTCTTATGTATAGATAAGTAACAAACTAACTGAAGAGATATGAAGAAGCGGGCTTTGACTACCGCATGCACGTGTTTTGTTTCTAAGAATTAGAAAAGACCCTACACTAAACTAAATCCTATTGTTTTCTTTCCTGATTTTAATAGCCATTGAAGACAAATGTGGATACCTATTCAAATTGTTTACAATACAGCTTAGCCGGTCGTTTTAACAGNTATAGATAAGTAACAAACTAACTGAAGAGATATGAAGAAGCGGGCTTTGACTACCGCATGCACGTGTTTTGTTTCTAAGAATTAGAAAAGACCCTACACTAAACTAAATCCTATTGTTTTCTTTCCTGATTTTAATAGCCATTGAAGACAAATGTGGATACCTATTCAAATTGTTTACAATACAGCTTAGCCGGTCGTTTTAACAGATCTAATTCTCCGAAATATTAGTTAAATGTGGTCGTTTTATGAGGTATGTCGTTATTATCAATGTCGTAGAAAGCAATATCTTTAATAAGGCGGTCATATGGCATTCAGCCGGGACCTTTGTTCTTGGTTATTATAACCGGCATGTTGTATTAAACGATGTCGCAGTAAACGGTTTTGACTGTAATTTAATTACGTTATTTTTACAGCTTTCAGTTTTAATTTATTATTTCTCTTTAATTTATTACATTATTTTTATAGCTTTCTCTCTCATAGTGTTTTGATATTAATTTTATTTGTACTTGGTCTCTGTATATGGAAGTTTTAATTCGTATTTTGATTTAAAAAAAATGAATGACAGTAACACTTTTTTTTACGAGTATACATGCGCGAAAGTTGACCTGCGGCTATATTCAGACTCGCCAAATTACGTCGGTCGTATTGTACAGGATCGCGTTTAGTAGTATAATAAAGTTTTTTTTTATTGCTTAGGTAGGTGGACGAGCTCACAGCCCACCTGGTATTAAGTGGTTACTGGAGCCCACAGACATCTACAACGTAAATGCGCCACCCACCTTGAGATATAAGTTCTAAGGTCTCAAGTATTAGTTACAACGGCTACCCCACCCTTCAAACCGAAACGCATTACTGCTTCACGGCAGAAATATGCGAGGCGGTGGTACCTACCCGCGCGGACTCTCAAGAGGTCCTACCAGTAATTTTAAAACATTGCCCTATCATCCGAACAACGGTACAAAGGTTCAGGTGTGTGGTGTGCACGCACCCGGTGCAGCTCGCAGCCGTAGTAGCGCACGAGGTGCGGGTGCGCCACGCCCTCCAGCACGCGCAGCTCGTTGGCGGCGCGCTGCAGCCCGCGCCGGTCGCCCGCGCCCACGCTCAGCTCCTTCATGGCCAGCAGCTGCCCGCTCTCCGTGTTCACCACCGTGTACACCTGCGCACCACAACCTCCGTCACTCTGTGTCACTCCATGGCACTCCACCGCACTCCATGTGCTGCGGACCACAGTACCTTGCCGAACGAGCCGGCGCCGATCTTCAATCCGCGCTGCCACTTGAACGTGAGCTGCCTCAGCTTGGGCTCGTAGCTGGTGACGGCGGCCTCCAGCACCCTGCCCACGCTCTTGGACTCGCGCAGTCTCTGCTCCCTCGCGAACTCTACTCGAGATATCGCTTCGGTTACTCTTCTGCTGTGTACTGGAACAAAGTATTCAGTTTTTTAAAGGTAAAAAATTTATGATGGCACCCCGGATGGCTGAGCGGCAGTTCCGTCATCATTCGTATTCGGTTGAAGTCAGTTTATTACAATAAAAGTCAATAAAAACCTTTTGAATCATAATTATTGAAACTCTAAACAAATAATTTTCACAATGTTACTTGTGTTACTTTTGTTTTTTAGTAACTTAAATTTCTAAATTTCTCTTCTCTGTTCACTTTCTACTTATATGTGATTTTGATTGTGGAAACATATTTGGTTATTGTTTTAGCTATATTTTTTTAAGTTATACTTCTTTAGGCGAAATTTCTTTAGAGAATTTCTTCAATGTCTTAATATTAGTGAAGTCGTTATCCACGACATATATGTTGGTGTCTGAGCGTACTCACGCGTGTTCTCTGCGCCCGGGAAGCACAGCAGCGGCTCCGGCTCGCTGGGCGGGGTGGGCGGCGCGGGCACGTCCTTGTGCAGCGACGCGTTGGACAGTGGACTCTACACCCACATGTATAGACAACGTTCACTCTTAGTCTTGATGTTTGTATCATAAAATATGTCGCAATGCATAATGTTTACGGCAACATATAACAAACAGAAAAAAAGGAACTTTTTGGTGTTTTTAATTTAGTGTTATTTAACTTTTTACCATTTATGATTTTTTATTTTTATTTTTTTATTGCTTAGATGAGTGGACGAGCTCACAGTCCACCTGGTGTTAAGTGGTTACTGGAGCCCATAGACATCTACAACGTAAATGCGCCACCCACCTTGAGATATAAGTTCTAAGGTCTCAATTATAGTTACAACGGCTGCCCCACCCTTCAAACCGAAAGTGAAAGTGCACCAGTGCAGTTTTTTTTTCCTTACTTATTCGCTGGTAACTTAAGGGGCTATTTTAGCCACGCGCGAACGACTAGGTGAGCTCATATGCTCAACCTGAGAGAATTTGCTAACTACTGGTGGTAGGACCTCTTGTGAGTCCGTACGGGTAGGTGTACCACCGCCCCGCTTATTTCTGCCGTGAAGCAGTAATGCGTTTCGGTTTGAAGGGTGGGGCAGCCGTTGTAATTATACTGAGACCTTAGAACTTATATTTCAAGATGTGTGGCGCATTTACGTAGTAGTAGATGTCTATGGGTTCCAGTGACCACTTAATACCAGGTGGGCTGTGAGATCGTCCACACGTCTAAGCAATAAAAAAAAAAAAAAAACTGGCCCTAGCAAGAGCAGTGCTTCACAGAATCTAGCACCGGATCGGAAACGCGACCCACTGAGAAGATCCGGCGAGAAACTCAGTGGGCTGATGTTTAAGTTAGGTTGCACGTCGAACTCTTTGCCGAATTCGACGAGTACGGTTACTGGGATTCATAAGCTTGCTCCTAGTGTTAGAGCTGAAGGCGACTAATGCAAGAGTTATTGGATCTGATGGATCCGTAAGTACGTGTCGAGGGCGTCGACGGTGACTGGCTCCGTGATCAGGATTCGGAGAGTTCCTTCGTACAAACTCCCCAAATTAGATTCAATGCACAAAATATTAGCAACGTGTAATTTTGGATCTTGAAGTGACAAGATTAATTGTTGGGCGGAGTTAATGGGGGTGCGTACGTGCAGGCGGGCGCGGGGGCGCGGCGAGGCGAGGGGCGCGGGGTCGGGCGTGCGCGCGCTGCGGGACCCGATCACGTGCGAGATGCAGCTGTCCATGCGCTGCTTCAGCTCCTGCGCGACACAAAACGGGGCTGATATAGTGTCCTTGTGGCCCACGGGGGAGTCTCCCACCAACATCGTGTAATAACAATCCAACCCGCACGAATAGTGGGACCACTTGTGAGTTCGCGCGGGTAGGTACCACCACCCTGCTCATTTCTGCCGTGAAGCAATAATGCGTTTCGGTTTGAATGATGGGGCAGTCGTTGTACCGTAAAAACTGAGACCTTACAACTCTTGTCTCAAACTGAGCGACATTTACATTTTTTGATGTTAAATCGTCGGCTTATTGCAAGAACTCATTAACTGCAAAAAATCACTAAATGCGTTTTTGTCTATAATGGGCTTATTTTTGCATATTCTACAAAATGCAAAAACACACTAATTCCTAGCTGGCCAATTTTAGCCGTTACGTCTTTGGTAGAACATTGATAATTGCAACTTTGGAAGTCAGGCATTTAGAAAGATTCACTAAGCAGCACTAGTTATTTTTATTAAATGGATAATTATTTGTAAACAGCATACATTACATTACAGAACTCATTTTCAGCATCTAATTAATTTTATCAAAACAAGTGTAGTATAATATAGCCTAAAATTGTATTTCGATAAAATTCATTATTTACATTTAGTTAGTTTCTGTTATGAATCATTTCATCACAAATGCACAANTTATGTAATTATTCGTTTTTGTTTGTTTCAATAAGGTTTGATAAGTATTTTGTTGTTTTATTTTAATTTAAGAAATAATTAATTCACATATCAAACCGACTTACAGTAGCCAGAAGTCATTAACTTTTAGTTTTGATTTATAAATAATATATAATTTTATATGACTACCGACTCTCACTTGTTTTAATTAATATACATAATAAGCGAATCCAAAACATTCAATTTTTCTCACTTTAATAATGTATTAAGGAAAATATGGGCTAATCAACATAACCACTAACTAATTCCAACTAAAATGCCGTTTTCCCAAAATAATGAAAATGTCACATAATGACTTCTTGCAATAAGCCGACGAAATAATGGTCTCTGGTAACCACAACAGATGAGTAGTGAGCTGGTTCACCCATCTATGTAACATAGAAACCTGAGAATACATACGGCTAGATATAAAAGTAGAATTAAATGTTTTTTGACAATAACCTCAAATTCTTCATCAGTCAAATATTGAGTGTTGCAAGGATCACAGGCTAACATCAGAAACTCGAGCCCTTGACTCGCCCATCTGTGGAAAGGAGACTCCAATTACTACGAGAATCCGACACGGTAGCAGTCCGGTAGACTCACTGAGGAGAATCAGCAGGCCTGGCTACCTCCAGCTGCTACCGACTTGCGCGTCGCCAGCCCGCACTAGGACCCCATCACAATGAATACCGCAACGGTGTCTACGTCTCTATGTCCACGGTACCAAGTTTGTTGTGATGGCTCACGGAGCTGCACAGCCCCGTGTGACCCCCCTCCCCCTGCAGCTCCCCCAGCACTCATACAGACGCGGCTACACAACGGTGCTTTGATCAGTTCTGTTGTTGGTGTCGGCGGCGCAGGATCACACTTGGCTCAGACGTGAAGTCATCAACAGTGTATTTTTTTTTATTGCTTAGGTGGGTGGACGAGCTCACAGCCCAGCTGGTGTTAAGTGGTTACTGGAGCCCATAGACATTTACAACGTAAATACACCACCCACCTTGAGACATAAGTTCTAAGGTCTCAAGTATAGTTACAACGCCTGCCCCACCCTTCTAACCGAAACGCATTACTGCTTCACGGCAGAAATTGGCAGGGTAGTGGTACCTACCCGTGCGGACTCACAAGAGGTCCTACCACCAGTATTGTTTATTTAGTTGGAAACGACAATGAGGGGTTCGAATACCTAGGTCTGGTGCCTCTGCCGCGGTCGCAGCGCTCCAGCACGAACTGCATCCAGCAGGTCGCGAACTGTATCACAGCTCGCGCCACCCGCCCCGCCCACCTCCGCTCTACCTCCTCCCCCTCGACGACCGCCTCCCCTCCTCCCCCCTCCGCAGCCTCCACCGGAGGATCTGACGCTCGCTCACCGGATAGTAGTAGTTCGATGCTCGTTTGAGTCTATTAATAATTACTTGATGCTAAATTATTCTAAAACGCTAAAAGTGTTGGATATATCGTTTGCAAAATCTATTAATACGTGAAGCAAAAACTTTGTGCCCCTTTTTACAAAAATTATGCGGATGGAGAAGTATGAAATTTCCCACGCGTATAGAGAATATAAAGAAGGAGTGCAGAATGCTAATATTTTTTTTTAAAATATGCTTTAATAATACATTAAATTAATATAAAAAGCATTACACACACTACCGTGTATTTGACATACACACACACATATATATACTCTTTGTTTATTGTCAAGCTTTTGTTATTGCTTCAAGTCTGTGGGCAAATTGAGAATAGGTTAATAGGTATTGTTTATCTTTATATTTATTTATATATAGTGTAGTCGAAATCTGTGATTATAGAAGTATAATAATCTTTGACAATAGATCTTTAATAATGTACTAACTTATAATATCAATTAATTATAGTCGAATTTCGACTACTGCGGGACCACTAGTATTTATTAATTGCTACTCAGTGAATATCTAATGTGTTAGCTTCAATGAACTACCTGATTCTCCCCGAACTGGTTGTCAAAGAGTCTGTCATCAAAAACGCTGGCTTCTCCGTCCTCCAAGACGCTGTCAGTCCTGAGCACCTTCCTCCGGTACCGGGAGGGCGCGCCGCCCACCGACCGGCGGGGGGGCAACGATAGCCGCGTCGAATCGTTCGCGAAGCGGTGCAGCTCCTTGTGGATCTGTGGCGTTTATAATCTATGTATATACTCAATATTCGATTGAACAAGACTTTTTGGCGGGAACGCGAGGAGTGAAGTTGTGTGATTTGTTTTATTTGTTCTATTTAGTGTTTCTTCAGGTTTAAATGTGTAATAACGGTGGTTTATTAACTATTTAATATCTGTGAAAGTGCTCATATGTGGGAAAATAAAATAAAGCCGCTGAACGTAACTTCTCGGGATCCTACAAAAAGTCCACTGAAAAAGTCTCAGTAAATGACCACAATTTTACTGAGATTATATTCATCCCATTTCATTTCATTTCACTCCATGTTATCATTTTTCACAAAAATAAGAATATAAATTAAAATAAGACATGACCTAAATAAAGGTCTTAGTTACCAGGTCATAAAATCCCTTAAAAAAAAACGACTGAACAAAATTTTCCCACTACAGTGAAATATCCAATTTGGTACGCACGTAATTTGTAACAACTTTCCCCTCTGAAACGAAAACAGTGAAAAGAGCCAAAACCAACAAAATTGCAGTCCCATTTCGCAGCGCAAGACTGAATTACTGCAACCGAAAACTACTTTAAGCTTTCGTACGCATCCAACGGACATCAGCAAACGCGATGTCGTCCGTGGGAACGTACAATTGTATGACCGGATCCACTTTAAGAACTGATCTCTTACGTACTGTCCGGTCGGCGACATTCTTGTCTTGCAAACTTTAATATGGATAAAAACACATCTGAAGCAAGCACACACATAGAAACCGTAAAGCTCAAACATAGACAGGGAAAACGACCAAAGACAAACAAAAAGGACTTACCTATTACCCTAAAACCAAAATGGTTGGCTTCGATCAAGAATTCCCAAAGTTATTCTAAAAGTGGTCGATATCACTTTCCTAGGGGTCGATATAAACGGAAACTTAATTGGGGGTCGATGAGGTTTTAAAAATAGACCTCTAGTGATTAAATTAAACACAAGTTCTTATTTGAAACATTCGAGACACGGTATAAGTTGTGTTACGTGCACCTGCTTGTTAGAAGATTGACTAATATTGTAGTAGGAATTATTATTGTTGTACTTTTACTTATATTTATTGGATTTATTTTATTAATTGTTGATGAGAATATAATGTTAAGTGTCACTTAACCAATCACAAAGTTTTTAATTTGATAAGTTTTTTTATGATTGAAAGTTTACTAGTGGCCCGGAACCTTTTCTAGTTTCACTTAGGGAATAGTGCTTTGTATAAATAGGGCCAGCCTGGGCGTAGTTGGTTTAGCTTCTTAGGCTACCAGTAAAAAGGTAGGGAAAACAAGTCATAAGGAAAAAAAATAGATTTTTAAAAGTAATTTGAGGACTTCGTTTATTTTGGAAGAGTGGTCTCTCGCCCAAAACGGTATAGGGATTCCTGGTTAAGATCATGTGGAAATTGTCGGAGAAAATAGTTAAATAACCAATCACGCATCTTGAATGAAGTGAAAACCACACCCCACAGAGAACACAACTCACAGATTATATTGAAACTTTGCCCTGACACCCACAGCAAGCACACGACACTAAGGGTTGGCGTGTCCGGTGGAGGCGGACCGGTGTGGGCAGTTTACCATACGGTCGAAGTCGTGCACTAGGATGGTGTCGGGGCGGCGCAGGCGTGCGGGCGGGCGGGGCGGGGGGCGCGGCTGCAGGGACGAGGGGCGGGGTCGCCGCTCGGCGCGCACCACCGGCGCCGCGCAAGCAAATTTGTATAGCTCTTTGTGGAACTGTTGGCATCGACGTTCACTGTCACTGCGGCGGCCGGGGGGCGCGGGCCCCGCTGCAGCCGAGCCGCGGGGGGTCGGCACTCAACGCGCTCAGCTGCGTGCGGAGCTGACGGTTGTTTTGGTTGGAACCGTAATATCACATGTAATTAAATTAGCATTCATGCTCACACATGTACGTACTAATGGCAGTTAATACATTATTCTCTTCACCGGTGTTTACTTTATTTCATTTTACGTCACGGACTACGATCGGACGCTGTTTTCTTCTTTAATTTTCTTTATATCTACACAATGGGCATGTAGAAATTTACGCAGTATTATATTTAAATATCTTAAAAGGAATTGTATTAAAATATTAAATAATTAGTTCTCATTATTGATATAATGTGAGTCGAAACGGCCACGCCACTGTCGACTTTATTCACTTGCCATTAGGTACAAAGTTCAATGTTCGCGCAGACCTCCTTGAAGTTCGCAGCTGATATAGAGTGTGATTTTATAACATATATTTTTGCGGGAGTTAGTATTTATTTTCTCGATTGGCAACAAAGGAGTTTACAGCCGAATGCGGGGGGGGTTAGGTGTGTAGGTGCGAGTAACGTAGGGCCGCTCACTTCGAATCCTAATTTGAATATCTGCAGCAGGAGCTCCCTGATCCTGGCCACCACGTTCTCGTGCATCTCCTTGGTGAGGTCGTCCGGCGTCGTCTTGCTCTGCTCCAGTATGTACTCGACGTTTTTCACTATGAAGTCGCGTATTTTCATGAGGCTTTCCTGTTGAGTTAAAGGCAGTTGGAGAATGACGTCACCTGTCGTCGATCGGTTTTGCCGTGACGCTCTTCTGCTGTATGGTGTACCTTTATCATGCTTTTTTACAATAAAATCACTTTTTCTTACACTATTTTTAATTCAAATTTATTAAAATTTATCTTCTATTTTTTAGTTGGTTTTTCTATAAAAGCGTATTTTATTAGTTTTTTTAAACTATTATAATTTTTTTAAATGTAAATATTATTTTGGTGTGCAATAAAATATATTCTCCCTCCCTCCCACACACTCACGAAGATGAGGGCGCGCTGCGGCATGTAGGCGGGCGGCGGCGCGCGCTGCAGCCGGGCGCTGAGTGCACGTGCCCACTGCGCCGCCTGCAGCGTGCGCTCCCGCTCGCACGTGTACATGCTCTGCGCGAGCCGGCACACGGCGTACACCGCGTGTCTGGAACAACCCGACACATCTAATAAGAGCCCTTACACACATAGTCTCCGTGTATACGGTACCCGTTTTAACGGATACGACATAAAAATTGTTTTGTTCACACATAGGCACCGTATAACGATTAACGTATCCGTCATTACTGGATGCGATGTTCACAAGCAAATTCGTCTCAATTCTACCAGGATGAAACTTGTTTGTGTAGCTGCACCGCCCGCCGGCCCCCTCACCCCCGCACAGTTTCTATCCGGTAAAATTGTACGGAAACATGACGGATACGTATTCCGTTCATCCAGCATTCGATGACGAAACGGAATGTCAATTTACCGGATCGTTTTTATTTACTCTATACTAAATACTGTACCATATGTGAAGTCGCACATACAACTCTATGCTACATCGATGAAAAAAAGCATATTCGACAAAACGGACCAGTAAATCGGAGACGGAGAATCATGTGTGAACGGGCTCTAACTGGTAATAACCACACTGAGATCTTTCCAGAAATAAGGGACATACGAGCGCTTTCAGTTAGTGTGATAGGAAATCATCATTATCTCTTCTCAATCAAGCAACTGTGCACAATATGTATTTCTATAGATTACAATCAAATAAAAGTTTAGAATGGAAACCGGTTTGGGAACACTTTGTATCAGTAGAGAATTCATCACAAATTCCTGGTTGACAAATATTGTTCGAAACCAATCTGTGGGTTCTTAAGTTTTTACCACGGCAACACTGGTCGCGATTTGACATGTGTCAAATCGTGACAGATGTCACTTCTTCTCGGACGAAAAGATGCGCGTGCGTAAAGATACATATTTTCCTAACCACATTCTCACCCTGAAGCCTCCTATCCTAAATGATACGTCATAATTCAACGCGGTCATCGGTTCTGGTGAGTGATAAGCCAATACTTTATGAAGACAATACATACGGCGCCACGGATCGCGGCACGTGTGCGACGGGCCCCTCGTGCTGGTTTCCGGAGCCCTAGGCTGCCACGAGGGGGCTGGGTTCGGATCGAACAAATATAATACATATTTAATGTAGTCATTATCTGAGATAAATCTTAAGGGCGAAAACGGGATTGATTAGTATGATAAAACTATAATCAATTAGGTGCTCGCCCGAACCGTCAATGGCTGAAGTACCGGTTTACACAGTGTTACAGTAACCGAGATAGTGTTAGGGTTATTAAAAAAGATGTACCTGTTAGTTTCGATGTCAGCATGCACCGACTGAATTAGCTGTTGAAAGTTATCTTCGAAGCTTTTCAACAGCCTATTCAACTGGTTGCAAGCTATTTCACTGGAAAAAAATACTTTTATTTATTTTGTGCCGTGATCACTAACGACTTGAAGGATCTCGATGCTGTCATTCTGAGGGAAGGCAGCAAAGGGCCATATACATTCGCTAATTAAGTGACGACATATTTCGCAGGCGTGTTGTACTGAATCTGAAAATAGGATGGCGTATTAGCAGTTTACCAGCGACATCAGTATGGGGGGAGAGGAGGGTAGGGGGCAGTAGGACAGTACTAACGAGAAGGCGAGCGGCGCCAGCTGCGAGGCGCAGTGGATGCGGCGGGCGAGCCGCGCCGTGTACTCCCACTCGGCCTGCAGCCCCGCGCGGGACATGTGCTCCGTCTCCGACATCAGTGTCAGGTACGACAGGTATTGCTGAAACAAAATATCGGTACCCGCGGGTCAGTAGTTTTCTAGCGTTTTTTATTTATTGAGACATCGGTTTACTGTCGTACCAGTCGTCACTAGAATAGCCGTCACCAGTTACACTTTGAAGCTTTAGATATCAAGTCAGCAACGAGTATTCATCCGTTTAGAACAGGGGTCCCCAAGCTTATTTTGTCTACTGCCCACTTTGAGAATAAATTATTTTATAGCGCCCCAATTTTTTCGCCTACCACTAAGAGGTTTAAGAGTATTCCTAAATGAAATTACGGATCGCCTCCCAAGCCTCTACACAGCGCTTCAATTTTTTTCTGGACCTCTTACCACCCACCTTTAAGCCTGCAGCGCCCACAAGGGGGCGTTATCGCCCACTTTGGGAAAGGCTGAGTTTACTTGGTTACACACGTCGTTACTTGAGGCAAAACGGTCCAACCGGTGGAAACCGATGAAGTTGTCTACTGCCTACTGCTCGCAACGCACATGAGATTAGACAGTGATGACCAATCTCGAGATAACGTGAACAATAATTGTTCAATAAAAAACAATTGAGCTTTTAGACGTTTATATTGTACCTATCTAATTATTTTTTTTTTTTTTTATTGCTTAGATGGGTGGACGAGCTCACAGCCCACCTGATGTTAAGTGGTTACTGGAGCCCATAGACATCCACAACGTAAATGCGCCACCCACCTTGAGATATAAGTTCTAAGGTCTCAAGTTTAGTTACAACGGCTGCCCCACCCTTCAAACCGAAACGCATTACTGCTTCACGGCAGAAATAGGTAGGGTGGTGGTANCCGAAACGCATTACTGCTTCACGGCAGAAATAGGTAGGGTGGTGGTACCCACCCGCGCGGACTCACAAGAGGTCCTACCACCAGTAATTACGCAAATTATAATTTTGCGGGTTTTCATTTTTATTACACGATGTTATTCCTTCACCGTGGAAGTCAATCGTGAACATTTGTTTAGTACATATTTCATTAGAAAAATTGGAACCAGCCTGAGATTCGAACACCGGTGCATCGCGCTCAACACGAATGCACCGGACGTCTTATCCGTTAGGCCACGACGACTTCTATTCAATTATATTGTAATTAATAGTAAAATAAACCAAAAACGAATTAAGTATATGAAATTATTCTTTCTTTATTCTTTATTTGTACACACTGTTAATAAAATACAGTAATTGGGATAAGATATAAAAAATGGCGAGCTTAACTCAACAATTGAGTTATCTACCAGCTAACCGTTCTCAAATAAGGAAAGCTTTACATTAGTGGGTAGATGAGTACAATCTAATTAGCAATAAAAATAACAAAAATAAACACTAATACATAATATCAAACTATATACATACACAATTACATACATAAATAACATAAACTTATACATACACGTACATATATAATGAAATACATAAAATAAATACATATAAGTAATACTAAATTGATAGATAGTGCTCCTTTAATGCCTTCCTGAATACTTCAAGTGAGGGACTTGCACGGATTGAGTGTGGAACTGAGTTCTACAGACGCACAGAGTGCACAGTGAACGAACCACCGTAGCGGCTGGAAGAGTGAGGGGGAAAATTAAGGAGAAGGGATCTACTTGTACGACAGGGTACACCACGGGGCATCTGGTACCCGAAGCGCTCACGGAGGTACTGGGGAACAGCTGGGTTATTGAGGATGTTGAACAGCATACATAAAACATGTACATCACGGCGAAGTCGGATAGGCAACCAATTAAGTTGTGATCTGTACTGCGAGACATGATCATATTTGCGTAAACCAAAAATAAAGCGTATGCATAAATTTTGTAACCTTTCCAGTTTGTTCCATAGCCCCTCCGCGGCGTCGAGGAAGCAGACATCCGCATAGTCAAGGAGAGGAAGCATAAGGGATTGGGCCAGGGTGACTTTAGCTTCAAAGGGCAAAAAACGCTGAAGACGCTTGAGAGACTGAAACGTGCAATGCACTTTCCTGCTAACTAAATTTATCTGACTGGACCAAGAGAGATGACAATCAAGAACGATACCTAGGTTTTTTGCTGTTTTAGAATAAGCGATTGGAATTCCATCTAGCGTCACAGGGGGCAAATTAATGTGGTCAATCGTGCTGTACCTATAGGAACTACCAATTACTATGACCTGTGATTTTGATGGATTCACAAGAATTCTGACATATTTTAATGATATATGAAATTATTTAATTATTTACTCTGACATATCCCCTGAATCACATGATTCTGAATCATCTTGTAAGTTTATAATGATTTATTTCCCGTTTTTTTAAAAACACGCATGCACTATAAATATTATTTCCTTAGATTGTCTTTTTATCGACGGACTCATCTCGCTATTGCGATCTTATGTGCGTTTTGTCTAAGTCAGCCGGAACTTTCAACGCGTGTTACCGTCTCAAAGTACGGCGCCGCACTGAGTAATAACAGCGAGCGCCCCCGCCCCTCCGTCCCGCCGCTCACATACACAGGCGCGGCCAACTAGTTCCACGCGCGCAATAGAGGACGCATCCAACTTAACACGTTGACTGCCACATAGATCACCGGTGCCCTACGCGGCTCACTTATGTAATGATTGTTTCTTATAGTTATTTTCATAGTGTTATGTCCTATGGCATTTTGTTATGGGGCAATGCTGCCGATGTCGAAACGATTTTCATCCTGCAGAAATGGACTATTCGTGCTATTTATAATATGCACCCGAGGGAATCCTTGAGGGACAAGTTTAAGGAAATCAAAGTTCTAACTTTAGCGTCCCAATACATTTTTGAAAATTTATTGTACGTGCGTAAAGACATTGAAGAATTCCCCAGGGTCTGCGATTTGCATAATGTGAACACTAGGAACAAACATAGGCTTGCGTTGCGGGCGGCTCGAATTAAGAAAATAAGCAACTCTTTTAGGGGGCTGGTGTACAACTTTTCAACAAGATCCCACTAAACGTTCAATTACGACCTGTTCATAGATTTAAGAAAACTGTCAAGGAAGGTTTGTGCAACAAGGCATATTAGAAAGTTAAGGATTATTTACTAGATGTCACTACGTGGGAATGAGGCGCTCGCTCCTGGCCTTTTCATTTTTCATTATTATTATTATTTTTTTAATTGTATTTTTTGACTTGTTTTTTCCTTTATTGTAAATATATTTATTTATTTAAAAAAAAAAGAAAATGTTTGAGAAAAAAACAAAAAAAAAGGCCGCTGAGTTTGTTTCGCCAGTTCTTCTCAGGACTGTGGCTTTTTTTGGAACCGGTGGTAGAGTTAACATTGTTATTTATATTTTGACATTCAACAAGTGTGTCATACTGACAGTTAAGTTGAAATAAATTATTTTGACTTTGAATTTGAATTTAATAATGACGATTTCTCTCTTCGATCTACATACTAAAGCGCCGGAATGTCTAGTACACTCTGGGAATGACGAATCCGCAGATACTAAGAATAAATCTATTTTTTAAAACACCCTAAAAGTCTAAAACGTACATTAACAAACAAGAAGGCAAAGTTAGGTAATCCAGGTGTTTAGTAATAGAAATTGACGTAATTACTTCAGTGCGCTGCGTAGGGCACCGGTGACCTACACGGCAGTCAAACGGTTAAATGATCCAATATCAGGCTCGGGGCTTAATTATACTACTCAGTCCTACTCCTCATCGGAAGAAACGGCTAAGCGACTTTAACTTAAGTTACTGCTCCTACTTCCGTGTGATTCTCTGCGTAATTTCTGTTATTTCTAGTGACCTTCTGAACTAGTCTACTGACCTTCTACTGACTTCCTAAATCCTAATCTATACTAGTCTATACTAATGTTATAAAGAGGAAAGATTTGTTTGTATGGAATAGGCTCCGAAACTACTGATGCGATTTGAAAAATTCTTTCACTATTTGGAAGTTACACTATTCCCGAGTGACATCTTTTTTGAAAAAAAAATTGGGATCTTTACTAAATAAAGCTCTAATAATGTCGCACAAGGTGTAAAAAAATTACCTAAAATATTCTTTACATCGCGTGCCCTGCGAAAACTATTGATGATTGTATAAAAGAATGTACTACGACTTTGTAGAACACATTATCATTTACAAAATATCTCTGGTTTCCCTTCAAAACGTATAATCATTTACAAAAAGTGTCAGCGTATGTCTAACTATCAAAGTTATGCCGCAATAAGTGTTCTTTTATTTAAAAAAATAAAACAACGTTTAATATCGTTGAAATTTTTGTTAAAGACCCGAGCGGAGCCGGAGCGGGTCGCTAGTCTTATAATAGAATAATATTTTAGATATGGGTATGGGGTAATTACGAGCATGTCCTAAACCACCAATCAACTTATTGTAGTGGAACCCGACCTCATGCACAGATCTAGGACTATAATCGATCAAATAAGTTTTGTGTTTTGCGTACCTTGAGCACATCCCTCACGGTGTCGTCGTACGTGTTGGTCATCAGACGTAGCTGAGTTGCCGCTGTCCCGGGGCTCCGGCTCGCGAGCGCCGCGCGCACGTTGCGCACGAAGTCAAAGCGCATCTCGGACGCTATGTCCAGACCCTCCTTCAGCTCGTGGATGAGCTGGGAACAGAAAAACGTAACGTGCCCTCATCATTTATTATGTTTTGTTGAAGTGTTTTGCGCGGGGGCTCGCAGCCAATACACATTGGGGCTGAAGGGTGGGAAGTGATCGGTGACGTCATTGTTCAATATATTGCTGTTTGTTTAACATATATGTATTTATATATTTGTATAGTGAGCGTCGAAAACTATCTTTTTATATGAGGCCACGCGTTGAATGAAATCATTAGGCATTCCATAAAAGTTCTGACCAAAAATACAACCGATTATACTTATATATGTATAACAAAAAATAAATACGTCAATTCACGTACTAATATTTGAGTATACACATGAGCTATGGCAGTCGACGCAGCTGTGGGTCCAACACGCAGTCCTGCATCAGCCTCACAGCACCACTTCTTCCAATATAAATGTGCTATTTATATTTCTAAATTCATCAACCATTTGAAAGGCTGGCTGGTGGCAGGACCTCTTGTGAGTTCGTGCGGGTAAGTACCACCACCCCGCCTATTTATGCCGTGAAGCAGTAATGCGTTTCGGTTTAAAGGGTGGGGCAACCCTTATAACTTATGAGATTATATCTCAAAGTGGGTGACGCATTTACGTTGTAGATGTCTATGGGCTCCAGTAACCATTTAAAATCAGTTGGGCTATGAGCTCATCCACCCATCTAAGCAATTTAAAAAATAAATAAAAATATCCCACCTGTTATCCCACCACGTACATTCAGTAACGTTAGCTATGTTCGGAGGAGTGGGGTAGCCGCTGTACAATACCTGTTTAACGGTGAGACAAGAGGGCCGGTCCGGTCGAGCCTCGAGCCTGAAGGAGAGGTAGTCGTGTACGGCTTCGAGGCAGATGCTGGACAGCAGCAGGAAGTGCCCTCGGTAGGAAGGCAGGCGCATCGCTGACGTCTCTTCGGACCACCAGCCGTATCTGTTGACAAAAACCAACGTATTTATTGACTGGTACTTGTATGTGGTCGACCACTGTGAAGGCCTGATGCTGGAGCCGCGTATAGCAGACAGAGGGACCTTCACAACCGAAGTAACTTGATAAATAGTAAAAGCTCTTTATTCGCCACGTATATGTTCCATAAATATACCGCGAATACGGAATGGTAATTTATACGAGGATATAGGGGATACGTTCCTAGATGACAAAAAAAACAAATATTTAGAAAAACAAAAGTATTAGAAGTTTTGGAACATTTTGATTATCTTAGGGAATGGTCGAAAAATTGGTACCGGCCTGCGGGATTCGAACACCGGTGCATCGCTTCATACGAATGCACCGGACGTGTTATCTTTTGGGCCACGACGACTTCACCGGTTTTCACCGGTTCGACCGCTTGCCATTGAAGAATTTTATAATTTTAATTTTAAGAATTTTTAATTTTTCTCTTGAGACCCTTCCTTCTGATTTCCTACTGAGATCCTTCAATTCAGACTGATACAGAGCAGTCGCATTAGCAATTTGCTTCTTAAAAATATGTCAAAGTCCTCGGTGATATCATTTAACAACATACTTTGGCAAAGTTGTAATAAGATCTATTTTACGGTTTTATTAGTCCTTTTGAAGGCATTTCAAAAGGATACTGGGTTGGATACATATTATTATTATGTATGCACTAATTAGATTTGCGAATACAGAAATTTTTAGCCGCGAACTGGGTCGCATTTTTTTATTCCGCGAATAGTTAAAACGCGAATGAAGGAAGCGCCAATAAGAAGCTTCTACTGCAGTTAATATTCTTGTTCTGCAGACGCTACCTTCTGAGTTCGTAGTTTCTCTTGTCGTTCTCGTCCTGCATCGATTCCGACTTGTCTTCGTTCTTCGAGTCTTCAAACACCTCGACGGGCTCGTGCTCCGCGAACGTGTCTGTGGTGGCCTGTCAAATATCAATGTCAAAAATGTCATTCAAAATCTTAAAGCAAAGACTAAAGTTATGTACCTTATTATTTAGTTTGACAGTCTTTTTTTTATTGCCCTTGTGGGCAGACGAGCATACGGCCCATCTGATGGTGAGTGGTTACCGTCGCCCATGGACTTTAGCAATGCCAGGGGCAGAGCCAAGCCGCTGCCTACCGTTTAATACTCTCCACAAGCCTCTTTTGAAGAAGGACATGTCATAGCGCTCGGGAAACACCGTGGAGGAGAGCTCATTCCAAAGCCGGATGGTACGTGGCAGAAAAGACCTCTGGAAACGCACTGTCGATGAACGCAGCGGTTCCAGATAATATGGATGAGCTCTGTTTCGATGGCAGGAGGTGCGAGGCGGGAGGTCATATACAAAAAATACATGGCAATAATGAAACAAAAGTTTTTTTTTTGTTTTTTTATTGCTTAGGTTGGTGAACGAGCTTATGGCCCATCTGGTGTTAAGTGGTTACCGGAGCCCATAGATATCTACAACATAAATGCCACCACCCACCTTGAGATATAAGTTCTAAGATCTCAATATAGTTACAACGGCTGCCCTGCCCTTCAAACCGAAATGCATTACTGCTTCATGGCAGAAATAAGTAGGGTGGTGGTACCTACCCGTGCGGCCTCACAAGAGGTCCTACCAGTAAATGTGTGAGTGCTAATGTTAAAATTAAGATTACGTCGCGAACACTAGTTGCTTTACGAATAACAGCTCTAACACTGTAACACAAGCTTTCATTTTGAATGTACATAAAAATATGAACTTGGCCCCTTATCTAAATCAGTATGTGCGGACTGATGACTCACGTCAGGCTTCTCCAGGGTCAAGTGTACTTTATGCAGCAAGTTGTTCTTCATCTTGTATATGAACATCATGCTGCGACGAACGCCCTGCGTCTTCAGAATCTCGCGGTGATGCTCCCTGCAACAACGCGAGGGGGTCCGTCACTGCCTCTAGGGGAGCGCGGGGGGACCTCTATGGTCCCTAGTATACATTACGCAACGGATATCGAAAACAAAAATTAACTAAATATTATGTAAACTTTCAATAAAATAAAAAATCCTACCTACCTATTTTAGTAACCTCGAGGGTTATTCTAGATTTACCGAACTAGTACTTGAGCTCACGAGGCTCAAACCGGGAGTTTTGCTAACACTGGCCCTAGCAAGAGCAGTGCTTCGCAGAATCTACCACCAGATCGGAAACGCAACCCACTGAGAAGATTCGGCGAGAAACTCTGTGGGCTGTGTCTATGGGCTAATTCACAGACAAAATAGGCGGGGCGGTGGTACCTACCCGTGCGGACTCATAAGAGGTCCTACCACCAGTATTTTGTATGTGTTTGTATTTTGTATGCATGTCTAAACACAGTTGCCGCACGATTCAAACACTGCAACGCTAGTCCACAAACACTAACCGGTAGAGGGACACGGGGCACTTGTCGAGCAGCCGCAGCTGCGTCAGCTCGGACAGCGGGCCCAGCTCCAGCGGGTCGAGGCTGGACCACCACGACGACCAGCTCTCCGTGGAGTAGCTGCTCTCCTCGCCCGTGCTGTACTGGCTCTCAGAGATCACTATCTCAGGGGTCACTTGGCCGTTCAGCTCTGCGGAATGGGACAGTTTAAGTTTGAACAAAGAAAGGACCCTAAAATTCAGTAGATAAAATGAAGTTGCGTTATCACTATCGATATCTTCTTCTTCTTCTCAATCGTGTCACTCTTGAAAGAGTGAACGTGATCATAATGTAATGTTGGAATTTGCGTAATTACTGGTGGTAGGACCTCTTGTGAGTCCGCGTACCTACCCGGTACCACCACCCTGCTTATTTCTGCCGTGAAGCAGTAATGCGTTTCGGTTTTAAGGATGGGGCAGCCGTTGTAACTATACCTCTTGTCCTGGTGAAACTGGAAAGGCCTCCGGGCCACCAGTAATCCTTAAAAAAAAAAAAACTATACCTGAGACTTTAGAACTTATGTCTCAGGGTGGGTGGCGCATTTACGTTGTAGATGTCTATGGGCCCGGTAACCGCTTAATACCAGGTGGGCTGTGAGCTCGTCCACCCATCTAAACAATAAAAAAAAGTAAAAATAACTTGATGCGTCTCACGATGTCTACTATCGATCGATCTATCGATGACTGTACTATCGATATACATGTAAGTACAGACTGCACGAACTCACTGGAGGGGTCCGCCTCGCCCCCGCCCCCCCGCCGGTGCGCGCCCGCGGGGGACTCGCTGCTGCCCTCACTCCTCACTTCTGTTTTCGGTTCTTCCTTTATCTCCGAGTGTCCGCTGCTGTCGCTGCTGTTGGAGTCTGACGCGTGGACACTGACGTTGAACCTCACCTGGCACTGCCTTTGGATCTCCGAAGACTGCCTGGAAGTCAACTTCTAAACTGAATACCGAGTAATACAATAAGGTTTTCATACGAGCTGTTGACAAGGTGAGATACTGTTATACTTGAATATCATGCACACAGAATATGGCCCGATGATTCCACGTGGCCGACACTCAGAAACCGCTAATAAAGTATAAATAGACATTGTGGCGATCACCCAAAAGAGAAGTTTAATATTTTCAGGGTTCATAATTGAGAGTTCATTTATTTCCTCATAATTTCCAATTGTCTGAATAGGTCTGAACAGGTCCGAATGCATTGGGTGCCGCCAGCTCCTCGGATCGGTCCTGTTCTTTGATTTAATGTTTAAATTGTAATGATATTAACGAAATTTCAGGGGGCTGGGTGTACAACTTTTCAACAAGATCCCACAAAACGTTCAACTACTACCTGTTCATAGATTTAAGAAAACTGTCAAGGAACGTTTGTGCAACAAGGCATATTATAAAGTTAAGGATTTTTTACTAGATGGCACTACGTGGGAATGAGGCGCTCGCTCCTGGCCTTTTCATTTTTCATTATTATTATTATTTATTTGAATGGTATTTTTTTGACTTGTTTTTTCGTATAATGTAAATATGTTTTCTTATTTAAAAAAAAAAGAAAGAAAATATTTCATAAAATCCAAAAAAAAAAAAAGCCCGCTGAGTTTGTTTCGCCGGTTCTTCTCAGGACTGTGGCTTTTTTTGGAACCGGTGGTAGAGTTAACATTTTCTTTTACATTTTGACATTCAACAAGTGTGTTTTAGATGACATCCAAGTTGAAATAAATGATTTTGAATTTGAATTTGAAATCGTTTAAGCATTCGCAGAGTTACATCGAAACGCCTGCTATTCTGATCGAGACCAATATTCGTGTTGTGGTATTTATGGGCGATATTAAGTTCAAGGTTGCAAGTGTGGACCGGGGGCCGCTACCTGCTGACGTCGGAGTCGACGGAGCTGCGGTGCGGGGCGGGGCGGCGCTTGAGGAGCATGGACCGCAGCATGCGGCGCACCGCCAGCAGCTTCACGCGCATGTTCAGCGCCGTGTTGTACCAGAGACACATCGCCTGCAACGGACGCGCGCTTGTAGTGTCGCGTGCACGGGTGCGTGGGCGGCCGGCCGCGCTGGTGGTTACCTTGATCCGGTTCTTGAAGAGGTTGGTGGCAATGAGCGGGTGCTCCGCCGTCATGGCCTTGCTGGAGGGGTAGAGCGCGTGCGCGTTGTAGAAGGAGTCCAGCAGCGTGCCCACCTCGCGCATGGCGCCGCCCACGCGCCCAGAGCACGTCTCGCACTCCAGCGACGCGCAGCCCAGCGCGCACCCCTCTGCGGCGGGTACATGTCGGGGACGGGCATTACTTCGGTAGCCAAACGAAACGATTCCCGAGAGATGGCAGCTAGATCGCGGTATCATCAGAACTCGACTAACTCAAAATTATAATTTGCGTAATTACTGGTGGTAGGACCTCTTGTGAATCCACGCGGGTGGATACCACCGCCCTGCCTGATTCTGCCGTGAAGCAGTAATGCATTTCGGTTTGAAGGGTGGAGCAGCCGTTGTAACTATACTTGAGACCTTAGAACTTATATCTCAAGGTGAGTGGTGTATTTACGTTGTAGATGTCTATGGGCTTCAGTAACCACTTAACATCAGGTGGGCTGTGAGCTCGTCCACCCATCTAAGGAATAAAAAAAACTTCGTGCTACGACAGATGTCCTAAGAACTGTGATTCGTTTTCATTTGCTAATGTCAAGAGAAGATTAATAAATTATTCTAAGACAACAAACGTGATTGGAGTACTCAATATTTCTCTTAGCTCGAACACCCTGTTCGCCCCTACGATGTCTGACGACGGTGTTAATAATTGTGGCTTCTCCGACATATATGTATGTCACAAACAGAGAACCACACATAATTCATTCCTATCTTTATTTTTATATGTAATAATAAAATGCCTGCAGTTTTCCTAGTCTTTATTGCTATTGATACCGAATTTATTGTTACGCCGGTAAGAGCAACGCCATCTATTATCAAACAGCAGAAACCCATATCGAAACTACTCGACTCGTAAAGAATGTTCTCGATAATTCTAGGAGTGTCATATCGACTATAAAAGCGTTGCAGACACGAAGTCAGTTAGTAATCGGAACTACTCGAAGCGAAACAGCGAACGGATCACCTGAAGCGAAGCGGCAGAAGTGAATTAATAATTTAACGTGTTCATTAAGTGTTCTAAGTGTTAATACAGTTTTAATTTGTACTTCGCTAGGATTTTTATTTATCTCGAACCCCAGCGTATGACATTATTATATTATTAATGGGTTTTTTTTCTACCTATGCTAATAGCTTTGAGAGGTTATATCAGCGTTACCGAACGAGTAGGTGAGCTCACGCGGCTCAAACCTGGCGACACTGGCCCTAGCAAGAGCAGTTTTACCACGGATCAGAAACGCGACCCACTGAGAAGATCCGGCGAGAAACTCAGTCGGCTGTGTCTATGGGTTAATTTACTCGCCGAGCCCTTCGTCGCAAGCCACGAGAAAAATGACCGGATAATGTGGATTGGGAGTGTCGAGATGTAACTCAAGATTGGGTCGACTGAAGACGCCCCCCTCCCCCCTGCGTGCGTACACGTGCGTGCGCGACTACGCTCACGTGCGTGCTACATTCAAACTGACCGTCATCATACTCCTCTCCGGCGACATGTTCGACACTGACATCGGCGTTCACAGCTTCCGTCAGCTTCTTCGACTGGTCCTTACACGGGTTATTGTCTACGAACCTAAAAAAGGATTCATATTTAGATTGAACAACTGCGCACAGGCGACAGCCACTACTGACACGTGGATGAGTAATGAGTTAAAAAATACTATTATTTTGTTATAGTAATGAACGTCCTTTAAATTAGATAAAAACTAATTTCTGTGTACGACATTTCTCATCAATCATATTAAAATAAATATTGGGTTTTTTTACACAACGTCCTTGTCCAATCTTTAATTTTACGTTACGAATAATAGATATAACTTTGAACTCTACTATTTCATGTTAAGGTTGAAGTTCTCTGAATAATGAAATCTGCTCGGATGATACGCTTCTATTCGCTGCTACGTTTTCCATACTCGCCTATACTCAAAGATGTTCTTGATGAGAGTTGGCACGATGTCTCTTTGGGCGCACAGGTACTGGTCCTGGTCGGCGAGGGTCCGCCCGGCGATCTTGGCCTGCAGCTCCAACCAGATCAGATCCTTCAGCTCGTTTTGCCAAACTTGTTCTTCGCGGCTGATCTGCAACGCGCCCTACGTTGTAGCGGGCGTGGGTCAACTTACACTATCAGGGGCACTAGTTGTGGTATATGGACAATGCCGCGGCTCTGTCGTAAAGTTGAGTTGCCTCCAATATAAAACACTTTAAAAACCCAATGGAACTTGCTATAAATAATTTGACCCAATATTTGTTTAATGGTACACGTTTGGCCCGGTTATCCCTCAAATCTCATTTACCACACTCACAGTCCTTCTGCACCCTTTCTCGATATTCCCCATGTTGATTAGCATACTGAACGTCTTGTGGAAGTTGACTCGGCTGGGGGGCACTTCGTCTGCGCGGTCGGATCGCCAGCGCTCCTCCACTTCCGTTTCCGCCGCGTCCTGAGCTATCGTCTCGCGGCACTTGGGCCGGGACGTCAGGGACATGAACCGGCTGCACGACTCTACCTGATGGAATTAATGTAGCTTTTAGTTGACAAGAGATTTTTTCTTTATTGCTTAGATGAGTGGACGAGCTCACAGCTCACCTGGTGTTAAGTGGTTACTGGAGCCCATAGACATCTACAACGTAAATGCGCCACGCACCTTGAGATATAAGTTCTAAGGTCTCAGTATAGTTACAACGGCTACCCCACCCTTCAAACCGAAACGCATTACTGCTTCATGGCTGAAATAGGCAGGGAGTTGGTACCTACCCGCGCGGACTCACAAAAGGTCCGACCATCAGTCATTACGTAAATTATAATTTTGCGGGTTTGATTTTTATTACACGATGTTATTCCTTCACCGTGGAATCGTGAACATTTGTTAAGTACGTATTTCATTAGAAAAATTGGTACCCGCCTGCGGGATTCGAACACCGGTGCATCGCTACATACGAATGCACCGGACGTCTTATCCTTTAGGCCACGACGTCTTATATTCGATAAGCCGTGGTAACTTTGAAAATAACAAACCAATGTAGGAACAGTCGGGATTGGATTAGGCGAGGGAAGAGAGTCCGCCTTGCTCTCTCTCTGATTGATGTCTTGTTTCCAATCCCTCTCCATGTTCCGAATGAGTTTCAGACTGGCGCGTTTCTTGAGGCGCTCTGGTGCTGCAGAGGAAATATTTTTTAAGAAAATGACATAGAACCAATTCGTACAGCCGTATAACATAAAAGAGGCTTTGAACATTACTTATATTAACAGATAGAAGCTAATTTAAAATTATAATAAAAACTTATATTTAGTAAAATTTATTATTATTGCTTAGATGGGTGGACGAGCTCACGGTCCACCTGATATTAGGTGGTTACCGGAGCCATAGACATCTACAACGTAAATGCCACCACCTACCTTGAGATATGAGTTCTAAGTTCTCAAGAATTTTTACAGTATAACGGCTGCCCACCCTTCAAACCGAACGCATTACTGCTTCACGGCAAAAATAGGCAGGGTAGTGGTACCTACCCGTGCGGACTCACAAGACGTAGCAGTAAATATTCGTAAAATATTTATTAGTTTGCATTCTGTGCCTATTCACTAGAACGTGACGTCCGTTTGAACACCAGGGCTCCGAAAGTTTCCAATCATAACGGAAAGCAGTAAAACCTTTAACATACCCAGAGGCGGCTGGATTGGTTCAGGTAAAAGTTCAACAGAGTCCTTCTTGTCTCGCAGTAGCCGTTGTAAATTCAGCCCGGGGTCCATGGTGCTTCTGTTGAGAGCATATTACACTGTGCTTATCAGAAGGTTGCGTGTTCAAATAACATCGGTGTTACCAGGAATAGGAAACGACAAGGGACAGGCTTCTACCGAGCGGGTGAATTTTCTTGGTACGCCGATCTAGATTCGGTAGGCAGCGGCTTGGCTCTGCCCCTGGCATTGCTGAAGTCCATGGGCGACGGTAACCACTCACCATCAGGTGGGCCGTATGCCCGTCTGCCTACAAGGGCAATAAAAAAAAGATGTTTTTCTTCGGAACTTGTATACATAGTTACGCCGGTAAGAGCAACGCTATCTATTGTCGAATAGCAAAAACGAACATCAAAAGAAATAGTAAAATCGAGAACGCTCGAGAATTACAACGTCAAATAGTGAACGTCAAAAACATATCGAAACTAATCGGCTTGTAATGAATGTTCTCGATAATTCTAGAGATGTCGTATCGACTATAAAAGCTTTGCAGAGATGACACGAAGTCAGTGATTATTTGGCTAACCTCGGTAGTTGCAGTAAGATTTCATATATTTCTCTAGCTGAACTGAAAGTAAAATTTAGTTTGAACCGAGCACTTGTACTGTCATACCAGTGCTTTGCGATTTAGTCTTTAGTTTATTCTACACTTTTTATAACATTAGACTTCAAATTTTCATCATTATCAGGGATGTCTAACAGTATTTAATAATAAAGAAATCATTTCGAATTCATCATCACTAACTAGTTTACCAATCATGCTCCTATCCGTGAGCGTAATAAAGGGTTAATTTATTTATTAAGTGATCAATTAGTACGTACCGATACATGTCTCACTTATATTTTTCATAACGAGATAGAAGAATTTATGCATATATGTACCTAGTCAGGTCATAAATTCTGTCACATGTTTAATGTAAAATAATTGAAACAAGTTTATTCATTATGTAACCATTCATATACCAAAATGAACTTAACAAAATATAGATTCTTATGACACTAAAGTTTATTCAAAATGACCTCCGTGATTTTGAATACAGGCCTTCAATCTGCGCGACCAGTCGTCTATCGCAGCACGAACGAGGTCCATGTCAATATCGGCGGCTGCCTTAATCAAGGATGTCTTGAGTGACTCCAAATTGGGATGAGGCTTTGAGCACGCCTTTTCCTCCAAGTGTTGCCATATCTTGTAATCTAACGGATTCAAATCTGGACTGGAGGAGGGCCAGTCTTCGTGCCGGATGAAGTCGATTTCACGCGCCGCCAGCCAGTCTTGTGTGCTCTTCGCTCTATGAGCTGGCGCCGAATCTTGTTGGAATACCCAGTGCCTGTTATTGAACATGGTATGAGAAACAGGTTCCACAAGGTTCGTCAGGACTGTATTTTGATACACAACTGCATTCGTTTTTACACCTTTCTCACAAAAATGTACCTCTGTTAAGCCCCAATAAGAAACTCCCAACCATACCATGAGCGAGGATGGAAAATGACCTCGTTGGACACGCGGAATACGGTTGCTCGCTTCTTCACTACTGTGTGCGTACACCTTATCATTTTGTTTGTTGTAGCTCTCTTCTACGGTAAAAATTTTTTCATCCGAAAAAAGAATTTCCCGATATTTTTTTCCCGCGTACCGCTTCAACAAAGCGCGGCATCTCTTCAGTCTCAGGTCCATTAGACGAGCATTCAAACGATGTCCTGTTTTTCTTCGATATGCCCGAAGCCCTAAGTCTTCATTTAACACCCTTTTCACCGTGGTTCTGCTTAACCCCATCTGAATGGCTAACAATTTCTGCTTACGTTTGGGATTTCTTTGAATTCGCGTCTTCACAGCTTTTATCACTGCTGGAGTCCTAACAGACCGAGGGCGACCACTTCTTGACCTGTCATCTACACTAGAGTCTTCACTGTACCGTTTAATGGTACGATAAACGAATCTTTTGGTTATATTAAAATTTTTCAGTATGTTAAAAATTTGAATTGGCCCGTAACCGCAACGATGCAACGCAATAACTGCAACACGGTCTTCTTTAAGCGTTCACTCCATATTTAAAAATGAGTAAAATTCTAAAAGTATACATTTTTATTTTCATGAACAATTCGAAATTCGGATTCAATAAACTTTTTTGTGGTCAGCATTCTAAAAGAAAAGTTTTTACTGTGTGACAATACTTATGACCTGACTAGTTATATAGACAATTTATTTAAAAAAATAACAAAACATAAACTAAACGTAAATAATTATTAATTGAAAGTGCTAACTGGTGACGAACGGTGCTCACATTAGGGGTGGTGTTTGAAATACATTTTTTCGCAGTATTATGAGTCCTATACACCAGCGGCGAAAGGATCTCGGGAGGAGATTCGGCCACGGTCCAGAATGAATGTTCCATCATGCCACTGACGTTATGGCGTGCTGGAGGTGGTCAGACCTACATTTCCTCATGCCAACATTTAAAAGATTAATTTTGTACGTCACATTGTAACAATATTTTTGTTATTTTCCAACTGGTTTCTTCGTTTTTCTATACTGATATGATAATTGGAAAAGTAAGTTTTTTGTTTCTTTACGCTTACACATTACCGTATTTCCATTCAGAAAAAAGTACTATTACCGAGGAATATGTTTCATCTAAACTATGAACGAAGTTATGTGTAACCAAGAAAATCAAACAAGAAACATGCCTACAGGCGAATGAGAATAAATATTGTCATAAAAAAGCGTCGCTCATACGTAACTTCAAACAAAATTTACCAGATTCTTTTTAAGTAGCTGTACATAAATTTAAACCTTGAGACGATCGTATCGGCACAATGGATGACGAGTAATTAGCGAGTCTACAACAGATTTTTCTGATGCGTTACGTAAAATTTTCGGCGAAATCTCAGTCCGGGCGTAAAACTGATTAGAATTGTTTGTGAGAATATCTCACGTTTTTTTTAAGCTTACGCATTTCAAATGCTAGCCCGACATGTAAATTTCGTAATACACCATAAGACTGTAGATTTAGTTCTGGGGTGTGTTTGTCAAGTATTTTTTAAATGTAAATTTATCTATTTTATTGAGGCCTGTCTTTTACATTTAAAAGTGAGTGACTACTCAGGAAAATTACTTTTATAAAAACTGTCTAGGGTTGTCATGAACGATGGAAGGGTATGATGATGCGTCACAATATCAACAAGCTTGATAAGTTTACGTGATCACTGACCGATGGAGAATCGCACAAATTTCCGATCTCAATTACGTTAGAAAAAACATCCATTCTATCCTTTAAATATGAATTGTTTCAGTGTAGCAGTTACAGGTTATAGTGTTTTTTCCCCTAAACTATTCTCCGGTAGCCCAAGAGGCTATTTCAGCTACGCCCGGACGGGTAGATGAGCTCACGGGCTCAACCTGAGAGAATTTTCTAACACAAGCTCTAGCAAGAGCAGTGCTTCGCAGAATCTACCACCGGCTCCGAATGGCAACCCCGCTGAGTAACTGTGGGCTGGCAGAGTGTCCTTCGAGTCATATAACCTGTAATACCAGATAAAGTGGGGCTTTCCTGAAAACTAAATTCGTATAATCCAGGCGTCTGTGATAATAGCTTATCGTTTACTGATTATTTATTCGCATGCATTTTAATTGTTACTAGTGGTCGCCCAGTGGTCGAAAATCGACCATAATTAATTGAAATCATCAGTTTCAACATTATTATGGTTTAAGTGTCAAAGACCATATTTCTATAATCACAAATTTCGCCAAGGCTACACTACAGACAAATATGTAATATTAAAGATAAACAATATTAATCTATCTTCAATTTGACCACAGCCTTTAATAATAAACAAGAGTATATATATGCGTTTGCATGTGTGTGTCAAATACATGGTAGTGTGGGTAATGTTTTTTTTTGTTGATTTCATGTATTTTTTATTCATAGCTAGCTAACCCGGCAGACTTCGTAGTGCCTCAATCGAATAATAAAAGACCTAAACTTTTGTATAAAATAAATTTAAAACAAACAAAAGGAATCCGTCCGATGGAGGGGACATTATAGGAAAAACAAAATTGTTATTTTTATTTAATTCCGAGCATTTTCATATTTATTTTAAACCTTCTCTGGACTTCCACAAATCATTCAAGATCAAAATTAGCCAAATCGGTCCAGTCGTTCTCGAGTTTTAGCGAGACTAACGAACAGCAATTCATTTTTATATATAGAGATTAAAAAAATATTAACATTCTGCACTTCTTCTGTATAAGTGTAGGAAATTTCATACTCCTCCGTCCGCGCAATTTTCGTAAAAAATGGTACATCGTTTTTGCTTCACGTGTTAAAATACTATATAAATTTACCACTAAATATGAAATTAAATTAAAACGAAAAAAACTATACTGAAATTATCTAAACTGAAACGTTCAATGATCGAAATTTGACCAAAATCACCGAAACTTATAGTACATTTTCTCTATCGCTATGTTTTTGACATTTTGAAAGAAAAAAAAACACGCGTATTTAAAAACAAATGCATCTTCAATAGCTACTAAACAATAAAAACAAGGATATCGGTTGAGAAGTTATGTTTCGTTTTTACGTATTTTTATATTTTTGGGTATCTTGGTCCGACCAGATCCGCGCCGCTCTTGGTACCACATTTCACAACGCCAGAGATAGATACAGATGGAGGAAGAAGGGTCTTGACGACCCTCAGCGTTGAGGAATACGACGCAAGGAGGAGGAGGTATGTATAAGTAGATAAACGATCGCTTAATGTTGGTGAATCGCTGAGAATACACCTGTTGGTGAATCCCTGAGAAACATAGTTAATAAGCAATGGACAGCGTTGCTGCCCTTTTTAGGGGAAATCCCTTTGTTGCTTTTTACGACACTCATCGGAATAGGTGGTGTCGTGCGAATCTGGGCTACACGGCCACAAGCACGTATTTACGGTCAAAATTTTGTGTATCTGTGGCCTACAATCTGGGCCATAGACGCAGTCTCGATATTTTAAATTGTTTTTCGAATAAATGAAGGGAGAAGTCCTTTCAAGTTTTAAATATTCTTATAACCAGTCTTTCCTTACGAGGCCATTGCACCGAGCCGACTGTGACCTTGCATATTATCACTATTTCTACTCACACACGGACGCAGACGGACGCACACGCACGCACACCACAAACCCGTTCGCGATAATCTCAAAATCAAATATACTATGGCGATGACGTTTTATTTAAGTATGCGAATTTTATATAAGTTTTTCGTTTGGAGTTGCACGTACTTTGAAATCTTATAGATAATTTATTTTATTATAGTAAGAACGTTGAAAAATATCTTGTATTAAATTTATGGTAAGACCTAAGTAAGTACGTGTTTGCGAACAGTATTCACGATGAATGAATAGCATCGTGTAATTAAAAATATATTTCGTAAAATTTCAATTACGGTCGCATTGCTAACGGTTCATACTGGTTTCGCTAGTATCTTATTTATTGGATGACTAAAATATGGCAATTGTCAAATCTGCCATTGTTACAATATTTCGATAAGGCTTAACCGTTTATAAGTTTATCAGCTATTTCCGAAACATATTGCTGTGAGATCAAAAAGTATCGAATATGACATGCAAGGTGAGGAGCAGAGGCGGATTATCCGTAAAGCAAACTAGGCACGTGCCTAGGGGCGTGTAGTTACAAGGGGCGCGCGAGCTATAATTTTTTTTAAAAATAAAAAAAATTTAATTTTTTTTAAAAATAAAAAAAATTACATATCGACGATTAAGAACTAAATGCTGATCTATAATCTAAATCTTGTCGTCCCTCTTGATTTCTTCACAGTTATAACGTCATATTTGATTCGCGCATTAGCGTAACTACAAGGGTCTTGGTCTACTAAATTCTAGGGTTTGATGATACAACGTCATCGTAATTGCAAAAACAACTAGTTAAAATTTATAGTATTATGATGGCCATTTATGGTCGGTACAGGGGCGCCGATAAAGTGATTGCCTAGGGTGCTTTGGACCTTTAATCCGTCACTGGTCAGGAGATTTCATTTTAGTTTTGTTAATGACACAGAAATGTGTTCACCTTCTCTTTTCTTTATCCCTGATTCTTGAGCGTGGAGGCGTTGTACCTAGGAGGTCGGCTTCAGCTCCGTCGCCGCCGTCGGCCAGCAAGTACCTGGACGACTGGCGCGGATGTCTCATCACTACATCTGATGAGTCGCTGAAAATGCAGAACATATTAATATTATACATAGTATAGCTAACAGTTGTGGTGTAAGCCGAGATTAGCACTACTCCATCACTTTCCGTGGGTTCACTTTCACTTGTGATAGGACCTCTTGTCAGTCCGCACGGGTAGGTACCACCACCCTGCCTAGTTCAGCCGTGAAGCAGTAATGCGTTTCGGTTTGAAGAATGGGGCAGCCGTTGTAACTATACTGAGACTTTAGAACTCATATCTCAAGGTGGGTGGCGGCATTTATGTTGTAGATGTCTATGGACTCCAGTAACCACTTAACATCAGGTGGACTGTGAGACTACGCAACTAAACAATAAATAAAATTCCATGGGTGTATTAAAGGCGTCTAGGGGTTTCATGTCTTCCGGTTTGAGGCTTGAGACAGCCGTAATACGATTTAGAGCGTCGACCTAGACTCCAGGTGGATGGCGGCATTCACGTTGTAATGTAACCGCTTACCATTATATGGACCGTGAGCTAGTTTATTCCTTTGTATGTTTACAGCAATCGTGACAGGGGTGGAAATCCTAGCCTGGTAAATCATGTAAATACCTTAGGACGACCTTAGGTATGATGTCCAGCACTACCTAAGGTGGACGTCGACAGTCCTAAAAAGGAGCATTACCAAAATAATTAAGGGGCGTTTTTAATGCAGTAAATCACTCTCGTTGTTATCCTTTTAGCAGACACGACAATGATATGGAGATTAAAGCTGTTTTTATGATAAGCAGCGAGTACAAAATGCAAGTTAGTAACAGACACAACAGGAAAACGTTTGTTCTCATTGGAACGTCTACAAAATGATTGCATAGAATATTAAAAAGACTTTACTATTGTTAAAGTTCTCATCTTGTCTGGTTGTTTGATACGCAACGCCTGTTACCGTCCAATAAGGAAGCCATGTTGAGGCCAATGGTTGTTATGATCGCATATTTAGCCCTTAACGGTTAGTGACCGTAGATACTACACTAGGTATTATGGGGTTCAGGATGGAATTGATGTCAGTAATTTTCATTATATGCAGAGTCTAATTTTTTTTTATTGCTTAGATGGGTGGACGAGCTCACAGCCCACCTGGTGTTAAGTAGTTACTGGAGCCCATAGACATCTACAACCTAAATGCCGCCACCCACCTTGAGATATGAGTTCTAAGGTCTCAGTATAGTTACAACCTACCCCCTACTAGCCCTACTGGCTACCCCACCCTTCAAACCGAAACGCATTACTGCTTCACGGCAGAAATGGGCGGGGTGGTGGTACCTACCCGTGAGGACTCACAAGAGGTCCTGCCACCAGTAATTAAGCATAGAATAATTTTGCGGGGTTGATTTTTATTACACGATCTTATTCTTTCACCGTGGAAGTCAATAAATATATAATAATAAAATAATGAAATTACACAATATACATTTGAGATACATAATATGGTAGGAAAATCAGTACAAATTCCAGTGTCAACCTAAATTAATTTAGATACATAGGTAATTACTATCTGAACTAAAAGTCAGACTAAAAATAAAATATGCAAATATTTTGCTATCACAGTACATAGTCTGTCGGATGTCTGTCTGATATGATAGCTACAAACATGTGATAGGTCAGTGACATTGAAGTAGGCTGAAAAACTATTCTCTAAAATGAGATGTGACACATTTACTGCTTAGCATTCGTTTAATTTGCACTACTGGTTTTCAACACATTGTAGTTGATACCTTCATTTATTTTTTAATATAGTATAGTCTGTCACAAGAGCAGAGTTTACCCTTACTGCATGAAGCAGCTCTGTTAGCTGTGAGGTGGGCTGTGAGCTCGTCCAACACATCTAAGCAATAAAAAAAAATCATGAAATTTAACCCACTTTTTATTATTATTGTGAGATTCATACCGCAAGATGTAAAGTATGATTGTATGGTACCTGACTTGGCGTGTATTATTTGCACTCTCAGATTTGTTCTGATCTGAAGAGACACTTTCAAGTTGAGTGACTTATAAGTGGCAGTGGATGAATGCTCTGTTGCTTATATACATCACAAAAGTCACTGCTTAGTCATCAAGCAGCAACGAGACTGTTGTCTGGGGACTCTGCACCTGTCAAGCTGACAGTATCCGATTTACGTTATTGAAAAAAAAAATGCCTTTGTAGGCAAAGGAGCACGGCCCACCTGATGGTTAGTGGTTATCGTCACTCTTAGATGGTCAGCAATGTCAGGGTAAGAGCCATAGCACTGACTACTGTTAAATTTTTAATTAATTTACTTTTACTTCTGAGTTACAGTTACTTCTGAATCAAGCTGTTGGTAAGTAACTTTTTATATTCATAATATGCAAATTACACTTTTTTTAAAAGAGGTGTACTAATTGATTTCAACATAGCAAACAGAATCCTACCAAGTTCCTTTTTAAACCCACTAAAAGAGGTGAGGTTGAGCTGTTCTTAATGACCCTTAAAATTATATACTAAACTAGCAGACCCAACAGATGTTGTCCTGCATACACAAAATGAATTATTAAGTATTATTAAATTCATTTAAGTATTTCAGTTAATATTAATCCATATTAATATTAGTAACAGTAATTTCTTAAAAATATGTTAGTAAGGACAATTAAATGAAATAATGACTGCATACACTAAAATTCATTCAAATCAGACCAGCCGTTTAGGAGGAGTTGCAGTGATATACATACATCCAGTAGAATCCTACAAGAATATAAAGATACTTACATTATAATGGGCGTTACACAGAAGAAAAGTGCCTTTCGTTATTTAACTGCCCTTAATTATTAAACAGAGACACTAGCAAAGATAAAAGTTTCTATTGTTACTTTATGGTAAATCTACCCTATATCTGAATGATTATAATTATGATATTGAAAGTACATTGCAAGTTCTAATAGGCAGATGCAATTATTACCTCTCACTGTATGAACTACATATAAAATCCACAATAATTTGGGCCAAATATAAAAATAAGTCAGATACAAAAAAAATAAAAAAAATATTATGATTAACCATACATCCTACACTAGATAATAATATTGGTTCTCTGATATGTAATCTAGCGTTACTATCTAAGTTTTTTATGAGCGGCTAATCACAGACAAGCATGTTACGTAGAGTGCTTGATAAAATGCAATTAAACTACATTGATAAAATGGTATTAATCTGTTTGTGAATCAAGTTGTAATAGCATAATATGATTTAGTCCTAAGATGAGAGGCAGACAAACCCTTAATACTGCCCTCCTTTTGTAGTAGGTCAAACAAAAGGCTTCTCTACATTTGAAAATGGCACACTTTACTGTTTGCAGTAAACTGTATCTCCAAGATTTGAAATTACAAAAAACCCTACCAACACTAGTGAATGACTCCCAGCTGTGATTGTATGTCTGATGAATGATGTTGTTATCACAAATGAACCTTACAATGTTATTTGGAATCTAATTTGCAACAACTGGTCCTATAGTATTCAGTATTATTCGAATTTAAAAAATATATTTGAAATAAAATTCAAAGGACTGAAACATTACTTACTTTGTCAGAAAATTATTGTAAAGATACAAGATATTTCAATCATCATTAAAAACGAGTTTAAAGATAATTTGTTTGTTTGGGTATAACGATTCTGATTGTCCTTGGGCGTTAAACAACCATTATCGGTACTTGTTGGATAAAAGCATATCAATTTGATTCTGAGATTTCGTGACAAAAATCTATAATCCATATAGTTACAACTAAGCCTATATATCAAGTTTTCCCCAGAGACAAACAAGTGTTTGAATTGCTAATCGCTTTGTAATAATGCGGTCGTTAAAATTCAAACGTGTTTTAAGTCGCGCAATTAAACTTACAACTCATCGCTGGAGCTCTGGTTCGAGTCGTAATTGATCGGAAATCCAACTTTCTTCTTCCAGTCACCGTCTGGCATATCCATTATCACTACACTACAAAATATTCTGGTTGCAATATTAATTTTCCCGTCACAACATCATGTTTTAAGTTTATCACTAAATTAACACTAATCACCAGCACAAATCCGTATAGAGATGCAATATAATGCAATTGACATTTTAGCACTGGATCGTAAAATAAAATTTATTGGATAAAACGTATGTAGATAGAATTTGCAATTTACTCAAAAACCACGTCTTTCAGCTGATAGCGTTACGACGAAAGTTCAAAAACATTTAAATGTCAAACACTCTTTTTTTTTTAGGGATGATATGACCTGGTAACTAAGACTTTTAGGTCATGTCTTATTTTAATTTATATTCTTATTTTTATGAAAAATTATAAAATGGAGTGAAATGAAATGAACATTATTAATTTGAGACATTAATTAACTGGGATGAAATGAAATGGAGTGAGATGAGATGATATGGGGTGAAATATAATCTCAGTAAAATGGTGGTAATTTACGGCCATTTTTTCAGTGGACTTTTTGAAAGATCCCGAGAAGCTACGTCCAGCGGCTTTGTTTCATTTTCCCACATTTGTGCACTTTCACGGATATTAAATAGTTAATAAGCCACCGTTATTACACATTTAAACCTGACGAAACATTAAATAGACAAAATAAAACAAATCACACAACTTCACTCCTCGAGTTCCCGCCAAAAAGTCCCCCGAGTGTAGTTTAGTTACTTGTATTGATTTAAAAAATCAACATTTACTATTCTATTAAAGTTCGAAGCATCTTTTTTTTAAATGATAAATAAGTGAACGAGCTTACGACCCACCTAGTGTTATGGGGCTACCAGTGATAACATGTATATTTTTTTATCTACCTTGAGGCATGAGGTCGAAGCCTAAATTTAATCGTTGGCTGTCCCACTCTTTTAATCGGGACGCAAGACTGCTTTGCGACAGAAATAGGCAGGTCAACTATGCGTGTGACTTACGCTCTACTGCCAGTAAATAATCAGTAAATTGAGAACGTTCCTGGTAGAGGTCGTTTATCAACGTGTGTCAAATACGCAAGTCGTGACTATGTATTACTGGCATATGCGCGATCGTCGCGTTAGCGATCGTTCAGTTCGTTTATCAAGTTATTTTACCTTGCCAATTTGGAACACTTAGATTAATATTGTTGAAAACTACTGCTGGCCAGCAGTACAGTGAGTTGCGTCAGTTTCCATATCGCCTTTAATTTGTTGTCGTTGACTTTGGTTTTCAGTCGACCACGGCAGAAACGTTCAAACTAATAATGAGCCGTGCGTTCGTTTAATGTTTATTAAGTACACGTATTTAATGTCATTGTTGTGAGCCGTTTGCGCGGCATTCCTACCGCGACGGAACTTTTCTATAATTATTCGTATTGTTACGTCGGTAAGAGTAATTTCATCTATCGCCGAGTAGTCGAACGAATATCGAAAGATCTAGTAGCACTTAGAACGCTCGAGAAGTACAACGCCATCTATTGTCAGATAGCGGAAACACAATACTCGAAATGTGTGGAATATTCTCGATAATTCTAGGAATGTGGTATCGGCTATAAAAGCGTTGAAGAAATGGCACGCAGTCACATTTCGACAAAGCGGCACGACACGAGAACCCTCTCATCGTGGCCGCCGGTAACTACATTCCCGATCCTGCTGACAAAATGGAAAACAGTCGACGTCGCCCAAAACATGTTATTTCGGATCCTTCCGATCCACTAACGGTGCTTTTAGATACCTCAAGCACCGGTCATCGTTCTCGTCGAACCCGTCGTTTGCGACGAAGGGCTCGACGAGTAAATTAACCCCCAGACATAGCCTGCTGAGTTTCTCGCCGGATCTTCTTAGTGGGTCGCGTTTCCGATCTGGTGGTAGATTCTACGCAGCACGGCTCTTGCTAGGGTTCGTGTTAGCAACGTCGTCAGGTTTGAGCCCCGTGAGCTCACCTACTAGTTAAGGTTACGCTGAAATAGCCTCTCAAGGCTATCAGCACAGGCAGGAAAAAAAAAAAAACGCGCTGTCAGTCAGTACTTAATCGGAACTACTCGAAGCGAAGTAGCGAACGGATCACAGCATAAACAGCATTCAATATTGCAAATAAAATTCCTATAAATTTAAAATTTATATCCAGACTTACGTAAATTAGTTTTCAAATGGGCAGTATTGTAAAACCACAAATTCATAGGGTGAGAATTACCTGACGTAATTAGTTTCAAATATTAAGTGTATTATTTATGCTTATTATGTGGAATCTATCTATGGCATTCTTTGAAAATAGAGTTTAGAGAGAATTTGAAGATAGAGTAGAGGTAGGGAGCATCATCTTGTTCACCTGTAAACAGCAAGTTAAACATTAACTTGCTGTTCAGGAAGACTCACGGAATATCAAGTTGAAATTATATGGTAGTTTAATTATATAGCAGTAGTAGTAGTAGTAGTTGTTGTAGTAGTTTTAAGCAGAGTGAAGTAATGTGTGTTAGTTTAAGGCGCTGTTTTTAAGATCTTTCCACTTGCTATTATGGCGTTACCCAGGGACGTCTTAAACTAGGCTGGGGCCCTTGGGCACACAAGAATTTGAGACCCTTTTGGAAAGTAATAAAAGCGAATTATAATAACATTTTTTTACTGAGTATGACCATTTATTATAGGTAATCAAATACAGTATGATTTAATATTTCATTAATGATATTAGAAAGCTGCTGGTTTTTTGGTTACGATTTCGATAACGGTTTCTTTCGGGATGTCGTTGAGCAAAATCTTCTATTATAGGCATAGTAGGTATATGTAGATACCTTCTGATTACTGATTTGTGAAAAAAGTGTAATGTGCCCGACAAAAATGTTTTGAGAATAAGCGTGTGAGAAAAATTGTCGGTCTTTCGGGGCCCCCTGAGAATAGGGGCCCTGAGCACGGGCCCCGTGTGCCCTTATGGTAAAGACGGTATTGGCGTTACCTTAATTTGCTCCCTTTCAGCGAACACTTTATTATACAATGAGATGTTGTTCCTTACTTCTACTATATCCATTATGACGGACCCGTCAAAAAGTTCCTAGCCATAATCATGACGTTTTTATCGAGCGTTATTATTGAGCTCACGGGGCTCAAACCTGATGACGTTGCTAACACGAACCCTAGCAAGAGCCGTGCTTCGCAGAATCTACCACCGGATCGGAAACGCGACCCACTGAGAAGATCCGGCGAGAAACTCAGTGGGCTGTGTCTGAGGGTTAATTTACTCGTCGAGCCCTTCGTCGCAAGCGACGAGTTCGACGAGAACGGTGACCGGTGCTTGAAGTACCTAAAAGCACCGTTAGTGGATCGGGAGGATCCGAGATGACTTGTTTTGGGCGACGTCGACTGCTTTCCATTCTGTCCGCAGGATCGGGAATGTCAATTTCATCATATTATATCATCATCACAAAATAAATGGGAAAAGACAGGAAATAATCACAAAAAAAATTAAATTAAAACTTTTTGTATTCGACGTTTACGTCAGCTTCTAGGAACTTTACAACAACGAAATAGGTAAACAAAAGAAATTGAAGGAAATTGAAATTAGTTTTCACTAGGTTTCTACTCTTATGAAATTATAAAAATTACACACTCATATTAACAAAGGAAAGTCGGTGTGTTCATTTTTCATCTTGCTGAATGCAAAATTAAACTATTTGTTGTTCATCCAAATTAAGTTGTGGATCATTATTTTGAAGTTGGAACACACGGTCAAGATTTAAAAAAGGATGGGAAAATGCGTGACATAAATATTATGTCTAAGTTTAAATTATTAAACAAAATGGAGAACCCGCAAATTTTTTTTCATATAAATTTTATTTAGATATTTTGTTAACAAATTTTACCGCTTTTCATTAACAGTGTTCAACCGCTGAAATATAACGGCCAGACGTAGTGAGGGTCATCGTATTTATAACCGGGCATCCACGGCCAATATTTCATTTGATTTGATTTCATAATATGTATTTTGCTTGAATCCCAGTTTTCACAATTATCAATGCAAACATTGAATGTTACCACGACCAATATTAAACTCAACAATAATAGAACTTTGAAGAAACTATTAGGCATGGTTAGTTTTGTAAATTTTTTTTGAGAACTTTAATTAAGAAACTAATGTTTGTACTCAATGACTTGATTTAGTAGCGTGAATGTCAGTATAAATGTCAAGTTAGAGATTTTATAGGGTTTGTTATCTTTTTTCTTTATTTCGTGAAGTCATTTTCTTTCTTTCTTAATGAACATGATATAACGCGGTTTGTTCATTGTTTATAGTCAGACATTGTTTGGAGTTTTCACGTAGGAAGCTATGACATGGATAAGTATCGTAATTAAGTTTCATATTTTTTTTTATTGCTTAGGTCGGTGGACGAGCTCATGGCTCACCTGGTGTTACGTGGTTACCGGAGCCCATAGATATACAACGTAAATTCCGCCACCTACCTTGAGATATAAGTTCTAAGGTCTCAGTATATTTACAACGGTTGCCCCATTCTTCAAACCGAAACGCATTACTGCTTCACTAGGTATAGAAATAAGCAGGGTGGTGGTACCTACCCGTGCGGACACCGAGAGAAAATGATGAAAGCATTTGTCTGTTGCCAAAGGACAAAAAGTCTAAGAATTATGAAATAAATAAGGTCTGACAATTTAAAATATTGAAACATATCGAATAAAAAAAATGAGAATTAAACACTGGTAGGTACTTTATATACAACGGCTGTGTGATTTCACGTTAAAATAATTCTTCTAGATGAACTTCATTCTGTAAATTCTCTTGACTAATGAGTTCAAATCGCCCACGTTATTCATTTTCCAGTTCCGACGGATTCCTGCCAATATCAAGCCAATCTCTAGCTCTTTCTCTCTTTACCTTTTTCTGGTAGACCACATTTCCGTCCTTCGTAATGTACGAGATCACGGGTGTTAAGACCTGCCTTCTACGATGCACTCTGCTGGATCTTCTAAAGTCCTCATCAGAACAAGATTCACTGTTAGAATCTTCTATTACTCTTTTTGGGGAACGTCTTCTATGATATCTTGTCTTTTTATGGTGTTTGGGTACATACGGCATGACCACGGCCGGGAGCCTTTGTTGAAATGGGAAATGCATGGGCATCTGTTGCGGTAAAGATGGTCCGAGGGACTGGAAAGGATTTCCGTTTGGCTGGGACATCTGGAACTGGACGGGAATTGGGGGGAATTGAGCATTGATGGACGTAATTGTTGTTAATAGAACCAGGATGATCATCTGTAATCAATAAAAATGTTAAATCTAACCGAAAAACGTTGTATCATGAGATCATCGACATAATCGTTGCCTCATGCAAGGTACATTATAAAAATGGGCTCATAAGTATTATTTTAAGTCTGGTAATGTTAACGCCTACTAAATTTTAATGAGCAATGTTGAATTTTTTCATTATGTGTACCTACACCTTCGATCAATAATACTACTAGATTAGGGATCAGGAACATAAATAAGACGCTCGAGTGGCCACGTTTTCAGACCCGAAAACATCTTCATTTCTTAGAAAAAAGGTTAATAATGTTAACGACTTCAGTTTATTATAAACCTTAATGCTTAAACATAAAGTTTAATTACCATTGCAAAATATATTTATTTAGGTCCTTTCGTCAGAGAAAGAATATTGTGGCATAAATTTAAAATGTCACTTGAACATAAAAAGTCATCAGTACAAAAATATTTATTCTAAAGTGATACATAAAGACTAATCAATAAGGTTAAAAATATTTGTTTAAAATTTCGTGCTTATTGTATTGTGGAACTAGATGTAGTTCTTGGTATTACATTTCAATGCTCAGAACACAGTAAGTATTGAAAGACGTAGAGTTGCAGAATATATTTGTTTTAGGTTTGTTTTGTATGGTCGCAACTATTTTTGACCGATTCAAAAAAGTTGTAGATAATATTTTACATTGCCGCTATTACAACAAATAGGTAATAAATAATAAAATTGAATAAAGTAAAAAAAAAAAGAAAGGAAACAAGGGAACAACAACGTTTTCCACGTATTCTTTATACAGAAGTAATTAAAACAATTTTTTTTTTGTTTAATTACCTTTAAACAGATTCAGCTTGTTATAAAGCTGTTTTTTAGAAGTCATTTTTATATGAGCGGTTTCTTTTTTACAAATATAATGTAATCTTATATTAAAGAATTTTTCTATAATCAGTTTAATTTAGGCTTATTTTATGGCTGTGTTCGTTTCCCCCAGAAAACAAATCCTTTTCAGCATATACGCTTAAAATATTTACACATACATATAAAGTTTTTATAATACTTTTTTGCATTGATTTGCCACCACCATTGAACAATTCTAGAATTTTTATAAGGGTTCTATATTTCTTATCCTCCTTTCGCGACAATATATATCCATTGTGCACAGTGAAAAGGGGCTACTAGGAAATCTACAAACAAAAATAACATTATAAAATAACAAAACTACTCTATGCATTCCCTGTTCAAGAATAGGTGATGTTTGTTACAATAGTTGGTGCCTTGTTGCAAACATTGGCCAAACAATTACAATATTCGTAAATTGAATTTTATTTACTATATAATTCTGTTTATTATTTTATGAAATTCACTTAATAATATAAACTTACCAAAAAAATATATTCCTTCCAAAACCTTGGTGTTACGGTGGTTTTTTACTCCGTTTTTGAACGCGCAGTGCAGCGGTTTGACGTCTTAGTGTTGGCTATGATTGGACCATACTAATTTGAAATAAGACCACAAATTTATTTGTGGTCTTATTTTTCGGGCCGTTTTTGAAGCGCTTATCGCGAATCTAGTAGTATTATTGATCGAAGACCTACACCATTACACCTTAATTAATGGCCGTGCCAAGCTAACTTGTTTCGCAACTTAAAAATTAAGAAAAACCTGTACCTATAGAGAAAATTCAAGCTCAAGATCGATTTGGAAGTTTTATTCAAAAAACCCAAGCATTCCGACATTCAATCAAAAATGATATTTTATATAGATTATTGATATGCATGATTAAGTGCAGTGGAGGTTAAACATTAATTCAGCAAACCGACAGATTCTCTTCACAAAATATTACGAAAATTTCATGATGATTTTAGCATGTTTATTCTATTGACCGATAAACAACAATGTTTATTACGCTTTAAGCATGTTATAATTCAATTATTATTTCTTATTCTTACCGCCGTGAACGAAATTGCTCGATTGGAAAATTAACACGAAAAGATATTTGAAGTCAATCTGATTAAACTCGGTCGTGTAGGCGAGGAAGGCAATGTTTAACTGTTCAGTGCACACGTTCTTTTAGCTTTATATACTATTAGGACCAGTGTACTTAGTGCGAGTTTTTTAACGTTCTCGATAGCGTAAAAGTTAGCTCATATTTGTATGGAATGGGATCGTTTGCGTACGTTTGCCGCTAGGGGCGCTGTTCCAACTGCATACAAAGTTGGATTAACTTTTAGGCTATCGAGAACGTTAAAAAACTCGTACTAAGCACACAGTTTGGGGAGGCTTAAACGACAAAAGGTAGATCTTCCACCAAGCGGTTGATATCGCTCGGTAGACCGACGGTCCGAATGTTGTTGTTCGGAATTTGTATATATGCAAGCTTATCTTGAAAATGTAGTAAGCGAGATTCAGGCATCTGTCAAAATATCTTGCGTTGTACCTAGTCAGGTCATAAATTCTGTCACATGTTTAATGTAAAATAATTGAAACAAGTTTATTCATTATGTAACCATTCATATACCAAAATGAACTTAACAAAACATAGATTCTTATGACACTAAAATTTATTCAAAATGACCTCCGTGATTTTGAATACAGGCCTTCAATCTGCGCGGCCAGTCGTCTATCGCAGCACGAACGAGGNAACGCTGTGCACACAGTGAGTCCTGCATCGTCAGAGATTGAAGACGGTCATGACATCGAGGTGAACGTGGACGTCCACCAGTCAGGAGAGGCCGTATTAGAGGCGACTCCCTCTTAAGTCAAAGTCGATGGGCGGAGCCATTGACGACGAGCACTCACGTGGACTCGTGACGTCATCTGGAGGGGCAACTCGTCATCTGGAAGGGCAACCGACCGACCAGCGGGGACATCACGCCACCTCGGATCACTTTTGCTGGAAGCGCGCGCAGCGTTCACTTGTCTTAGATTTAATATTCTGTGTCGATCGTTCCTACCCACTTTTGTATTTTTTTTATTTATTTAAATTATTAAGCCGTTGCCAAAAATACATTAAAAGTGAAGTGAGAGAACACACGACATATTTTGGTTCATTAGAATCTCGTTATTTAGTTGTCCTTAAACTAACGAGACTTAAATCACTCAGATGTACGATCCTAATTATACTATCTCATTTGAGACCAGATAAATGTTTCCGATTCTTAATTTTGCCTGTTCGGCTTAGTAAATACTTCGTTGACATTGTGTAATAAGCTATCAAATGTATTATTAACTTCGTTTAGTAAGATACATGTAACAAAGGTATTTGTTAAAATGACAAGAGCAATTAAGAATTATTCACGTATCTAGAATATACCTGAGGATGAATATTGAATGTACAAACCACATAGATTTGTATCGCCTTACGTTAGCACAGATATTAAACACCAGCGACCTTTAGATTGTGTCATAATATAAAATTATTTGTATTGGATTTCATCTGTTTCACGATCTCATTGAAACTATGAACATTCGATTTTCTAAGTAATACTGCTTATAACAAACGTTTTAAGTCTAACTTCAATTTAACGGCCGTCTGGTGTAGTGGTAAGTGACATGGTCACTACACAGGGGGGTCGCGGGTTCGAATCCGGCCAAGGGAAGATATTTGTATGATAAATATAGAAATGTCTTTTCCACAGTTATGGATGTTTCAAAATTCAAATTCAATATATGTATTATTAAATATATGTATGTGTATAATAAAAATCTTACATTTATTTCCGTTATCTGGTACCTGTAATACAAGTTCTTTACGAACTTAGTACGGGACCAGTTAATGTGGCGTGATTGTTAGTAAATATTTATATTTAAAAAAAAAAAAATATCATATTCGAGGTTTGTAGTCTATACTATAAATTACGAATAGGCTTTCATAGGAAAACGAATGTTAGCTTTGTAACCCATACATGGAAATTCCTCTGCTCGCCTCACAGAAGTACTGCATCTGCTTTAAATTTCAGTTTATTAAATTAAGAATTAAAACCAGTATATTAATTAAGCTTTTCAACATTTTCTTTAAATAAATGCCAATTTTAAATATCAATGGACTTAGCTTAGACACTATAGAATTTATATTAAGTCTGTACCAACATTATTAACTAGTAAGCAAATCATATAAATAGCGTAACAAAGAACATAATCCTTCAAATACAAAAGTAAATTCATTTTACAGTCACATTAATAAAATATTTTAATATGAAAAAACATTTTAACGAATTTCACTTCCGGAAAATATTTCGTATTATTTTCATTAACGAACAATGAACAGAATCTTATCGGCTTATAAACTTTCCTTTTATGTAAACTTTTATGGACAGCCTCAAAGTCGCAGGTACACGTTGAACCGCGAACAAACCGAGCCAAAACCGTGGGACTGCAGTAATGCGGTGTGAACACGTACAAAATGTTTGCTTTCCTTTTGTAGAGCTGCTCTTAGGAGCGGTGTAAGTCATAAGATAATAGCGAATTTTTGACGTGAGATACTAAATATTTATTTATATATGCCTAACCTCGAGGGCCATTAAGCAATAAAAAAAAATCGAATCTTCAACATCAAATCTATTTTTTTTAAAACTTAGATTATACTTTAAAATACTTAAATAAATCAATAAAAGAAAGCCTGAGAATATACTGTACATCGAGTTATATATTGAGCAATTAGTCATTCCTTCATGTTATTTTAACAGTTGCCTTAAATCGCTAAGTGATCGCTTTTACCAATACTAATTTTACCGTGACGAAAGTTGTAGGAGCACTGACAAAATAAAATCTAAATACTTAAATAATACTTCAGTAGCTGCGATAAATTATTAATTTGTTATTAGATCTATTTGGATTTGTTTTCATTTTAAGGGATGATAGGTGAGTTCCTCGCTATATTTTGTAAATTTATGCACATAAACTTTTAAAAGTTCAACGTATTTCGATTAATATCCCCCAAAGAAAAACGGGGCATCAATTTAAGCCATTGGTAAGTAATCATTTGTGTACATTCGATGCATAAAATTGTGTATACCACAAATCGCTTTTTCTTTTGATTTGTTCCTTTCAAGAAATCGTAGGAACGAACGGGGAACTTAGAGACTTTTACATTTATTGTTATTTGAAGTAGCGGTGTTTGCCAGTTCTAGACTACTGCAAGATGGAGAATATGGATTTCAAATGCATTCTGTTCTATTCGTTATTTACGAGGGATTTTAAAGCTATTTTTCAATTCAATTCTCAAAGTTAGAAAACGTATTTTCATGTGACATTCCTTTGAAGTTTGCTCCTTTATATGTTTTGCATAATTTGGCATCGTTCGTATTTCTGACTTCGAAATCGTTGTATAAACAGTTTACGCTATTTTTGTATTATTCTTTATGATATGTCTGATAAACTTTAACATTAAAAGTTTTTAATAAAAAAAAAAAAGTATTTAAATGTATGTAAATATATTTTTAATGAAAATTCACTTAATCGTGTCTATCTTTATAAAGTCGTGATATTATTTTATTGAAATTTACTAGATGCAATCTGTGAAATGAATAAGCTTTCAAAATAAATTTTAAAAGAGTACTGACTAAAATTCCCTGAATATTCCTAACATTCGACGAAAGCGACGAAGCGAAAAATACAATTAAAAAAGTATGAAAACTCTTAAATTAGTACGTAACAAGTTGGTCGTAGGCGATAAACCGCGTCGACAGATCCGGAGATTCGTTCGCGTAATCAAACGTAATCCAGTTAAAACTTTTCCAATAAGCCGCCCCCTAGTGATGCATTCCTCCGTACAGATATCTCGTAAAATGTCCGACGAAAAACATCAAACTTGTTGGTTAAAAATGGAATACATGTACCTAATATTTAGCGTAATTAATACTCACAGGCGGACTTTACATAATGCTATTGCTTTTTAAATATAATTTTTAAAAACCTTGATAATTAATGTTTAAAATTGAAGCCGTAATTGTTATAATTACCGCGTAATTACCGATGGTGTAATAAACGGTAAGATTTTAGTTATTTAGGCTGAAAACTTTATTTCTCGTCTATTCTATAGGATTTATTTTAATTAAACATTATAAGTTGATTTGTTTAAACATTATTATTTTCTTAATATAAATATTTTCGTCATAGAAAGCACTCCAAAAGGGTGGAAGAAACATAATTTTCTCGACATCTTGGTAAACTCAACGCACCATTTAACTAATGAGATAAATTCCGTTGCGGCGATTTTTACCCTCGAGAAATTGAACAAGTAATCTCTCAATCTTTTAATGACGTGAGAGATGAACTCCGTCAAGATCGGCGTCGGATTCTGGGGTCTCCGGGATTACGAAATGTCATTTCGTTTGGAGACTTAATTATATAATTTTGGTATCTGGATACGTGACGAATCAAATTTAATATGACATTGGAATGAGTTGTTCTGATATAATACTAGTTTAATTATTCTTTGACGGAAACTGATGGGTTTTTGTTTTACAATAAGTAATAAACGTGAGTTAAGGAGAACGGTGGCATTTTCTCACCCATGCGAGCATACATTGTGCTATCTAAGGTATCCTATCTTTATTCTCTAATAAATAATAACCGTCATCACGTAGACTATACATTAGACACTGTATAGCCATGATACTAAGACTATACATAAATAATAAAAATCTTACGTTACGGACGTTTTTTCCCGGTTAGGGTACCCCTCCGCATCGTCCCACAAGGAACTTCGTTCCAAAAATACCTACAGTAAATACATCAATACGTTTAACAAAAAACTTAATACCTCTAATACATTAGAAGCTTATACAAAGTACAAAATTAGTCTCTGAAACGATGCTCAATGCGTGCCATCAGTCACTTCTTTACCCCCCAAACAAAATATACAAGCAATGGAATGGAAACGATGAAAAGCGTAATTCATTTCGTACTCTTAATAAGACGAAGAGATGAAATGGAAATTAAATTTTTTGCTATATCTAAAAAGATGTTCCAGGAAAATAATATTTTATTTTATTACCTAAAGTCGAAATAACTAAGTTGAAATGTGTATTTATGTTCCGTTATGGTCATTTTTAACGATAATATGCTTTTTGATAATAGTAGACGAAGCCGGGGTCTACTTAGTATTAAGTAGTAGATATCACAACGTCAATACCCTGGACTGTGGAGGGTATAGGTAAGGAGAACCATCTCAGTATATGAAAGAGTGTCCACTGAAGGGCAGCAAAATAAGATGGCGCCCTAGTAGCAAGTGGAAAGATTTTAAAAACAGCGCCATAAGCTATTACACTTCTGGTATATTCCGATTTGCACTGCGAGCACTGTAAGGTGTGACGTCAAATTAGTATACTATACTATACATACTATTTCCCCTTGCTACACTAGCGCTAATTCGGTGAGTTTTCGAACTATAATTTGCTGTTTACAAATGGGCATTTTTTCAACTTGTCCCTATACAAGATGGTGCTCCTTACCTCTACCCTCCATACTCTGGACCACACCTCGAAACATGAGATCGAAATCTCAATGACGTATAATGACTGACCCAAATTTACAAACTGAAACGTATCACTGCTTTGCTGCATAGTTTCTTTTTTAAAGGATTTTATGACCTGGTAACTGAGACCTTTAAGTCATGTCTTATTTTAATTTATATTCATATTTTTATGAAAAATGATATTATGGAGTGAAATGAAATGAAGACGATTAATTTGAGACATTAATCAACTGGGATGAAATGAAATGAAATGAGATGATATGGGATGAAATATAATCTCAGTAAAATGGTGGTCATTTACTAAGATTTTTTCAGTGGACTTTTTGGAGGATCCCGAGAAGTTACGTCCAGTGGCTTTGTTTCATTTTTCCACATTTGTGCACTTTCACAGATATTAAACAGTTAATAAACCACCATTATTACACATTTGAACCCGAAGAAACACTAAATAGACAAAATAAAACAAATCACACAATTTCACTCCTCGCGTTCCCGCTAAAAGTATTTGCTGCATAAAATATTCAGCATGATACCACCCACCAATAATTAGGCAAATATACCTATGTATTATATTACGTGTTAGATTTTCATTGCACAATGTTAATATTTCATTGACGTCATTCGTGAAAACGTGTTAAATACATATGTTCTAAAAAAGTTATACCTACCCGCAGGATCTTTCAAGGCACGACGACTTAAAAAACAAAAGTAGACACTATTCATTTTTGAAATTTCAAATATAACCGTACTTATTTGCGCATTTGCTTGTAGCCTTTCATTTTTATTCATTTTATTGGTAGAGTCGTACAAATTAAGTGCGAAGTCCGAAAATAATAAATATCGTTCTAAATGAACGAAGCGAATTCGTGTATAAATATTAAAAGAGTTTATGGTAAGAGTAACAATAAATTGAATGCGTTTTAGCGTTCCGTCCCCTCAAGAACGGCAACAACGATTCGGAACAGAAGGTTCACTTTGTCTATCACACATTTAATAACGCTTTTAATGACAGATTACTGCAAAATGATAATACAATTGTATTAACAAGTTAGCTCTAAAAAAAAACATTTAGTATTCCTTTTAATTCACAACACTTTACAACAATCTAAACGCAAACTCTGGCCACTTTATTCATAAATCACGCGACATACTCGCACGTCCATAATTCTACAAAACAATTCTAAAAACTTTTACTATGTAATGGTAAATTCCACCTATTTTATCCTCGACATTACTTGGAAATTTATCTTTGGACATAAAATATTTTAAAATTAAAATATTTTTAATATGTATTATGAAATTTTATTTGGTAAGTACGAAACATGCGACAAGTTTCTTAGTAACACAACCTGGAGCCGCTGAGCAATCATTTTTACAATTAATAACTAAGCCATTATAATAATAATAAACGTCATGGATATCATTCTCTAAACTAAATTAATACACTCAAAAACACAAATTTTTACGGGTTTATTTTTGAGCCTTCTGAAAAATCTATTTGTTGTGAACGATGACTCATTCAAAGTAATAGCGTAACGGTTGCCCAATAGGCTTTCTGCGAAATTATACAACAAAACTCCCCCTAAATAAATGTGAATAGTTATTACATCAATAAAATAAAAAGTAATTGCATAGAAAAAGAAACAATGGATCTAAAATAAAGAGTCTTCGAATCATAAAATAGCATTGGGTTTCGACATTTAAAATTATTTATTATAGTAATGTACTCGACATTAAGATTTTTTTTTTAAATGTGTTTTTATCTGTGGTTTCGAAAGAATATATTTAGAAGTTTTTTTTTTAGTTCCTTCCCTGATTAACTGTTTCTAATTTTATAAATACCTATAAACATCTCATGAGGCATAACATAATATGATGTCTACTTAACAGTTTAGTTAGTAGTAAAAGTTACAAATTTTAACTGTCGTAAACTCACATAATTTCGTGAACAAAAAGAATGTACTATGCAGAAAGAGGCAGACCCAAAATATTTCAGATACGTTTAATAATAAAGAGGTTTTCGATGCTATTGTTTCCACGACTAATAGTAATGACGTTATGCCACATATAACCACCGACGTACCTTTATTATACTTAAAGAATCAACGAGCAACGAGGTACTAATTTAACTAATTTTGATTGATGAGACAAAAAAAGAATAAGGTCACCATACACAAAGGCAATGAACAACATGATTCATATAATGCAAAGTGGTTTTAAAGTAATTGAAACTTCCTTCCATTACGGAATGTTAACGATACGCCGTCGCCACTCGCATCGAGTGTGACATGTTCTTTATAAAAATATTCCCGTAGCGAATTTAATAACATGCAAAGACAGAAACACGGTGCAATTATTTTTAGTTTTTCTTATACAGTACCTATTTTGTTCGAAACTATTTATCCCGCTAAAATTTTATTTTCTCGTTTTGTTTTTCTTTGTTTATTTTTTCGATATCACTGGATGAGTAAACGAGTAAAAGTCATATATGCAACTGTCATAAGCCTTCAGACGAAAATACCCGACTGCTTTGCTGCAGAAACATACAGGATTTACATTCTTGTATGAACACCCCACAACCTAACAGTCAACTATGACTTAAATATGTTAAGAACAGAGTCTTTTCCTTACTGCATACCTTGAGAGCAATTAAGAAGAAAACCGCAAGATAATTGCAATGACGAAGTACTGTAATCTCGAATTAAAAATATCCTAACGCCTGACACAATATGTATGTAAAAAAATCGAGATGAGAAGTATGACTTAACTTCATTAGAAAAGGGCTCAAAATGGAAAAAAAATAAAAAAAAATAGTTCGCAAAAACAATAAGCATCCCAATATTTCGGATTACCTTGCTGTATTTATAATGAGCTGTCACATTAATTTCACCCGGACGAAGTTAAGCGAGACAGATCCAGCCACACAAGTTGTGATTTGAAACTGTATGAAAACAATTTTATTTATTTTCTCTTTTTATACTTTATACCCATAATTAGTAGAATTCATAACCGATCCTGTAGACCGAATGGTAAACAGTCGACGTCGCCCAAAACACGTCATTGCGGATCTTCCCGATCCATTAACGGTGATTTTAGGTATCACAAGCACCGGTCACCGTCCTCGTCGAACCCGTCGCTTGCGACGAAGGGCTCGATGAGTGAATTAACCCACAGACACAGTCTACTGAGTTTCTCGCCGGATTTTCTCAGTGGATCGCGTTTCCGATCCGGTGGTAGATTCTGCGAAGCACTGCTCTTGCTAGGGTCAGTGTTAGCATCACTCCGGTTTGAGCCCCGTGAGTTTCACCTACTAGTTAAGGTTACGCTGAAATAGCCTCACAAGGCTATCAGCTTAGGTAGGGAAAAAAAAGTAGAATACTGTGTTGAATTTAAAAGATTTTTTGTCATGTTTATTCTTTGTAACTTTTGTAACTAAAGCAGATTGGGTTGGTTCCTTTTTCGATAACTACGTTCGTATCATGGTGTCAGCAACGTATATAGTGTTCGTAAAATACAGTATATCTCTTAATCGATGTGCATGTTACACGTACGTGGAGTTCATTGACTTTAACACTTGCATTTTATAAGCGTAACTCACGATCCTTCTGGGGTCATATACGACCGGCTAGTCTGTATACAACAGAAGTAAGGGCCACGACGATATCAAATTAAAATACTATGGCCTATAATATATTGATATGTGCAGTCTTTTATCCAATAAACCATGTATTTATACATTCCCCTACACATATTTTTTTGTATTTTAATATTTATCTTATCCTATTTCTTGTATAAACGCACAAACATAAATAAGACGTAAGATAGAGTAATAAAAGAGTATTTCATGCATTAATAAAAAAAAATTATAAATAATAGTCATGCCAAAGTACAAAGCTTAAGTATATACAGTATTCATCAAAGCCCAATTAATCATCACGATGATTTAAATCTCTTTTTTATTATCGTAAATCCATTATAACTAACCTGAGTATAAGTTCACTGTAATGATTGTTCAGTGATTGACTGACATGCATGGGAAAGTGATGATTTTGATTGATTTAATATCTGAAAGTGAAGATCGTGTAAAGATATCGTGAGAATCGCGAAACCACGCAAACGTGCAACAATAAGGTTTACCGTCGAAATTTATGATTCATAATACTAAGGTGATTTTGATTATTCCTACAAAAACGGAATAGTTTGATTATTGATTTGATATTCAATAAAGAAGTGTAACTATTTTGTATTGCATGTGGGTCAACGAACTCATGGCCCACGTTCTATACTGTTTTCTATTCTATTCTATTCTTCAAGTGCTGGATAAAATGTCCCATAGATAATTATTACAACCGGTGGATGGGCCTATCAACCAGTGAGAATTGCTAACACTGGCCCTAGCAAGAGCAATATTTCGCAGTATCTACCAACGGATCAGAATCGCGACCCACTGAAAAGATACTCACTGGGTTGTGTCTATAAGATGTTTAACAACGCCGTGTCCTCGTCGCAAAACGCAGTCGCAGTGTTGTGGCATCGATGCTCGGCGACGACGAGTCGTGGAAGGCGATGCTCGACTTCTGCGAGTGCACCATCTCGCAGAAGGAGGCGGCGGGGCGCGTTAGAGACGCGCAAGCCCGCCGCCGTCGAGCGGGGCCAGGGAGGCGGATCTCGCCCAAGCCCTGGCCCTCTAAGTGTTTCGGGTCCCCCTCATATGTCGGTCTGGGGACCGGCGAGGGGGACCTAATAAGACGTCGTGCAAGCTGCTCTGCATGCGTTTTACGCAAGAGCATCCGGGTGATGGAAGGCCGGCTATCCTCGACCCACGCTGGTTCTGACCCAGCGGGGTATTCCGTAGGATAGCTCACTCTAACCGGCGCCATCTAGGCGGGCTCCGGATAGCCTGCCGACCGAGAGGGCGCCGGTCGTGGCGCCGACGACCGCCAGTCCGGCGTCCCGAGGGGGAGGGTGATGGGAGAGATGTGCTCCGCACTAAACACTTCACTTTCCCCCCTTTGCCTTTTCATGAGTTCTGTCTCATGTGAGGTTTGGACGTTGGTTGTTGAGCGACAGGAGGTTTTAGTCGGTTCGACTCCGACATGCTCTGCCCGCCGTCCTCAGTGGAGGGCGGAAGTCCGGCGATTTCCTACTGACAAAAAAAAAAAAAATGTTTAACAACGCCAAAAGTTACAAAGAACTTTCCATTGTTTACCTTCAAGTTTCACAAACGAAGCAAATAACATTAAAAATATTTTAGTTAAATTGAAAAATGATATAAGACAAAATCGAACACTCCATTAATCAAGATAATTCAATCTATAATTCCATAATAGTGGAAAACGACAGTAGTTTTTTAAACTTATAACGCTATTGGGTACTATTAGATCGAGCGTGATTCAGAGTGCTCTAAAGAAATAAAGTTCTCGTAAGGCTCCGCAGTTTGAATTACGTCGTGAAAGTAAAAATAGTGTTAAGATATCGTGAGAATAATTAAATTATATAAACGTTATAACGCATTTATTATTTTATTGCACGCTATTTCGGATTGCCTAATATACACGCGTAGAGCTGTTTCCTTTGATTATTAAAGCTATTTTTAAAGAAAGAATATCGAATTTAGTGTACCTATTTGTTAGGATATTTGGCTAATACTTACCTAATTTTGAAAAGAGATTTTTTTTGATAATTATTAGTATAAATAGTACGAGCCCTATATAATCTACTATATAATGTATGGCTTAGAACAAAAAAAGCTCATTGGAATTAAGAATTTATGTGATTATGTTGTTACTTTATCCAAACCGGGCAGAAATCAGCTTTGAAATTTCTTATTGCTTTTTTGGCAGACATAATGACCCACGTGATGGTAAGTAATTATTGTCGCTCATGGACATCAGCAACGCCGGTCACTGCCAAGTCTGAGTAGTTTCAACGCGTTTCACTAGTACTATGTAAAAGTACACTTGTGAAAGCAGAATAGGAAATAGGAAATAAAAAAGGGTCTTTGTTATTTTAGTGATTGATCGTGAGACTTAATCGCGAACTGTACAACTCGTGATATATTTACTTTTGATAGAGTATGATGAGAAACGATTCCTTAATTTTAGAAGGAACCCTATTTTATGCATCCGATAAAGAGAATTACTAAGCCGGTCTTTAGACGCCAACCCAAAAATTATATTTTTATCTATACTCAATAAATAAATAAAATATTTTGTGTATAATTGAAATACACTAATTTAAACATCATTTTGTGAATATTTTGCTGTGTTTATTTTTGAATCACGGGAAACGTATGTACATTAAGAATCTGTTTCGTAATTTTCGAATAAGTAACATACTGTTGAAATCTCCACTACAGAATTTACTACAGCTCCAGATATACCTAATTGTTACTATTTAACAGACTCTTAAATTAAGTCCTCTCCTTGGTGTTTCCGTAGTAATATGACATGCCCATATTCAGTTCATCCAGTAGTTTACTTTCACTCTTGGCTCTGCTAATATCCAAACAGCGGGCGACAATGAACAAACTAATCTGCCATCGATAGCATTCAAAAAAATTAGAACCGTTAATGGCATCAAACTTAATATCTGAAACATCCATAGTAAGTGTACAAATCAAAAAGTAATGTAACAAAAATCAACAATCACAAACAAAACAATAAAGTTTCTCTAAACAGAATGCGTGTATTCGCAACAGGCAAGCCGGATGTCTGTAAGTCAGCTTTATTTGGAAATTCACTAGAGACTCAATTCTGAGGGTATTACTGCCTGAATTCAGGCCAAATGCGTTGTGAGTAAAATGGATTTTATAGCCTACTTCACGAATAAACCCTTTTTTTATTGTCTACTTGTTGAACAGATGTGATGTTTTGTTTATTTTTCCACAAGTATTTTGACAGTAGTTCACGCGTTTAGCGTAATATGTTTTATTTATTGCCTGCAGACGAATCAGTGTTCTTAAAATATTCTCGCTACAAGATCCAACGTCCAGTTCGGGTACTCGTATCGAGTAATTGATTTAAACTATGCTCAATTTGACTATACCGTAAAAAAAAACATAATATTGTATTATTCGTAAAACTGAATCCACCGAATTCAATTTTGGTTTCTATTTTACTTTTTTTTTCCTACCTATTCTGATAGCCTTGAGAGGCTGGCTATATCGGCTTCACCTTGACGTGTAGATGAGCTCACGGGACTGAAACCGGATGTGTTGCTAACACTGGCTCTAGCAAGAGCAGTGCTTCGCAGAATCTACCACCGGATCGGAATCGCGACCCACTGAGAAGATCCGGCGAGAAATTCAGTGGGCTAATCTATTTTACATTTTAACAACGAAATGTACAGAATGGCTGCTATAAAAACTAAAAAAAGAACGTGCGTAAAATAGTACTGTTTTCAATCTAAATACTATTTATTGAGATTTGATTTCATTGACTTCACAATGTCGATTCGAATCAGAACAGATTTTTTAGCAATATAGATTAAATTAAAAATTTCTCGAGTCAATTTCGTTATAGAAAAAATTGAAAAACGTTCAGTGTTCCAAAATCTCTAACAATCTATGTACGTAATCGATTCGTTCTTGATTCAATTTTAATTTTAAACTCTTCAAACTTTTATTATTAAGCAATCATCATCAGCCTGTATCTCTTCACTGCTGGATGTAGGCGTCTCCCATAGTCCGCCACAATGAACGATCCTCCGCCTTCGGCATCCCATATATCTCCCAATCTCTCCCAGCATATCGACGCAAGTCATCGGTCCAACGGGCACGGGGACGCCCAAAGCTGCGCTTACCGGTACCCGGTCCTCAGTCCAGAACACGTCTGCTCCATCGGCCATCGGTTCTGCGACACGTATGTCCGGCTCATTGCCACTTCAGCTTGCTAATCTATAGGGCTATATCGGTTACTTTACGCGTATATAAATAATACTTTAATTTATTATTGACCATCACATTGTACTGAAACCAGTACTCCAACATTATTCATACAATTAACCATATAATCGTAAATAAAATTAGCGTAGAATCCAAATTCCCTTTGACTACATTTGTCCCCCGTGTTGTTCGTTACAATGAAAGACAACAACAAAGCTTTTTTTTCTATCGATTAATGAAACAACAAAGAAATGAATCATTAATTCATGTTAAGGAATGAACAACAAAAACATTTTAGCTCCCTCCGGTGGACGTTGAATCTTAATGCGTTAATCTGAATTTCAATGGCAAGAGTAATCGTGTCTCCGATAAACGATTCAATGATTACATAGATAGAATTCTTAATTGTTTGATCAGTAAATCTAGTAGATATACTTATTGATGGATCATTCAGAAAACGAACGGAAAACAGTAACTGTAGATTTAAATTCTCAAAACATTTTAACTAGTGGTAGGCTGTATTGTGCTATCTATTTCTGCCGTACAAGATAATGCCGTGAGAATGCCGTTAATTGACACTTCGGCCTCATGTCTCAAGATGAGTGGCGCCATTCAGTTGTGATGTCTATGGACTCCGATAGCTACTTAACACCAAAGGCCCATTAGATAGTTCACCCATCGAAGAAATTATAAGAACTGAGATACAAATCGCTTAGCTTTGAAACTATTTACGTTGTAAACTGTATATTATTATGTGGGGGGTAATTGTCTAATTAATTAACCCAACACTAAATGTGCTTGGAATTAAAACTGTACACAATTTACAAACCACAAAACAAAATGAAAACGAGTTAAAGATTTTGCTTCAACTATAGAAATGGTATGCAACAAAAAAACATTAACCGAAATCGCGAATCCCTGGCTTAGTCACGTTCGAAAAAGGCATTTTAATAATAGTAGGCGACATCGTTCGCACAATGGTAGGCCCGTACGATATTCCGTTTCAATACAAAAGCCTTGGGAAGCCACTCGATATCCGTTCTAATAAAAACCGGATACGGCAGGATACACCCGGATGCGATCACCGCAGATCCACTCATGTTCACAATACTTTTTGTTCGATAGTAAAAAAGAACTCCCCTGAATTTTCGAGGCACACTCCGTCAAAACCGCAGTTTATCGATTACGGTTTCACTTCGACTTTTTTCTTATGATTTTTTTTAAGTATCATTGTGTGCGCCATATTTTGTTTTTGCTTGTCGCCTTTACAGATATGAATCAACGTGACAAAATTAGCATTTCATGATTGCCTTTTTCTTGGTACCGCTTTAAATGTTGCTTCTTATTTTTATTATTTACAATAAGTTTACAATGGTACTTTTGCGTTCGCTTACAAATTATTAAAGCATTTAATAATTTGTAACTGGCTTACATACCAGTACTTAATTTTATACATGTTAATTTTAAGCTTGAATGTTTTGTGTGTATTGCTGTTGGTGTGTCTAAATAAATAAATAATAACACATTAAATATGAAAGAAGTCTAGCGTGTAGAAATGAAATGTGACGGATATCTGCTTCTCAAGTGGAACGTATTCGTGGACCAAAAACTGAATCCTCAAAATCTATACAAGAAATCAGATCCTTTTCAATGCGTATTTCCATACGTTGGTATGTTATTGAAGAGTACTCCTTAGAATTGCAAATAGGTCTCCGGGCGGGTCCTATTGAAATGTCAATTTGTTTTCTATCGGGGTTGGTTTGTTTGGCTACCCCGAGACATATCACCGCACAATTGTATACATTGGCTTCGTGTTGGCTAGATCAACCACTTTCGGTTTCATGACGTAACGATCTTTGCATAAAATTTTGCTATTGAAACCATTTAAGGCTCAAGTTTTTTTCATTTTGTTTTTTTCTATGTAAAGCCTCCTCTTTAATAAACTCCGAGTATGTTTTTTTTATTGCCGTGTAGGCAGAGGAGCATACGGCCCACCTGATGGTGAGTGGTTACCGTCGCTCATGGACGTCAGCAATGCCAGGGGCAGAGCCAAGCCGCTGCCTACCGAGTCAAGCCGCTGCCTACCGAGCCAAGCCGCTGCCTACTGTGTATGTTTCTATTATCATGAAATAAACTTCATTCACAAATCATAATTTAAATGTGTAGTACTTAGACTCTCGTCTTCAGTTCGAATCTTTTAAGTTTTGGTTTAATACGGACTTTCTTCACTCTCATTGTTCATTGAAAAGTGTAAATAAATAACGCACCATCAAAAGTGTATTTAGGTCCGATCTTAAATGAGTAATTCATTAAATTTATGACACATGAAATGAACTAACAGAATAACATGTTGTGTGCGTTACGCACGTTAGGTTGTAAAAGGAAATATACGATCGTTGAGTGCATTAGTTCAGAGCAGAAAGTTCTATAACCCCGAACGAGTGAGAATCCCCGTGGAGTAGACTCGCCCCCTGCCGCTTAATTCCACATTCCACTGCATACAGTCATGCTCAGTTATTCAGTCGAGTTCCTTCATAAAACTTATGAGTTTGTTTTATTAACTTGTTTATGCGCTGACGCTAATTGTGCCGCAGTCACAGGAATTTAGTAAGCCCTGACTCATCTTTAGATACTCTAAGCATTATTAGATTCGTAATCCCAAAAAGGTTTACTTATTATAAATAATAGTTTAAAAAAACTAAAAAACGCGCTTTATATAAAATTCAACTAAAAGATAGAAAATAAATTTTAATAAATTGAAAATAGTGTAAAAAAGATATTTTATTGTAAAAAAAGCGCTATTTATTTTTCATTTTTTAGTTGAATTTCAATTTTTTTTAAATATTGAATTGTCATCGGGTCTCGATAAATCTACAAAGTTTGAAATCTGACCGCTTAAAGTGGGTCAAAATCGCGTCTAAAGGAGTCAGTTACAAACATACATACAAGTGAAGCTAATATAAGGCGTGTAAAAATTACATTTTCTGTTCATATATTTACCGTAATACTTTTTAAAACTACCCACGAGTCGTTTATCTATGTCGCCATATTGCGATGTCGCTATTTTCACGGATTTTTTTGTAATTGATACAGTTCCATGTTCCTAATAACCTACACGATTTTTTGGTATTTCTCTCAACAAAATATTTCATTTACCTATACCTAAAACATGTACATCTCATAGTCCAATAATCGTCAGCAAAAGTGCTCTTAACGCGACGACAGCTCCGTAATCATCTGGTAAGCATTCGTTCGTAAAAGCAATATTTCTTGCGTACAATGTGAAAGTACGGCTTATTACGTCAGCAACTATTTGTCACGAGTGTGTACAGGAAAAGGGAATATTCGTTGGAAGAAGCCTTTCAAAGTTTTATTTATTTCGGGTCGACGCTATGAACTTTTCGAAGGTCTTTTAGCGTTGCATGGAGCGACGTAAATTTTAACTTTCTTAGATAGATTTATAGATACTTTTTGGTTGTTTTTTTTTTTATATAAAATTTAAAAATAACAGAACCTCGATTAGCCATTTCTAGACAGATTTTGTGCTGCAGTTGATCTTAAGTTCTAAGAGTCCATAGATACGATAATGTAGATGATATTGCACATCGCGAGATTCGTTTGTTTGGAATTACATATATACTGGCTCTAAAACTACAACTGATGAATTGCTTGCTGTGAAACATGCACCTTTACAAAGTGACATTTTAAATAAATAAGCAAGTACGAGTAGTAGTATTAGTACGAGTAGTAGTAGTAAGTATTTCTAAAAAGATTAATAAATTAAGACGTCCTATTGTTTACTATTCAAGTAGTGCAAGTGTAAGTGCAAGTGCAAGTGGTACAAATCATAGTGATGCGATTTTATGAGTTCAAAATCTGATATATTTTTTCTTTCTTCTGCGTGTTGACGAGATACTTCTACGATGAAAAGGTGTTAATGCGTAATAAAATCGAAGCCGTGAATCAAATTCATTTCTTTGCGTATATACCGGAGATGGGTGAACTTGTAATGAAGGTAATGACAACAGAGTATTTCTGTCGCGCAATGACTCTATGGGCTCTGGCATGAAGTGTATGAGAATTTTCGATCACATATAGAAACTCTTCGGCCCATTTAGACAAACAAAACCTCAAACTGAATACCTATGATAAAGAAGCGCGCGCATAATCTTATTTTGTTATTTCACAGTTTAAAGCAAATCTTTACACGTGTTCCTTAGTCCGTTACAAATTCTTAAACAGGGTTGTGCTGTATATGAAAACCTTTTAAATAGATTTGTTTTTGTAGCGATGGAAAAATTGTCTCACCGCCTACCTAATGTTAAACAGGCACTACAGCCCCTGGACATCATGGGGCGAATGACGAATGAGATCTGTCCTTCAAATCGGAGTACATCACAGCTTCGCGGTAGAACTGTATCTACCACATCAGTAAAACGTGATACATTCATATTTACGTATTGTATACATATTTGGTTTCAATTGGAATAGGATACATGTTTGAATAGAGAGTAAATAAATATTCACTGTCTAAATTTCACTGAATTGCCTTAAACTCCTTTGTCTAATTTTATAGCATATTATTTGGACATAAGTGTATTCAAATAAATAAAAAAATAGTTTTTAGAATCGCGTTGTTATAAAAATTATTTCAACCCTACACTCGCGAACAGATACACACTGTTATGAAATCTTACATGTGCTTTGGTTATTACGCAACCGACTTATAAAATTACAATGGTCGCTCTCACATGTGTTAAGTCAGTTAATGAAAAACAATAAAATATAATTAAACATTTGATCATAATGTCGCATGTCGGGAATTTACCGAATAGGACATGTTCTTTGTGAAGATTACGATTTTTGTTTATTATTATTGGGATTTTGATAGAAAGCTTATTTTTCTGTTTTTATAGCATCGAAGTATTTTCTTACATAAGCTGTCAATAAAAGTAAACAATTAAGAAATTTGTAAGTCAATGTGCCTCACGGGCATATGTAATAGACAATTTTATGTAATCGCAAAAATGATTACAGATTCCCCTATAAAGTAACTGTACTAGTACACTCTTTGCAACTGAAGACATGAGTGGATGAAGGGGATATGATACAATTTGTTAATTTTGAAAAACAGGCAACAAACTTTTGTTGTTATTTATATTTTAAACGTACTTATGCCCATACATATCTCCTTCATCCACTCCAGAGTATTGTTGTTTGGAATCATTTAAAATTAAAGAATACGTTAAGTGCCCATGGCAGTTTCATTCAACACATGCAATTTCTAAAAATAGCCTTTATTCCTGCAGTTTTAAGGTCTGATATGGTTTATAGGCACATAGCACCTTCATTCAATATAAAAACTCAAACTTCTTAAAAATTGTACTTAACCTCTTCGTCCATTCATGTCTTCAACTATTCTTTATAATATTCTTCTTATAATAATCTTCTATCTTTTTATTTCGAAAATCGAATTACTTTTTTCGAATAAAAAAATTAACAACAAAATTCAAAAAGGTCGAATATCACCACATATTATAACAAACGTTTGCTTCTTTCATTCATGACACAAATATGTTTACGACTTCCCATCAACAAACCCTTTGTATTAAGATTTCGTAATTGAAAGATTTTTTAAAATAGAACGTTCTTTGTTCAAAAATAGACCGTTGGAAGTTTGGCATTGAACAAATTACTATACAACGCCATCGCTTCACATTTTGAACTTAAGATATTTAACGGGCACACAAAATAATACTAATGTTACGAATATATTACAATACATAATGTTGTTTTTTTATAGAAACATATTCATATTTTCTTCGATATCTTCTTCTTCTATACATATATATAAAAACTAGCTGACCCGGCAAACGTTATTTTGCCATATATAAGATTTCTAGGGAATTTCTAGTGTAGAAAACGAAAAACTAACTTATTGTAAGGATGTGGTACATTAGTGAAAGAGGTATATAGCGCTGTGAACGATGAGGGAATATAAAATTATCAAAACCTCATTTAACGACATAATGCCTCAAAGTAACAAAAAAAAATGTCCAAAAAATAAATGTGGTGGAAAACCCTTATCACTTAGGGGTATGAAAAATAGATAGTAGCCGATTCTCAGACCAACTGCACATGCACATAAAATTTCATAAAAATCGGTCGAGCCGTTTCGGAGGAGTATGGAAACGAACATTGTGACACGAGAATTTTATATATTAGATGAATTGCTGTTCGTTAGTCTCGCTAAAACTCGAGAACAGCTGACCGATTTGGCTGATTTTGGCCTTGAATTATTCGTGGAAGACCAGAGACGGTTTACAAAATAAAAAAATGCTCGGAATTATGTAAAAAAAAATGTTTAAAGTTATTTTATAGAAAAGTTTAGGTCTGTTATTTATCGACTGAGGCACTACGAAGTCTGCCGGATCAGCTAGTTTATTTAATAAAATACGACATTATTCACACACTTAGATGGTATTTGAGTATTAAGCAATCGAATCGATTACAATAAGTTTATTTAAATAATACTTATGAATGATTCATACGTTTTGTAATTGTTATAAATAATTTTTATCACGTATTCTCTCTGTGCTGACTCCGGACCTTGACAAGGAATGTTGCATAAATAACTTCTTATATTGAAGTAGCTTCAAGTGAATTACAAAATACTTACAATAAGCCTATGCTTGATGATTTTTATAAAATGTTTTTATTTAAATCAACTTCAAAATCTTCAAATGAAAAAAGAACAGCAGAAAAGAATATGCCAACAATTCAGTTCTTTGCAAAATCTATTTTATATAATATGTTATAGTATAAGATACTGACCCGCTAAAATTATTTTATTTAGACATATTGCCTTTCAATCCAAGGAACTTACTAATTACAAAAGCGATAAAATACATGAATTAAATCAGTCTCAAAACTGCTTTTTAAAAAGATTCATACTAGGAAAATGGGTTAACGGCAAATCAATCAACTGCTCTGTAAATTATTACAAACAATCTATGAAATTGAACACATTGAATTCCAAAAAATATATCCGGAGTTGTTAACTTGAAATTACTTTCATTAACAAATTACAATTAAATCTTTTAAAGTCTAAATTTCATTAGGAAATGAGGATGAAGCCGTAAAACAGATCAGTAATATCCTGTCTGCGGTGAAGTATAAATAAATAAATAAATATTTACTAACGATCACGCCACGTTAACTGGTCCTGTGATAAGTTCGTAAAGCACTTGTGTTACAGGTACCAGATAACGGAAATAAATGTAAGATTTTATTATACACATACATATATTTAATATACATCCATAACCCTGGAAAAGACATTTATATTTATCATACTTTTAATATCTTCCCTTGGCGGGATTCGAACCCGCGACCCCCTTATGTAGTGACCATGTCACTTACCACTACACCAGACGGCCGTTAAAATGTGAGTTAGCTTGCTCGTTTTTTGGTTTCCTTTTGTACCATCCACTCACACATAATTTTGTACCTAAACTAAATAAGTGTATGAACTTATATGAATGCTTTTGGGAATACCTATCGTTTCAGTTAAAACACAAAGCTAAGCTATACATTCTATGAGATAAGCCAAAAATACATTTTCGAGTGCAATTATTCAAAAAATCTGCATTTATTTATTTCTTCATTTAACGCCTAGTATTTGGCATCCAATTTTAAGTATCAAATATCTTGTTACCAAAATCAAATATTAGCGAACCGTTTATTATTGTATTAACCTTTTTCTAAGGACTTTAAACGCGAGTCTGAGTTAAAAGTGTAGTCGCCTAAACAATTTTCTAACATTTGAAAAGGGTCAATGTTGTAGTGTCATAGAAAAAGTATTTAATTTATTAGAATGCATCCAGTTCATGCAGATGTTATTATAGTCTCCCAGAAATACCCGATCCTGTAGACCGAATGGTAAACAGTCGACGTCGCCCAAAACACGTCATTACGGATCCCCCGATCCATTAGTGGTGCTTTTAGGTAACACAAGCACCGGTCACCGCCCTCGTTGAACCCGTCGCTTGCGACGAAGGGCTCGTCAAGCGAATTAACCCACAGACACAGCCCACTGCGGATCTTCTCAGTGGGTTGCGTTTCCGATCCGGTGGTAGATTCTGCGAAGCACTGCTCTTGCTAGGGCCAGCGTTAGCAACACTCCGGTTTGAGCCCCGTGAGCTCACCTACACTTCAGGGCGAAGCTAAAATAGCCTCTCAAGGCATAGGTAGTAAAGAAAAAAAAAATTGTCTCCCAGGCTGAGCCTGTGAGCTCGCCTACACGTTCGATGAAGCTAGCATAACCGCTCGAAGTTACTAGCAATAGATAGACAAAAAAAAAGAAAAAAAAACAGTTCATAATACTCTTAATTCTTTTCAAATTAAGAACACTGTGAATTGTAAGTATCGGCTTTTGATATTAATAGAATTGTTATATATTACGGATTTCCAGTTGAATATGTCTTCATATTGTTGTATGTACCTGAAACCAAAAATAAATTTATGAGCATACAATGTATGTGTACACAGAATAATAAGATAGATCACATCGATATAAATTTGCATATGAGTACATATTTACAAAAACTAATCTTTACGCTTTCATTGTAATAAAACTGACAGATTTTTATTCAAACTAGTGCAACATCATTCTATTACTTGTTTTGCTTAAATTTAATTTGATCATTCAAAATTGTAAAAGTGATACTCGTCAAATTTTACCGAAATTAACCGAATCGCAAGGTTTGATTTATATAACATAATTTATTTATTACATTCACGTGCGTGCTAAGATATAAAAAATCAAGAAACTCCATGCTCAGCAATAGAAGACTGATAGAGATCGAATTTCTGAACTTGCCGGCATCCGAACGACGATTTGCAGAGTTTTATTGCGATTGATGTGCGTCGATAAGCCGACCCCACGTACGGCTGTCCAATTACTTACCCCGCGTGAGGACGGAAACTTATCTTAATTCGATCTAAAGAACAGCACTATCCAATGCTTTTCTATCGAGTTACATTATTTTTGCGATGCATGTTGTTGTGTCGTGTATTGATATTCACGATTTATCTATTCGATAAAGAAAAATCGATTATCTGATAAAAAGTCTGGCCTTGAGAAAGCGTCTAGCATTTAGAAATTGATCATCTGGAAGTAGTTGGATATCCGTTACCATTCAATTTACCATCGACTAATTTATTACTGCATGACCAACGCAGCGCTTATCCAGTAATAAAGGGCTTAAAATATGGGACACGTACTTGAGTAAGCAAGAAACATATATGGTGTCTTCGAAGGTGAAAGGAAACTGAAAAAGCACTTTTATAAATAAAGAAATGTAAAACACTTCGTATCTTGCCCACCCAATTGTGGAACAAAAGTGCAAAATGCCTCATAGCACTTTTATAAAAATAGAAAGATTATCGTATCAATTCAACAAACAAAATTCCAAGCGTAAATAGAAAGATGTATTGTAATGTTGACTTGATAAAAATGATTTATCATTCCGTTTCCCTTTCAATCTGTAAACCAGTTTCCTTTGATAAATGCATGCTCGGGATAACTCTTATTTTATCGGTTATACATACGGCCTTTTGGTGTTTTTTCTCCAGATTTTTTCGTATCAATATTGCGCATCATATTTTTGTATCTATCTCCTTCTATCTAATACCAAAGCCTTCACTTCTCGATCCCTTCAACTGAGTTTATTTTTCTTCTAATATGTTGTGACGATATAGATCACAAAACAAAACATATTTGACAAATGACTGAATCTGGCTAGCGACATTTTCAAGATAAGCTACCATTTATACAAGTGCTGAATAAGAACATTAGGACCGTCGGTCTATTGAGTAATTGCACCCGCTCAGTAGAAGCCCTTTGTCGTTTACCTTCTAAAATATGAGCAAACAAAATTTGGAGATTAGCATAAGAGATAAATGTAAGTAATAAGCTCTAGAGTAATGGTCTAGTTTGAAACACAATATTTGAAAGTAAAATTTAAAGTAAGGTCACCTCTAAATCTGTTACTATTTTAGGAATATTCAATTTCTTTATTTGCATTTGCATGTGAATAATCGAACTCACCACCTTAACCCTTTTTTTTTTTTTTTNTAATTGGACCCCCTTTTTTTTTTTTCGGCCCGACGGCCGAACCTCCTACAATGTCCCCGCGCCTAGGGGGCGCGCGGGGTATGTGAGACTTAACGATCTGCAGGTGTTGAGAGCAGATCGCGGGCCCAAGGATTTTAGGGCCCACCCACTAAACGACTCCCCTGCACTCTTACACCCGACGTCCGATCTCCGTCCGGGGTCAGAACCTGGACAGAGTAGGGGGGTTCCCGCGGTCAACACTACAACCAGACACGCGGCGCCACCCCGAGGACGCCCGACCGACGGGTCGTCGAGGCGATAGTCGACAACCAACGACGTCGGTCTCCGCGGTACGGCGGCCCTACCAGGCCGCCCGGGCGGTGCCGCTGGTGTTCCGGGATACCCCGCTGGGCCAGAACCAGGCTGCCAGGTAATAATAATCGAACTCACCACCTTAACCCACCTTATCCCTAAACTGAATTAGAACTACATTCTAAGCGCTTTAACACATGAGGCAAATTACTTTTGTAATTATTATTTAAATTAGTCTTCTTCACCCAAAAAAAGAACAAGTGACAAAGAGGACCTTGACTAGAAATCCGGTAGCCCATCGAGTTTTTAATCAGGAAACTCAAATTAGGTTTGTCGATGTTTACAGATTCTAGTTACATTCTTACATTTAAGAGCTAGATACGCTTTACCATGTACAGACATTAAAAATAAGTCTTAGACAAATTAATTAACTATATGTTAATTAAAAGTTATTATTACTTTAAAGTAAGTCAAGTCTTCTTCTTAATAAGTTTTAATGACAAATTTGAAACGCACAATATATTATTTACCGGGTTTTAGCATGATATTTTGTTTTTCGTGAATTTCTAATATTTCAGCACTAGCCACAGCCGATGAATTGGGGACTCGTTAACTTAAAAATTTTGGTAAAACCCGTTTACTAATAGTTTAAATAAGATTTTAAATGTGAATAAGTTTACCGCTAAATACGGTCTTATTTTTATCTATTTATGAATTTAATGGAATGTTTCATCATTGTATTCATAAATTTCAAAACGTCTGATTAATTTGATAATATCCAGTAATATAACTAATACTAATTGATTATTAAACATTACACTATTTTTATTATTTTGAACTCCTAGGTCCTACTAGGATAAAATTAAATAGTACTTTAATATTACAAATTAGGCACATACAATCTACAGGTTGACGTTAAATAGTTATATTCTTTATCGACCTGAAAAATTCTCACCGTTGAAGCTTTTAACTTGAGCTTGCTTTTAAATATTTTAAACTATAATATAGTATAGTTACTATATAGGTAAAGTATATAATATAATATAGTATAGTGTATGATAAAAGTAAAAAAAGATATAATATGTAGTATAACAGCGTTTGAGGCTTTAATTATACTCCAGGCTTAGACGATGCAATGCATCAGCAATGTTTGCCACTTACGATCAGTTGGACCATGAGGTCAGAATTGAAAGTAAGCCATTATGAAACCTTTTATTTAGATATGTGATTTAGTCAGTGTTAGACGCAGCTTAGAGGTAAAAGACTAAAAATATTTAAAGTTGTATTGTAAATTTATATTTAAAAATTTCATTCTGAATACGTAATCTTTCACTCATGTACTTAGTCAGTTTTATATAATATTTCAGTGAAAGAAACTTTATGAACATTTTGATAGTTTGATTTTCTTTGGTCACCGTCCGTTGTCTTCTAGCTCCAACATTTAGAAACGATACAAAGTCGGCATATCCTACTATGAAGTCACAACACTACAAATATTTCTTCAATCTTCTTAGAAGATATCTGTTCTAAAATATTATCATAAAAATGTTCAAAAGTACCCTTCAAAAGTTTTAAGTACCGACATCTTGTAAACGTCATGGCACCGAGCTCCAGTACTATCGTGGATTTCAATTTTCCGGCTGATTTATTTGAGGATGAGTTAGATAAGCTTCGGGCGAGACCGAGAGACGTATACGGCGCCCTATAGTTGTGTGGGGCGTGACTAAATGTTTGTCTATTTCTGAAATTTAGAGGTCAAATGTCGAAAAACTTTGTACTAATATGATGAGAATCACGAAAAGAAACATTTTCTAATTCAAATTTCAAGTTTCGCCGTCGCATTTTCGTTGGTGCTTGTATATTTTCAAGTTTACCCTCATTTAAGAAGAAAAAAGTTCTATTACTAATGAAGAGTCTTCTTCATCGATATATATAAAAATGAATTGCTGTTCGTTAGTCTCGCTAAAACTCGAGAACGGCTGGGCCGATTTGGCTAATTTTGGTCTTGAATTATTTGTGGAAGTCCAGAGAAGGTTTAAAAGTTAGATAAATATGAAAATGCTCGGAATTAAATAAAAATAACAATTTTGTTTTTCCTTCGGACGGATTCCTTTTGTTTGTTTTAAGTTTATTTTATACAAATAGGTCTTTTATTTATTGATTGAGGCACTACGAAGTCTGCCGGGTCAGCTAGTTAGTAATAGATTTTTTTCTTCTGTTTTCTCATGTCTATGCATATTTATACTTACGGGCATATTTAAAAGCCTCCTTATATGAGAGGCGGGCGCTTAAAGCTCGCTCTAATGAAACATAACGAAATACGGAAAATAGGCTGGGGAAGAAATTCGATACATTCCGAATTGTATTGCATAATTATCTGAGACTCGATCCCCTTAAGAATCGAAATAGGGTGTTCCGATATTTCGAATATTTAATCAAAAGAAGTCAGATTAATCAAGTGAGCCTCCGTATTCGGAACAAATAACAGGACAGGTACCAGAATTCAATTTTCCATTCGAATAATTTCGGATACGTTTATTACAAAGTCCCTTGAATGTTCCGACAATTTTGTTATTACGGATTATTAGGTATCGACTTAATCGAGAATTGCTTTTCGTATCAAGTTATTTTGAATTTCTGATATAACTGATACTACAAAATCGAATATGATTTCAAATGAAAACATGAGTATCGTAATTTTATAACTAGCAAAATAAAGTTTTATATAAAGATATAATTTAGTTTAAAAACTACATCAATGCGTTTTTACAGGAAGCCAAACTAAAAAATCACCACGAGAGAATATTAAAATAAACTTTAATAAATTTAATACACCATCGAACCCTGAAACTTGTGCAAAATTTGTATTACTCGCACTTGAGGATGTTGAAAATTAAGCTGAAAGACTCCGTTAGATGGATATTCAAGATAATAAAAACGTAGTGACGAAGCCAATAGATGCAGACTTCTACTCAGTGCATTTTGCCTAAGTTAAGGGAGCAAGCCCAGCCCACATAAGGGCAGGACGAATAAATTCGTTAAGGCGACCCGCTTTCACGCGACAAAATAAAAATAGACGGCAGGTAATAGCTTTTGTCCTATTCATAGTAATTTGCTTTCACCGGTTTTGATTGCTTGTCGATGCCCATTCAAAATTTTGCGGTTCGCTTTTTAATGTTTAGCAATTGAACAATGACTGCTGTAATTACTATGTACGTCGGATCGATGATAATATTGTTTTTTCCTAATTTCCGAGAAAGTATTTTCTGTGGGTTAACTTTCTAAATTATCAAATTTCAATTTTACGACTTTCAATATCTGCATAGTATAGCATCATCTTACTAGGTAAGTTGTACAACAAAAACAATTTTTATTCTTTGTTACTCTAACTAGAGTAATAAATAACTATTTCGTTTGATTTATGAAATTTATTTTAATTTATCTTCCTGACGATCTTTGCAGCATTCAACTCGGCTCAGGATCGGCTGTCATTGCAAGAAAAGACGCAGAAAGGAGAGATTTTATATTGTTTGGATAATTTAAAAAATATGACAAGTATTATTTTGTTACAAAATCGTTGATTGTTATTTTGATCAGAAAATACAACTTGCATTTGGAAATTACTTGCATGGGAGAGTACAGCACGACAATTGACAAAGCCAAATCGACATTGAATGATCAAATTGAAAATGTTACCCAGCAAGTACTATAGTTACGCTAATTTAGGATTCAGTATATTTAATTTAAGCTTAAATACTTTAATATCTAACGAAGGCTTTTGGCTCACCAACAAAAGGAAACTAGTCTGATCTATTGTTTACCAAACTGCGTCAACCAACTGACCATAGCGTCTTTTTATTTTACGGTTTTTTTTTTGTGGATTCATTTATAAATTTAAAATGATTTTCTATTGTACGCGTGTAGTAACATCGTAAGGTCATGTTTCATAACAACCAATAATACGCTCCATTGAAAATATACTACGAATAAAATACAATATCGATTCATGCAACAAGCACATTCGTGATAAACGTACCGTGAAAATGTTAATGTAATGCATAATTTGTTATAATTATGTCACGTTCATTTCGTAATTTGACAAGCGGTTTGCTCTTGTGCCATATTAATAACTGTAATGTCCGCAATTTGATGTTTTTTTAATTTTATTGTAACGAATATTCATCATCGAATTAGACCATAGATGCTTTTGTGGGCTTATCCCAAATCACGTCGGGGTCACCAGTATAGACGAGAATTGTTGTCTCCCGTATAGGTGTGGTTGGAGTATGTATGCGTCGTCTGGACGCGTAGTGTAATATGTAAGTACCTGAGTAGGCGCCGTCGGTGTTCGGATAATAAATTAAAATCGACACCTCGCACACTAATGGAATGTTTATTACAATTAACACTTAGTCCACACGAAAATACAACACAGTCTATAATTATTATTATAATAATGAAGAATAGAAGGTTACGAGCACAGAGAGATATAGTTTATAGGTAGTACACAGAAGACACTTTACACNATTCCGTTCAAGCGCGCGTGTCCACAGCGCGAACGAACGGGCGACCAGCTGATTGACGCGGCACGATAAATTGTCGTGTGTGTATGTCTGTTTTATATGTAATGTAGTAATAATATATTAATAGATATGTTATATGTGTGAATGTATATTCTGTGTGTATTAATAATTATATGAAATAAATATATTATATAAATATTATATTGTAAAAAGTAAATGTGTGTGCATGGAATGTGGGATAAGCCCACATCATTCTCGTCTATACTTTAATATAATAATTTACAAAAATGATTATAATGTATACGCTAATCATTTTTTTTTATTATGTATACGTTTTCCAAAGCTTGAGTCAAAAATTTTTGTCACAAAACTTTAATAATTATAGTATTTATTAGCAACATTAGTACGGAGTGGAATTGAAGAGAATATAAAACTATTAAGAAGCTAAAGGCTGAGAAAGATGAAAATGATAATTATAAACAGATCTGTCATTTGAAATAGCACCTTCTGGTAGTTTTTATTTTGCTGAAATGGACAAAACAACTCACAAGTCACTGTCACAGGTCGTATTTGGGTCCCAGAGTTACTCAACGTGAGTAAATTTCCCTCAAACGAGAACACAATGACATATCCTCTTCGCAATAGAACGTACTATCGCAAATACTCTTTTAGAAGTTTAGTAGTGTTTCAGGTCTTCTCAATGTCGATTTGACACAGGGGAGACAAATGTTTAATGCGTTAAATAGCACACATGCCATACAAAACCACGAAAGAAATAATAAATTGCTCATAAACAAAAACAATATCATTACCAACGTCTGAGTTTCAGGTGAATTGTAATTTATTCAAACAACCGAGCTGAAATAATGTGTTCCGCCAATATCAATCAATTTAACGGAAATTGGTTTAACCCTCGAAAACATGTTTTTCATAAAGTCTCCGCCCCAGCATAATATATGTATATTGTATTATTAAGCTGCAAGTACAATGGGTGCTACAATAAATTTTGATACATTATCTTCGGTGTTTTCGGCATTCGTGAATAATGTTTTCCAGTAAGGAAGAATATAAGGAACGAGTTATAACATTTGCATTTAGATCGCTTTGACCCTGCCACGGTTGAGGCAAGCCTTTTGTTGTCCAAAATTTGAAGGTTACTAGACCGTATATTGAGAAAGATTATTAATCACAGACCCACTAATACTGATAGTAAGGGTTTATCTAATAAAACATGTCGGTTTAACAAAGTATGTATTTTGTAATTTTTTGTATAGCCGTGAAATTAAGGAACAGTTGATTCTTCAATATTCAATGTTGCCACTGATTTAAATGAAAAGAACCCAAATTAATGGATGACCAAGTTAACAAAAAATATGTAAAATATTTGTTCACTTAGGTATCGAACAAAGAGTTTTTGTTGTGAGTGAGCTCGTAGAATTTAGAACGCTGCCTATTTATGCTGCTAAGCAAAATAGGCTCCAATCTAAAAGGCAGTATGGACTTTTATTTAATGCAACTAAGAATTCGACATAATGAATTCAGTTTGATATGCGTTCTATGGGCCCTGTTACCGTCCGCTATAGTTAAGCACCTGTTGGGCCGAGAGCTTGTGCTTATCGATCTAATCTAACTAAGGTACCAAAAATATTTTTAAGTCATTCTCGTTCTTTGAAAATTGTTGATTTTATGTCTGAGAAAATCCATCACATCAACAACTGAAACACATCGATGTACAGCTATAGAAAATTAAATAACAAAAAATTAATAGTGACTTAGCACCACATAATATTGTTTAATTTTTTGTCCTCTGCTACAATTCCAATATCGACCACTAAATTGAGTTATTTTACGAGAGAACTGGACACTTTTTAAAAAATACAGTAAAGAGTTTTTTAGTCATTCTGAAAGGCCGTCTTCGAACGACAAATAATGACAAAAAAGTCCAAATTATCTTAATAGCAGGACTGAGGCGGCGACCACCCGCAGTCTACACGCCACACAACAATTAAGACGTTAAAATTTAATCTCAGAAATGTTTGTTGGAATAATAATGTTGCTCATGCGTTGATACTGCTGGTGTTCGCTAAAAATTTCAATGAGTTCGTTTTCAAATTAAAAACACGTCATTAAAATTAGTTTTAGAACAACTGACAGATTATATTACGTCACGATGTTTTTTCGTGTGCATTCTCTATCTATTAAATTTACTTTTTAAAAAATTATCTGATCTTATAATACATTAGAATAAAGTGCATCTTGTAATAAGTACTTATATAGCTAATTTTGACTTTGACTTTCATACTTGAATCATAAACGCAGAACTGCAAAATCACAAATTAATTATAAAATTAAATAAAGTAAACGGAATTAAATGAATAAGATATTAATTTGCAAACTTTTATAAATACGCCATTACCAAAGTCTATTCTTTGGATACCCATAATAGCTGTATAAAATCTCTCATAAAATGCATTAGAAAGCTCAAAACAGACTAAGGAATAATAAAACCAATAAAAGCCAGTTCTAATGACCGCTTGAAAAGTCCAAATTCTCCAGCGATTCTAAGTTGTCAATAACAACATTTCTTGTGTCATCAATACTCATTCAACATTAAAATGAAAATTCACCACAAAAATGACGACATCTGTCACCAAGCTTCATAATTTGTTATTTATTCGTCGAGGGGTTTATCAAAATTCTACGTGTGTCTTCGCAAGGGGAAGAAAGATACAGGAAGGCCTCCCGTTATAGTAAACACGATCGCATCCAGCACGCCATCCAAGGAGATATTGAATGGCGCTATTACAGTTTTTGTTCGTATGTATATTAAATTGAGAATGTTTAGTAATGAGAGGTAATTATTTGAGTGTTGCGGTAATATCGTTAATATAGAGTGTATGGTCACGAATGCGTTTAGATTCCACAACAAAAGCAAGTCGAATGAGTGCTCGTCCCTTAGGAAGTGGATTCACAGTGCAATTAAATTACTGGTGGTAGGACCTCTTGAGTTTACTGGTGGTAGGACCTCTTGAGTCCGCGCGGGTAGGTACCACCGCCCTGCCTATTTCTACCGTGAAGCAGTAATACGTTTCGGTCTGAAGGGTAGGGCGGCCGTTGTAACTATACTGAGATCTTAGAACTTATTTCTCAAGGTGGGTGGCGCATTTACGTTGTAGATGTCTATGGGCTCCAGGACCACTTAACACCAGGTGGGCTGTGACCTCGTCCATACATCTAAGCAATAAAAAATATATAAAAAAAATCAATTTAGTTTCTATTGACATAACGGAAGACTTTATACACTGTGGTTTACAAAACCACAAAGACAAAGATTTTGGGCAGCAATGCTTGAGCCATAATGGCAAGAAGTGTGACGCTTCCAGCACTAGTGATATACCCAAGTTTTTTTCCAAAAAATGTTTCGTAACGATAATTTTTCTTAGTAATGTTAACATTACCCAAGTTTTTTTCCAAATATACCCAAGATATACCCAAGTTTTTTTCCAAAAAATGTTTCGTAACGATAATTTTTCTTAGTAATGTTAACTGGCACGTTGAACTTATTATTTATTGAGGGTTAGCAAATTTTTTACCGTTGGCGTTTTTTATAAAACAATATTATAATATTGATTTAAACATTGAATTGTCGACAAATGGTTGAATTACACCAACCAATCTACTCAAAAGGCTATGATATTAACGTCTCGTTGCTTTTCTTAAATTTAAATTACATAATAACAAAATAATAAACTAACTTAACTCGATAATTTTATGAATTTGCGTAACTGTCTAATATACTCCCGTATTTTAAGCTAGCACGGATGGATACCATCATCCAGCCAATTTCTGCCATCGTGCGTTCCGAATTTAAGGATGTGACAGCCGCTTCACTATAGAATTGTGTTTTCGACCTCAAGTTTTTATTTTTGTCTTTTTTTTTTATTGCCATTGTAGGCAGACGATCATACGGCCCACCTGATGGTGAGCGGTTACCGTCGCCCATGGACTTCAGCAATGCCAGGGGCAGAGATAAGCCGCTGCCTACCGTTACCGCTTTTTATTGCATACTAGCTGACCTGGCAGACTTCGTAGTGCCTCAATCTATAAATAAAAGACCTAAACTTTTGTATATTATAAAATAAACTTAAAACAAACAAAAGGAATTCGTCCGACGGGGGACACGTCAAAGGAAAAACAAAATTGTTATTTTTATTTAATTCCGAGCATTTTCATATTTATCTACCTTTTAAATCTTCTCTGGACTTCCACGAATAATTCAAGTTTAAAATCAGACAAATCGGTCCAGCCGTTCTCGAGTTTTAGCGAGACTAACGAACAGCAATTCATTTTTATATGTTTTATTTTTTTTAAATGTAGGTTTGTCTTTACAAATAATCTTTAGAGTCTTAGAAAGTAAAGCTAATACCAAGTCCGTGCCCAATTGAATAGCTCAGTGTACTGTCAAATGAACCGTCGTAAGGCGATCGCGCGGAAACATGACTGCATCCGAATTTCGAGGATGCAATTCGCCTCTCTCTCTCGCAATCCCTATTGAGCTGGCCTTTGTCAAGCGCTATTGTAACACGATTCACGTATTCCATTCACAAACGTACACCGAACTAAACAGGTTTACCTTCACAGGAATGTGAAAATTTAGATTTCACTGCAAAATTCAGCAATGAGACTTTTTATCGACATTGAAATTACATTGCATTCTTTTATTCTGTTGCCGCTTACGGTTAATATCAATCGAGGCTATACAATACGACGACCCAATTTTTTTTAAATTCTAATCTTGAAGCCTAAAACAATTTATCTATACATTAATACTAGAAGGAAAAACTTTGTATCGCTTTTTACGAAAATTGCGCGGACGGAAGAGTATGAAATTTCCCACACTTATAGAGAATATAGGAGTGCAGAATGTTAATGTTTTTTAAAATTATGCCTAAGAAATACATTAAATCAATAAAAAAAACATTACACACACTGCTATGTATTTGACGCACACACGCATGCATATATAGGATTGGAGTAGACATTATCATGTACAAATAAAATTTTATAAATTTAAAACACATTAATATTTTACCAACCAGCTTGACATAAAAGACAGAAATAGCATTTGCACTAAAATAACGGCTCCTTCAAATCGGATGCATTCGTTTTTGGCGGCATAAGCTGACAGCATGATCATATACTATGCAGACATACTATCACAACTACCGCTATAAAAACTAAAAATGAACCCCGAAATATTTTTTTTAGGATTGACGGATTACTAGTGGCCCAAAGGCCTTTCCAATTTAACTAGGACCGACCGATGGGCGAGCACGGGCACAGACAGGAGGAGCCCTGAAATGTCTAGTCACGGTATCAACGTTTTCAATTATCTCCATATAAACCCTTCTTTCAATTAATAACACAAAAAAAAATTAAATAAAAAAAGTAAATTAATTATAAAAATCTTAGTGAGACAACATACATACATTTGCCATTGCTTATTCTGTTAGTAAAGACAGAGTGATTGCAAAGCCGCATTTAAATTATGAACATAAACTTGTGTTTTAATGCAAATTAAATGGATACGATTACTTACATTTATTACGCTAAATTTCACATTATTACTCTGGATATCAAGAAAATTGAAATAAAACTATAAAATTAAATATCTTATTACGGTTCCGGCAAACTTCATTAACCTGTCTACAATGGGCTTGTTAATTACATTTCCTTCATCGTGAACAAAACAAAGCGCTCTTTAAACCATTTTATCAATCTTTACCAAAACAAAAGACTTAACTTTCTAAGTTCAATAAATTCACTTATCTAGATGGGAAGACGAAGGAAAGCTTTCGAACGTTCGCGTAGCCAAGTTCTATTTTCATTGTCTCAGAAAGCCCCGCTGATCGGCGCAAATTGATTTTTAAGGAGAAAGTGTGTTTTAATTTAGTGAGAGGCTAATCTACCTTTGAATCCATCAGTCGGTTACACGGTCCATAGGTATTTGTAATATTGAAACACCTTCACTGATGCTATGATAGCTTCCTTTGAATAGATTGCTTTCTGCATTAAAAAAATATTTACCTGTATACGTAAATGACCTTTACTTTGTTTAAACATCAATAGATATTAATTAAAATTGAAAAAACAATATTTGCTTCACAATAGACTCGAAATTATACACATTCAAACGCTGCTTTCGTGTTCGTTTTTAAATTTCCATTACAATTATTCAATGAAGTTAGAGAGTAGTGTGGAAAAAAAGTCGCGAAACATAGTTAAAATAGGTTTTGTTTTCCCAGCAACTAAACGATTTGTACCGTGATAAAATGAACCCACAAAAATATTATGTACTCACCTGAAATAACGTTTCTCCGTAATTTGCATCAGTTGGAACTAATTTTTAGTTCACAATTTTCCACCGAAAATTGAGGTTAATTTAACTTTGTTCATTCTGAATGAAGACTAATAAATTAAATACTTGGCATTCTTTTATCTTAAAAAGAAGATACTTTTTTTCAATTGACGATTGTCTGATAATTAGATATAATGATATAGAACAATAAATTTGATATTTCAATTTTCTTAATATTTTTAAGGGCGCCTTTTAAGTAAGTCACAAAAAGAAATTAATGTTGCATAGGCAACGTAAAACAATGCCATATGGCATATTTATGAACTTTTACAAAGTGCGTAAATGAATTAAAGAGTAATATAAAGAAACGATAAGATTCACCAAAACCGTGTACCGGTTTGGTTTGATCAAAATGCGCATAAATCAAAACTTTAGGCAACACAAGGGACACCCTGAAGGAATGACGCATTCAATCACCGAAACCTTCCCTACAGTTGTTCATCTTGTTTTTGTTTGGGTTATTGATGAAGCAGAAAAGTAATGTACTTTTAAAGTAAATAAGTTAAGTTCTTTTTTTTTTATCGCCACCGAAAGTTTTAAGCTGAATGCATTTCACGTTTGTCGTCGAAATGTGATTTTTTGGAAGACTTTGTAATGAAATCTTTTTTTAATGGTTTAAACAGTTAACGAGCTCGCCTCAAGTTAGGTGGTCATTGGAGCCCAACATCAGAGCCGAAACCCACCCAAGTTGAGATGTGCGGACAAATTCCCTATCTACCAAAATCCGGACCTAAGAAAATCCAGACAACGCACTTTCTGTTTTGTCAACATTGTCCAACTAAATTGTAAAAAATTAAACAAAAAGAAAAGCTGTTCAAATATTTCAACACAGAAATTAGTTTCTCGCTCTCGAAGCTTACTACAGCATGATGGTGCTCAACAAACAATTATGCTAATCAGCATAGAGCCGCAACGTTCGTATAAACTCAACTGTTTATTTTATAAGTTGCGTTCAAATACGCTAGCTGGCGTCGTCGTTACTTCTATATTCATCTTAGTTCCTTCTGTATCATTGCACACACGAAATTAAGACAATAGTTAACTAAATAATGTTATGCTAATTTCACTTCTTGTTCATTTCAGGCGATGTACTCGTACCTACCGAAAACAGTCTGCGGTTGACGTGTTTCATGATCTAATGGACGTGGGCGGTAACTAATACAATTATAATTATCAAACTGTTCTCAACGTTTGGTTTTGTCATTCAGTGCTTTGAACGTGTTTGTTTTTGTCAAAAAGAAAGAGTTTTTTATATTTCTTAAATGTATATTAATGATTGAATTTGGAGTGGTAAAAGAAACAATATCAGTCTAAGAGAAATAAATATACAGTTCAAAATGTTTTCTAGTAAAAAACCTACAAAAATCGTAAAACTGAATATTTACATGCAAATATACCGTTTGACTGTTAAAAGAAAAAGAATAATAATATATAAAATGTATTAGGAAATAAAAGTCGTAAAAGGGCGCATAAATGCAAAGCGTTGCGTAATAAACGATGAACTGGCAAGTGCTAAGCCATAAAAACTTCAAGCGAAACTAAAGTTCCACACGTCGAGAAAAAAGCTCGAAGGTCTTTGTTCTCAACAGCCAAAACAAACGTTTTGTTTGGGCATTTGTTACAATAATAAACATTGGGCAACAAGGGATACGGGGAACAGGCAAAAACGTGCCTAATCGAAGCGAATTTCAAATAAAACCTTTGTGATTCTATTCTGACGTGTTAGGTTCTCTCGGACGAGGATTAAGAGCTTATTGTTACCGGACTTCGGTGGACGTACCTGTTTCAACAACTAAGTGCGTGAATGATTTACCATAAACTTTGCTGTGTGAGTTTAGCGGTGTGCCACCATATATTTCATTATTCATTACTTCACTTAATGATTTAAGGCTCTGTGCGTGTTTAAATTCGTCGAATTCGAAGGAATTCACTGTTGAAATAGTGAACAATGGGTACATTTTTTGCGTTCCAAGTACAGCCATCAGCAGTCAATATAAATTAATTATTGTTTATAATATTGCAATAGTAACATATTTTTTTAAACAGAAATAAAATGTTCCAAGTGTTGTTAGTTTTATACTGATCATCAAACATCCACAAAATTCAGTCGTTCTCAAAACTCAACAGTGAATTTTGCTTGATTCAAAAATGAACTATATTTTCATGTAAGTTGATTTGGCATGTCCCGGTGTAGCAAATAGTGGTACCGAGAGACTGTATCTGCAGGAGTGCTAATTGCGCAAACACAGGTCGAATACGCCAGTTATTTATTTACGAATAGCTTGAATCTCGTGAGCGGATATACGACTCGGTATTCACTGGTCATGTATGTATTTAACGAAAACAGTACGTTGTGCTCCCATATAGAGCAATGTAAATATTACATAACAGCATTCAAACGAGATATTATAAGATATGTTCACGAATATATGTGCGTAGATATTCAAATGTAAAGATACATATTTTTTTATGTTCAAGCAAGATATCTTACAATCAGACGCTGTTAAGCTGATTGACCTAATAAAATAATTTGAAAGAAATTATTTTTATTTATAAAACGTGTTATTGGAACGCTCGAAAGTCTGGCCCCTTATCTCGCATACTTGAAATTCACAAGACAAATCGCCCACAAAATTACGACCACATGTCGCATGACTTTTTGAAACTTGCAACAAAACCGTTACCGGATTCTTGAGTGTCCCACTTGAACACTCGAGACCATTATTTGAACTCGAACATATTTTAGTATCGAAATCTTAAACAATAATAATATGTAGCTAACGTTATCGTGGAGTTTTCGTTTAAACAACCCCAAAAGTTATCTTACAAGATTTTTTCAGTTCTTTTGGAGTTAGAGGACAAAAATCAACAACAAAAAAAAGACAGAACTGATAAAATTGGAACTGTATGAGGTATAGAATACAACATAGACGACGAAAATAAAACATGTATTGAAAATGAGGCATTTTCCTTAACACGGTAATTCGAAAGCGGCATAAACGTTGCTAATGACAGAGGATTGACGCAGGGTGTCCAAGTTCCCGGCCAATAATTGGAAACGTATGATATTTAAAACACGACAAGTGTCATTTCGAACTGCCTGTGCCATTAAAATATTCACAAATGTAACAACCGCTTCGGAAATACGATGATTGACTCTTATTTTATGTCCGCCTATTACACTAGTATCTGTTCAAGTATTCACCTTAATACGACGTCGGTATTTATTGAGCGTTATACTTAAAAGTACTTTTACGAATGACACGGATTCGAATGTTTGGCGACCACGAAAACTGTAAAGTGAGTCGACTATTATCAAAGCCGGCAATGTGACTTTTGGACAATTATTGGTAAATCAGAAAAACGAATTATTGACTTTGTATTCCATTGGCAGTCACAATACTCTTCTGAACGACATCTTAGATAAATAACCTTTATTTAATGCAGGTTTTGAACCGTATTCTTTCAAGGAAACGATTATATTCAAATCAATCTGTATTGACATATCAATAACATTTTTTTGTCCAAATGCACAGATTGCCACCTTTGATAATAGACGACTCAAGTATTCGAAACATCATGATAATAAATAAATATTTACTAACAATCACGCCACGTTAACTGGTCCCGTGATAAGTTCGTAAAGAACTTGTGTTACAGGTACCAGATAACGGAAATAAATGTAAGATTTTTATTATACACATACATATATTTAATATACATCCAAAACCCTGGAAAAGACATTTTATATGTATCATATCTTACCTTGGCGGGATTCGAACCCGCGACCTCTTTGTGTAGTGACCATGTCACTACTACACTACACTACACCAGACGGCCGACATCAGAAATAATACAAGAAGGATGAAACCGTAAGAGTAGTTTGTTGTATTTTACGACCCGCGAAAACCGAAGAAAATACTGAGGAATATTCTATTAAATAGGACGTTGGAAATTTGATAATACTGCTAAGCAAATACAAATCTAATATATTCTAAGTTTGAATGAGAAGTCGAGGCTTGCCAATAAATCGTAGTCAGGTAACCGCTATCGGCGGCTCCAGCTTACGAACCAGCGTCCCAACTTGGCTGTAATTTCGCTACTAAATTCAGTACTTGTATGAAATCACTTAAGTTTTGCCGGCAACGTTTGGTTTATTCGAGTATGCTGCAATAAATTCGAGCCTTTCTGTTACTAGTTTTGTAATATCAGTATTTCCTGAACTTGCCAAAAATTAAGCATATTATATATCTTGAGTGAAACTGACCCAAAAGCAAACATTTAGTAGTTTATTTCGTGTTCTACCAGGTAGGTATGCTTTGTTTATGTTTGGCATTGCACACAATGTAACAGGGAAATTAATAGCGCAATAGGGCAAGCCTAATACCTTCGGATATTCCACCAGTTTCGTTCTAACTAATGTCCTATAAGCGAATCTTTGTCCTGATAAATAAGATATGACGTATGATATGATATGCCGTATCAAGATATGACGCTTCTTGCGTAGGTACCATTTTCTGTATAGATCGCCCTACCAGGTATTTATGATAGACGTCTTTTTCGGATAACCAAACGACATCATGTAGTAAATTCAAACTCAATCGAATTTTATTATGTTATTTTTAGTTGTTGTATATCGTATTGTGATAGTAAGCAGCTAGCCACTGTAGACAGTTATTACCAGTATAGATATTACCAGTATAGATAGAACCATGACCTTATGCCAAAAGCTGAATTTTGCTACCACACTGGTGGACCGTGACCATTTACGGCCATCTACAATTATAAATTGATTACCTACAATGAGCGAAAGCACAATCTTATACCATCTATGCAATAATAAGCTCAAACAGATAAGTTCAATTTTCTCCTCTATTTGTGATCCGTTTTTTTCTTGTTTTAGCATTCGACAAGCTTCAGTTATACTAATTAAAAAAAGAATATTTTTTTTCTAAAACAAAAACAGAATAACAGATAAAATTTCCCACAAGCTTTAGTGCTATCATTTTTTTTCTGGTAGAGGGAAATTTTTGAAAATAAATATTAGACTCCGAATTTTCTAATCTTACAAGTATATAATTAATATATTTTAGTTGACGCGTTATCAATAGATAACCAATAAAAATGAAATCGTATATGATACAAAATTAACTGCAGCTGTGGCCACTTGTGCATTAGCCAAACTAAACGTATCATTTCAACTCTGATTAACGAACAGATCGCGGCTATTAAAAATGACGAAACACAAACTGTTTTTGAGATATTCGAGACAGGACATTTGAGAACATATAAGTATATTTGAATCCTAACTCTTGAATTAGTTTCATAAACACACTAATTAATCAATTGAAAGCCACTATATGTCGAACAAAAATTAAACTAATAAATAGCAAGAATTTAAGTTGTCCAGTATGTGGAATGTAATATTAAATTACTAATAAATAGCAAGAATTGAAGTTGTCAAGTATGTGGAATGTAATATTAATTTTTTTTTAAATTTGACTTCAAAATGTTGTTCTGAGGTGTGAAAATTATTTTGAAAGTAAAAAACGAACTTCTAAAAATTTTGGCTCTATTGTCTGCTTTTAACATTCTAGCTAGCAGTCTTCGGTTTAGATGTGTGCAGGGGACCTACATACATACAACCACCACGCTTAAATATCAGAATTACTATAAAAAATTTAAATTTCTTAAAAACACCCTAAAAAAAGTATTAATAATTTAAACTTATGCACTCACTTGATGGTGAGTTTTCGCCGATGCTCATATACATCAACAACGTCAGAGGCATAACCGGGCTGCATACCCAATTAACATAATACAGCATTATGTGAACAGAATGAAACAGTCGGAATAACTCGCCGCAGAACCAATTTACAGCTGTCATTCCCAAACACATTTAACCGTTGCAATGACGTGTTCATCGTATATATCCAGTTTTGATTCATTTATACTCAGAATCGACCTGCATATTTTAACGAAAGAGCATCTCAAAACCCAACCTCCATCCAACAAATTCGTGCTTACTTACATTTTTTATTTATTTTTTATTGTTAGATAGGTGGACAAGTTCACCGCCCACCTTGTGTTAAATAGTTACCGGAGCCCATACATATCTATAACGTAAATGCCGCCACCCACCTTGTGACATGAGTTCTAAGGTCTCAGTTCAATACAACGGCTGGCCCACCCTTCAAACCGAAACGCATTACTGCTTCACGGCAGAAATAGGCGGGGTGGTGGTACCCGTGCGGACTACAAGACCACCAGTAAATTTGAGTCTGTTTGGCTTGAAACTTATCTTTATATATAAAAATGAATTGCTGTTCGTTAGTCTCGCTAAAACTCGAGAACGGCTGGACCGATTTGGCTAATTTTGGTCTTGAATTATTTGTGGAAGTCCAGTGAAGGTTTAAAAGGTAGATAAATATGAAATTTCGGATTTCTTTTGTTTGTTTTAAGTTTATTTTATACAAAGTTTAGGTCTTTTATTTATCGATTGAGGCACTACGAAGTCTGCCCGATCATCTATATATTAATACGTGAAGCAAAAACTTTGTATCCCTTTTTACGAAAATTGCGCGGACGGAGGAGTATGAAATTTTCCACACTTATAGAGAATATAGAGAAGAAGTGCACAATGCTAATATTTTTGTAAAATTATGCATAAAAGATACATTAAATCAATAAAGAGAACATTACACACACTACATACCATGTATTTGACGCACACACGCATGCATACCTACTATTTATTGTCAAACTTTTGTTCTTGACGTCCGTGGTCAAATTGAGATTAGATTAAATATTATTTGTCTTTATTAATATTTTTTTATAATGTAGCCTTGGCGAAATTTGTGATTATAGATGTATAAAATACAATCATAATAGTGTACAAACTTACAATTCCAATTAATTATAGTCGAATTTCGACTACTGCGGGACCACTAGTATAGTTTAAAAATAAAACTTTTCGCATACTTTCAAATAAATAATATACACGCTATTTCATACGTAAATCGATACGAACCAAAGAAAAACTCAAGAAGGCACCTACAAATATAAATAATGAAGAAAGTTTAGCCCCCCGTTTCTCAATTAACCGTTGTCTCACTTGACTAATTACGAGTTAATTTTGTGCGGCGTAATGATTCATGACTCCGAAGTGGAAGACCGCAAAGTTAGTGGTTACGCAGATTTAATTTTGTTTAAATTTTAAAATATCTATACTAATATTATTATTATTATTATTATTATTATTATAATATTATAAAGAAGAAAGATTTGTTTGTTTGTTTGTTTCGAATAGGCTCCGAAACTACTGGACCGATTTGAAAAATTCTTTTTCCATTAGAAGCCGACATTGTCCCTGATGAACATAGGTTACTTTTTTTAATTTTTTTTTTATTTCTTTTATTTTGGTTTCATGTGTGTTTTAATGTTTCCGAAGCGAAGCGAGGGCGGGTCGCTAGTGATATCATAAACTTAAGAATTAATTGTATCGTTGCGTTATCCATTGATTTACTTTCAATACATTTGTCATTAAATTATAGATTTGTGGATAAAGCCCACGTGTTAACTGGTGACGTTTTGAATGGTGGTAGGACCTCTTGTGAGTCCGCGCGGGCAGGTACCACCACCCCGCCTATTTCTGCCTTGAAGCAGTAATGCGTTTCGGCTTGAAGGGTGGAGCAGCTGTTGTAACTATACTGAGACCTTAGAACTTATATCTCAGGGTGGGTGGCGCATTTACGTTGTAGATGTCTATGGGCATCGGTAACCACTTAACACCAGGTGGACTGTGAGCTCGTCCACCCATCTAAACAATAAAAAATAATAAAAAAATTACTCGTTACCAAAGCTGATAGAAAATACAATATAAATCTCGCCACACGCCTTGAGGCCAGAGTTAAAATCAGAGTTCAAAATCTCAATTGCACTTGCAGTGGCTGTCCCCCTCTAAAAATCGGGACTAGTGCTTCGCGAAATAACCAGAAATATACCTATGGTATACGTGCTTACAATCTATTCTATCACTTGAGTTGAATCGTGCCTAATCCAGAACTGGAATTGCGGTATAGTTACTTCACCCGATGGTAGTTCTGATCGGGAAACTTATCTAATAGACCACTTTTCAAATAGTCTTCATTATAAAAACATATCCAGCACCTACATATTTCAAAAGAGGAGACTTGCTTGAAAATATAAAACGCGTAATTCCAGTAATAAGCGTGAGACGCAGTTCAACTTTGTTGCACATAAACTAAATGGTCCGCCTATTCACGCGGACAACCCGACGTAATGTATTATCTCGCTTGCAAACTTTAAGCGAAACTCCAAAGCACTCATTAAGCTCGAGAATGAAACAAAGTTAAATTTATACGTTTAGTATTTAGTATAAGCGAAAGCTCGCGAATTATTTTTAATATTGTCGGAAATCATTATTTTCATTTCCCTTAAAAGCAGCTTTATCTAATCTCAATCACCGCGTGAACTATTAACGAAGGCAATTAATTATTAATACACTAAATGTAACTAAAAATACCGGGATCATACGTCATAGACGACGTCTTATTCTTCAGAATTATTTAATATGCCGCACACGATACACGAACCAACAAATCTCTTTATAAGGTTGGATTTAACTACACCCAAATAGCCCCATTCAAAGCTTTTGCTTTTCATTTACTGGTGGTAGGACCTCTTGTGAGTCCACACGGGTAGGTACCACCTCATTGCCTATTTCAGCCGTGAAGCAGTAATGCGTTTCGGTTTGAAGGGCGAGGCAGCCGTTGTAACTGTACTGAGACCTTAGAACTTGTATCTCAAGATGCGTGGCGCATTAACCTTGTAAATGTCTATGGGCTCCAGTAACCACTTAACACCAGGTGGGCTGTGAGCTCGTCCACTCATCTAAGCAATAAAAAAAATATGATCATTTTAATTTAGTTTGCCGAAACTTACGCAGATAGCTAAGAACGCCTAACAATAAAACACATACAGACTATTTCAGCAAGTCAAATTGGTCCTGCTTTGCTGGCCAATCTTCGATATTGCTTTGCTTCAAACGTTACCAAACTTGACAGAATCATGATTTAGACTAATCCGATGATTCCCTGAAAATATCATCGCAATGGCAAGAGCCATATCGGAGTCTATAGGTAACAAACATACGCACATCGACTTTCAAATATATAAATATAAAATTTATTTGCAATATTTTAATATGGAACAATTTATAGATTTTTATCCTCTAAAGTCTAAGCTGTTATAAAGCACCAGGTAGATAATTTATCACACACGTGTGTTACAAACTTTGTTATTAATTTAATCATGTTTCTCACTCGCTTATACTGTTAATGACTTACAATTCGCCTCGTCGGAAACATTAAATAGTTATTTATCGTGTCTAAATTGATATTCTCGAATGGCACTTTGCATAAGAGCAATATTTTATTTTAACAAATTTTTATACACTAATTAGAATCAACAAAGGTTAATAATGAACTAAGTTTTTAACTGAACATATTTCATAATAAATGCGCACATATAAATATTCACAGCCGAATAGTGTTTATAATAACATACTATAGCTACAAAATAGAACACCCTTTACAATATTCGCAGCCTATGATGACGCGATCGCTTCCAGCGAACAGGTAATGATTTATGGAGTACCTTTCGCGACTGATACACCGAAGAGCCAGAAACATTAAACCGCATCAAAATAAGAAAGGGAACGTTTCAAAGGCACCAAGGCATTCCCAGGGGTGGGGGGGGGGTTCTTTATTTATGGCCCCCGGCTTTGTTAGTCCGAGAAATATAAATAGTACGCGTTGAATTATTGTAGTCGAAGCTTTTTGAGGGCGCGATACTGTAGGAAATGAATGATGTGGTCAGCACTTGTATTGGGGAAGGACGCAAGATATAATGGATCGGTGAGATGCGTTGAAAGGTTAAATTGTTTACGTGGATTTGCAAAACATGAAGCGGTAAAGTGAATCGGATGATCAAGGGAACGCAAAAAAAGGGTGGATGTTGCTAAAGGCGATGTTCACGGCCTAATTGAATTCTAATGTAGGGTTGATTTTACTCTGCATACATTTCTCTATTTGTTATTTTTCTTTTCTTTATATTTTGCAAATATAATGTAATCCGGATTTAGTNCCTAATTGAATTCTAATGTAGGGTTGATTTTACTCTGCATACATTTCTCTATTTGTTATTTTTCTTTTCTTTATATTTTGCAAATATAATGTAATCTGGATTTAGTACTTTATAATTCATATAATACATAAAATTACTTTATTTGGTTTCAAACAAACAACAAAATATAGTAATTTGAAAATTGGCAGTCAATGCGTCACAATCGATGTTCTCAAGACTACACCGCTAATGTTTACTTTACAAAATAATATTGCCTCAAAAAATATCGATAACATTATATCATACGTGACCTCTGGCAAAGCAATCTGCATCAAATCGTAAAACGAACCTATTCTAATGCAAAGCAATAAAACTTTTACTACAGCGATCGTTTGTATACTAAATGTTTCTACGAACTCATAAATATTACCCAAATACGGTACCACGAAATGTTTGCTTACGTTCTGCTCGTAAGTGTATATAATAAATATATATTTTTACATTTAAGTTCGTGAAAAGCGAAGTGAATGATCAATAAATTAAATTGACTAAAAATAAAAACATATAAAATTTGAAAAAAATACAGTTATTGCTTATGTTATTAAATTAATTTTAAAAAACGAAATGAGATCAGCAGACACGCAATAAAAATACGAAATCAATAGACAGAGGCCCCTTCATCGAATTGTTCAAAACATATCGGAGACACCTAACATTTATCACTCGGCTGGAATTTCAGCAGAAAAATTCTCATCGAACAAAAACGTGGCCGAAGAAAGCCGATGCGAAAGCAATTTGTCACTTTCGGGCCTTAGTTTCGCGAGACCGACCAGAATGCCGACTGCTGGCTGTGATAAGGGGTACGTTAACCCGATCCTAGTACCTTTTGTGCCTTCTCGGTATACAAACAACGTTTTCACGAACGATTTAGGTTACGTATGGTGACTTTTTAACGCGCCTTGATATCTATCTATGTAATGTAATCTTTCAACGTAATTTTCGCAAATTTCAAGTCAATCGGTTAACTTGAAAATTTGCAAACTTATCAAAGACTGCACAATAAGTTGATTCTTTTCGATCCAACCAACATCGCCAAGACATATATTATATATTAATATTTATTTCTGCTTTACATGTATTTAATCATTTCTGTGATCACGTCTGGTGTTCAGCTGTTTATCACTGCTCTGGAGGATTCCTTCAAGCTTCTGGAATGGCAAGGACTTGGCATCAATATTAACGGCGAATACATCACTCATCTTCGGTTTGCCAATGACATCGTGGTCATGGCAGAGTCGCTGGAAGATTTAGGGCGTATGCTCGGTGACCTCAGTAGGGTTTCTCAACAAGTGGGTCTTAAAATGAACATGGATAAAACAAAAATCATGTACAATGTCCATGTTGCACCCACCATAGTTACTGTTGGGAGCTCTACTCTTGAAGTTGTTGACGAATATATATACCTAGGACAGGCAGTCCGATTAGGTAGGTCCAACTTTGAGAGAGAGGTCAGTAGACGGATCCAACTCGGCTGGGCAGCGTTCGGTAAACTGCACAACGTCTTCTCGTCCAAAATACCTCAGTGCCTTAAGACAAAGGCGTACAACCAATGTGTGTTACCAGTGATGACTTACGGCTCGGAGACGTGGTGCTTCACTAGGGATCTTTTTAGAAGGCTCAAAGTCGCGCAGCGAGCTATGGAGAGGGCTATGCTCGGCATTTCTCTACGTGATCGAATCCGAAATGAGGAGATCCGTAGAAGAACGAAGGTTGCTGACATAGCCCGTAGAATTAGTGAACTGAAGTGGCAATGGGCCGGCCACATAGCACGAAGAGAGGACGGTCGATGGGGCAGAAAGATCCTGGAGTGGCGACCACGTACTGGCAAGCGCAGTGTGGGACGGCCACCTACTAGATGGACCGACGACCTAGTAAAAAGCGCTGGGTCTCGTTGGATGCAGGTGGCAATGAACCGGTCGCACTGGAAATCTATTGGAGAGGCCTATGTTCAGCAGTGGACGGCGATAGGCTGAAATGATGATATCTATATATTAATACGTGAAGCAAAAACTTTGTACCCCTTTTAACGAAAATCGCGCGTACGGAGGAATATGAAATTTCCCACACTTAGAGAGAATATAGGGAAGGAGTGCAGAAGGCTAGCATTTTTTTTTTAATTATGCATAAAAAATTATTCAATCAATAAAAAAAAACATTACACACACTACCTTGGTTACTCTAATAGCTGAATTTACTGTGTTGTCCTTTTTGAAATGCAGTTGATCAATAATATTCAACATGTTTACAATGAATATAAATTTTAAGAACAACGAAATTACCTTTCAAGATCAAAAAGTTCATAAAATTATTACTTCTATAAAAACATTTCTCAAATAACTCACTTCAAATTATAATTAGATCTAACAGAAAACGTACCTAACGGTAAACTCGTCTTAGAAGTTAAGATTTACGCGGTTTTTATCAACCTGCAACTCAGTGAGTCATGGACTAGATAGAATAACAGAAACTCTCGAACCCCAGCAAAGCGATGAAGTGTAAAAGTTTAGTGAAATCGATAAAACCGAATCGAATTTAGTATCGTAAACAAGAACATTTGAAATCGGCTTAAGACCTCGTTGGAATATTTTTTATGTATAGTTTTTATAACAACGGTTGGTCATTAGGCATATGTTATCTAATTGTCTAGCTATGCTCTCATTAAGAAAACATTCCTATAGTGGCTTCAAAAATATTGAAATATAAATGCTTGCAAATCGCATGTTGTTTTGACAGCGAACATTTTTTTTTGAGTTCAATTGACTTAGCAACGTTAGTGCCGCCATCCGTCTTGGGATATGAGGTAGACCTCAGTTTAAATTATATTGTATTTTATATCTGTCCCATGCTTCGAACCGAAACGGGTCTCTGCTTCGCGACAGAAATAAGCAGGATGGTCATAGTAAAGTACTAAAAGAAATCCGATCAACACACGATTGAAATTTTGAAATAAAGAAATACCTTTACAATTTCGAAACCATATAACACAAAACAATTTAAACGACGGTGAATAGCTGCCAATAACTAACGACCTTCATAACACAAACTTTATAGATCACGTCCTGTCATCTCATTGAAGCAAGTCGTTGACCCTCCGGCAATAAGGCTGCAATATCGTGCTATGTATCATCACGTACATAATTCATGGCGGGTGGCGCTTCAGATAAAAATTCCTTGCATTTCGACCAGCAAGCGCTGAGCCAGAGAATTATAGTAGAGCTTATTCACGAACCGGTAGATAGAATCTCGAATAGTTCGCCTTGACATTCGATGACATAGTCAGTGTGTGCACGTAACCTGTTCTCTTTGTTGAAATAGACGACCTTCGCCTTCCGATAATTATTGTATTAAAGTCGGAACAGTTCAGTTCTATACCACATAACTTTGATTCAATTAATTGATACTCATGGCCAAACTATGCTATTCATACTTCCACTATCCTCATATAGATGTAAAGAAAAACCTTTTTTATGTAATTTTAGCTTTTTTTAAAAGGATTTTTCTTATATAGTTTGACTGAACTCTCTGTCATTGAGAAACAATACGAATTTACTGTATTTACTGTATAAAATCATTTGTGGAAAATAAAGGCTTTAAATGTTTTTTTTCTTAATATTGTACAGAAAACGCAATTAAGTCTTTTATTATTGTTTAACCACTTTTAGAATATTCCATATTATTATATACCTACATATACATACATGTGTATATGTTAGGAGTTGAAAATTATAAAATGAATAAACTAAACATTAACTGAAAGTATGACAGTAAATATCTTTAGGGAGCTTTCATGTGCTATGTAAAAATTGAAAATTGAGAATTAGAACTCATGTCTTACAGTGAGTGGTTCCATTTGCGTGTATTGATGTCAACAGACTCTGGTGATAATTTAACACCAGATATGCCGTAAATTCGTTCACCCAAACCAGGAATTAAAAAAAAATCTCAACAGGAAAACGGATGCTCAAAACTATATGTCAATTTCTTGTTTGTCAATTGTTTTTTTTTTTTACGCTGATTAATCATGTTTAATATCTTTATGCTGAATGTAAATGGAGCATTCATTTTACAGCGGAGAAATATGAACCTCAAAATAAATTTCATGGGCTCAACGGGAGTACGTAATAACCAACCCACTGCAAGTTATGATCGTCTTATATCAGAGGTGCGGGTGACAATAACCGCTGTCCACGTCTCATGAATTTCTACTCGGCAATTGTCCGCAATGGAGCGCGCACTGTTTCAAAGGAAACTCTAAAATAAATGACGTTCCATTGGCATGGAAATGAAACCGACCTGGATATTTTATTCATACTTTTCCATGTTGATATTCAATTTTTAAATTTCATTTCCGTGTGAATACGGAATACGGTGATGTGTATTTTTTAGTGTACGTTGTCGGAAGTACAACCCAACTTAGTCTTAATTATGATTTTATTTTGTCTTTTTATTTATGAGTACTATCTACAAAAAAAACTGTGAACTTACAAATCGACGGACCATAAAGGAAAGTTTAGCCTCCACCTCTTCTAAAATAGCCATTATGATTAGCTTAATCAGTTTATTCACTCTATTGCGTTGCAGCCTGTTCATCTTACAAAACACTATTCACTTGTGTACTCTACTGGATCGTAATGCGAACGATTTTTGTGCAGTAGCGAGTAGTTTAGCCACTAAATTACTCGGTACTCGACCAAAATACTCGCCTAGTCCGAACAAGGCTTTAGGCACAACAAGCATTTGTGTGCACACCTTAAAACACTTTTTTTTTTTGGTCAGGAGGAAATCGCCGGACTCCCACCCTCCACTGGGGATGGAGGGTGGGGCATATGTCGGAGTCGAACCGACTAAAACCTCCTGTCGCTCAACAACCAACGTCCAACCCTCGCATGAGACAGAACTCATGAAAAGGCAAGGGGAGGAGAGTGAAGCGTTTAGTGCGGAGCACATCTCTCCCATCACCCTCCCTCTCGGGACGCCGGGCCAGCGATCGTCGGCGCCACGACCACTAGCCCTCTCGGTCGGCAGGCTGTCCGAAGCCCGCCTAGATGGCGCCGGTTTGAATAGGTTATCCTACGAAATACCCCGCTGGGTCAGAACCAGCGTGGGTCGAGGATAGCCGGCCTTCCATCACCCGGATGCTCTTGCGTAAAACGCGTGCAGAGCAGCTTGCACGTCGTCTTCTTAGGCCCCCTTCGCCGGGCCCCAGACCTTAAAACACTTAGCACTACTTGATATTCTCAACGAGCATATATAAGATAGACTACGAACGAACATTTTGCATATCATTCGATCTTTAATCATTTCCATTATTAGACATGAAACGTTCTAACATACTATAAAGCTAATATGAATGCAGCGACATTGATGTCTTGTGGAACGCATATCACAAGGATGTGTTTCATTAATTTTAATTAATAATGAACGACAACAGAGAATGTTTGATGCAGAGTAAGGACCTAAGTGCTGGGGAATCAATATTTTAAGTTATAGCTATAGGTATAAATATTAGAAATAATGTGGATTTTACACCATTAACAATGGAATACTGAGGTTTAAAAGTTTATAAATTCTTTTACAATGATCAAACCCCCCAAAAGAGGATTATTGAGCTACTTCGACAAAATATTGAAAATACTAAATATAAACCATATTAAACTGTAATATGCTACCTGTAATATATTAATAAATACGTATGATAAATTCGGCACATTATGTATAACTTCAACAAAGATTTCTATTATCTCGATATCAGGGTGGCTTTGTTCTCAAACGCCTGATGACTTCTATTGTTAGAATAACCCCCGTTACACATTAGGTATCGATACTGAGGTCAGAATAAGTATTGTCTCATTGTTGTACGAAGATATTTTTCTAATAAATAAGGCGGGAGCACCTATTGGATATGCTTTATTGCGAAATTCACTGTGTTTTCCGTGGTAACGAATACATATTTCCGATCTAAATTATAATATTAACTAAAATAAAAAAGAAATGTTTTAATATTAGGGGATAAAGTATGAAATTGCCAATTTGTACTGAAAAATTTAAATTTGTTTTTTTTTTCATACAAGATTTTTAATCAAAATATCTACCATTATTATCTATACATTGCTGCCATCTAATAGGAGAAAGGTCATTTATGCCTATGCGATAGAACTCTGGTGATCTAGATTTTACAAACTGTGTGAAAGCATTTACATAGTACTGCCTCCTGGGAAGAAAACTTTTTATCATGTAGAAAACTGTCCAAATCACGAAAAAAATGGAAGTCCATTGGAGCAAGGTCTGGCGAATACGGAGGGTGACAAATGGTTCCTAATTGCAGTTCCTGTAGAGTTAAAACGGTTTCTCGTGCTGTATGAGGTCTCGCGTTATCATGGAGCAATAATGGTGACGATCGATTCATGAGTCGGGGCTGTTTCACTGCAAGTTTTGCTATCATTGTTCGGAGACATCTTATGTTGTTGCTTGACCAGATCGGGGAAATCTATTGTGAATAGCACCATGCTAAGACCACCAAACAGTTACCATTACCTTTTTATTGGTAAGCTTTGTTTTAGGACACTGTTACGGTGTTTGCCCTGGGGTCGGCCATTGTATTTTCCGATTACGGTTATCGTAACCACTTTTCATCACATGTCACAACTCGATCCAATATTCCTTCATTTCTGTATCGATTCAACAAGGCAACACAAGTTTCAACACGCGTTTCTTCCTGCAGATCAGTCAAATCATGAAGCACCTGTTTTCCTTATTTTTTTTATTTGACGCAAACGAGTCAATATTGTTGGCAAGGTAACGTTAAACCATGCCGCGAATTTTTGGGTTGTTTAACTCGGATCGGCTTCCACCTTCTCTTTCAATTCATTGTTATTCATATGCGTGGGCGGTCTTTCACGTGGTTCGTTCTTCAAATCAAAATTTCCATCACGACAGCGTTTAAACCAATATCGCACAGTGCGTTCATTAGCAGTCACCTCTCCAAACGCAACATTGATATTGCGAGCTGTTTCTGCAGCGTTGGTTCCGCGTCGGAACTCGTATGCAAAAATCACTCGAATTATTGAAGTATCCATCTTTCTTGTCTAAGCTGAATAAAAAAATAAGCAACTGAAAATCAATAATCCAATGTTGTCTTTATTGCTACGCACAATCCGGCTTTGGAATAAGCTCCCCCCTACGGTGTTTGCCGCGCGCTATGGCATGTCCTTCTTCAAACGAGGCTTGTGGAGAGTATTAAACGGTAGTCAGTGGCTTGGCTGTGCCCCTGGCATTGCTGACGTCCATGAGCGACGGTAATTACTGACCATCAGGTGGGCTGTATGCTCGTCTGTCTATACGGCAATAAAAAAAAATTAAGTTTAGTTTATTTTTAGAATAAACAATGGAATAGTTAATTTTCATCGAAACGCAGATAGATCTACACTAAGTGTCATGTATTCACATAAAATGTGTTACAAAAACACACCGAAGAAGCCCTACAGGATTTCCGGTGTCTTGTTTTACAAGGATAAACGCAATGGCCGTACACGCCCTAATTCGCCAAAACAGTCGTGAGAACCTTTCGATGTTTCAATACGAACAACTGTTTTCCATTACGTGCGTTTATTTTCTTTATGCACAGCAATTTAGTCTATATTGTCTCATCGTGTAATTAAAACTGATGAACTGTATTAAAAATTTTCCCAGTAACAATTAAAGTTGTTATACCGAGTATTAAAGATACGGGTAGCTCGGGCGGTTGACATTTACTAAATGTCAACATATCCGACCCAGGCGACCGGACAACAGAAAACCGTGATCACCCGAAACATGTCTTGTCGGATCCCCCGGATCCATTCTCAGTGCTTTTAGGCTCGTGAAGCACCGGTCACCGACCTCGTCGAACTCTCTTCGTCGTAGTCGACGAGCAAAGTAACCCAAAGACACAGCCCACTGAGTGTCTTGCCGGATCTTCTTAGTTGTTTTCGGTTTCGTTCCGGTGGTAGAATCTGCGAAGCACTGCTCTTACTAGAGCTAGTGTTGGTAAATTCTCTCAGGTTCAGCCGTGAGCTCACCTACCCATCCACGTGTAGCTGGAATAGCCCCTTAGGCCACAGGGTAGGATTTTTATTTTCAATGACTCTATGTCCTTTATCTCATATCTTATTTACAATAGATATGTATTGCCAAAAGCCGATGCTAAAGTTGATTTGGCCTTGTTAAAACAGATCCAACTTCAAACTGAAAATTGTTCTAAGCCATCTTCCATAATCCTCTTATAAAATTAAACATTCCCTACTGTTAGCAATTTCGTTTGATTTTCAATATGTCATATTATCGGATACCCATATTACTCTCGCGATGTAGTGAGTCATCAACGTTTCCCTTTTAATCAAATCCCTTTAGAGCAGGAACTGAACAATTCATCACGGATACGGTTATTTAAAATTTCTTAATGGTCAAACAAAGACGATGTGTAACAAAACATCCTTGGGTTTTGATCAAAGGAGACCCGCCACCCACATCGGCATATCTCTCCATCAGACTTCCGGGTGTTCACAGTCGAAGAAATACTCGTAATTGCTATACAACGACTGTCTATGACTTACGGGCGTGATGCTCAGCATTGAGGCCACACAGATAAGTTTTCGCACTCGGCCTATTTCTGCCGCAAAGCAGTTGTTCGCTTTGTAGATTGTTTGGCGAGACAAATACTATACAATGCAATTCGAAGCATTTACCACTATGAGTGACGTTACAGTAATGTGTATGAACTCTGGATGTCACTTCGTAACCAGTTGACTGTGAACTTGTCTGGCCACCTAAGCAAATACGCAAAGGACTGTTCAATAGCCAACACATAGTAAACCAATTTCACCTTCCATCTATTTTTGGTTAGAATAAAATCGTGAAGAAAGGTAATTTCCTCATAGAACAAAAGGCACACTTAAAAACCGCTCGGCTCATTTATTTTTTCTTCTTAACAAGACATCTTGCAGGCCTATCGCATTTAAACTTTTAATTAAAAAAACTGATATAAAAGTATGATGATGTTTTTGAAGTTCCAAGTTTTTGTGTGAACAAGTTGCTCGCTGTTCTAAAATTATGTTTTGAATTGTAAATCTTTGAAAGAGTTTCGAAACATGTAAACACATTTAGTCCTCGGAAAAAAAATATATAATTCATAATAATACAATACTACACACATATAATACATTACAGACACAGATAAATTAAACTCATTAGTTTGATCATTAAAAATGGTATCTGCAGTGACTTTTAGTGATGCTGTAGTTATTACGCAATTTGGTAACCAGATGTTTGGAATCAACGATAATATTTGACAAACAAACCGTGGTGGTACTTCAAATGATTGTGGTGAATGCCTTATGCTTCTCGATGAGGTCGTTATCGGAACGTACCTGAAAGAAAATACATATCATTAGTTCAACTAAAACGCTTATGGCAATTTAAGAAACCTTTGGCATCGTGATCAGATATAAATCAGATACTAATCTGATTGCCTGGTACTTTAAATCCGTTTTTTGCCTCAGATGCTTGGATATTTTCGCTGTCCATATGATTTTATATGTATAGTTGCCGGAGCTCAAATATGTAACAACGTAAATCTCGAATTCTGAATTGAAGCGACTGTGTCACACTCAAACCAAAAAGCATGAAAAATTCATAGTTTTAATAAACAGAATGGCTTATTATATAGAAGATTATATAGAAGGAATAGCATCGTGGAATAAAAATCAATCCCGCCAATATTTTTTTTGCGTATTTACTGGCGGTAGGACCTCTTGTGAGTTTGCGCGGGTAGGTACCACCACCCTGCCTGTTTCTACCGTGAAGCAGTAATGCGTTTCAGTTTGAAGGGTGAGGCAGCCGTTGTAATTGAGTCGACTATTATCAAAGCCGGCAATGTGACTTTTGGATAATTATTGGTAAATCAGAAAAACGAATTATTGACTTTGTATTCCATTGGCAGTCACAAAACTCTTCTGAACGACATCTTAGATAAATAACAGGTTAAGTATTAACCTTTATTTAATGCAGGTTTTGAACCGTATTCTTTGAAGGAAACGATTATATTCAAATCAATCTGTATTGACATATCAATAAAAAATTTTTGTCCAAATGCACAGATTGCCACCTTTGATAATAGACGACTCAATTATATTTGAGACCATAGAACTTATATCTCAAGGTGGGTGGTGCATTTACTTCGTAGATGTCTATGGGCTCCAGTAACTACTTAACACCAGGTGGGCTGTGAGCTCGTCCACCCATCTAAGCAATAATAAAATTAAAAAAGGCTTAAATGAGTTATTTGGTTATACTGCCTGGCATGTTCACATTGTATTTTATTCGGAATATAATCATAAATAACGTCAAGTGTGTTCTAGAATGTTAACGATTGAGATTATAAAATTGTTCGCTTGCCAACATATCGAATAAAAAGAAACCCAAGCGGAACTTGCATTGCCCACAGTACTCGGTTAATTGCAGTAATTTATAACCGCAGTGGGAGGTTTGGACAATTGATTGTTAAGCACATCTCTAAATAGACAATTTAAATACGCGTCGCCCCCATAAATCATAATGTAGTTAATCTTCTAATTAATATTACTCTGTTTTAAATTGATTGAACGAACGAATTTTGTTGGCTTTGTAGGGAGAGAGGGACTGAAGTCCAATAAAGTTGCCTATTTCGTTGGCAGTAAAGGCTTAAACGAAAGCCTAAATTTTAGCTTTGAACGATTACTTTTTGGTCTTTAAATTCAAATAAATTATAAAATAGATTGTAGCTGTAATTCTAATTTCAAACTCAAATTAGGGTGGGTGGTGATTATGACTGCTCACTTTAAGCTATATGGTAATAAATTGGTATTTATATTGGTATTGGTATTGGTATTTAAAAAAACCGGATTCGAACATTCTTGCACTTGAAATCAAGTGATTCAACTTAACATATTGAAACTTATATTAGCTATATATAATTACTAGCTGTACCCGTCCGCTTCGCTGGGCATTTAAAATTAACATTATTATTTCTCACCCCCACAAAGATTCTCATCAGTAACGCCCCCGCCAATGGTGTAGGGAGTGCAACACTCATATAAATATTAGCCTATCCATTAAGTACATGTATTTTCTACATGGGTACCAAGTTTCAAGTCAATCGGATGCATGGTTCAGTAGTTATAACGGAACATCCGTAAAAAGCACTGTAGATTTATATATTACTAGCGACCCGCCCTCGCTTCGCTTCGGAAACATTAAAACACACATGAAACAAAAAAAAATTTTTTTTTTTTAAATAGTAGCCTATGTTCATCAGGGACAATGTCGGCTTCGAATGGAAAAAGAATTTTTCAAATCGGTCCAGTAGTTTCGGAGCCTATTCGAAACAAACAAACAAACAAATCTTTCCTCTTTATAATATTAGTATAGAAGTATAGATTATTAGTTCAGATAAGTATTTCTGTATTAGACGGATGAGCACACGTAGTATTAAGTGATCACCAGAGCTCACATCGGAACGCAACACGCCTCGAAACCTATCCGGATATCGTGATCAAATTTCACTAGGCCCTTCTTTTTCGAAAAATTGTAACTGCCTCTTATCTTACGGTCTTCGATCGCTCAGCTCAACGTAATAAAAAAAAAAAACATTCATTAAAATTACGTAATAAAAACGGTCTCAAAATTATCTATATCCTAAAACTCTCATGAAATATTGCCGAGCTCTCGCGTTTAATAAAACTAACATAAATTTGTAGGTATTACCAGAGTTTCGTGAGCTCCGTCCTAAATTCATTGAAATAAATGGGCGTCATAAACTAAAACCCTGATACAGTTTAATAACTCGGTCTCGTTAACGCTACCAAAACGAATGGATTCGCTTTAAGGAGAATTCTTAAGTTTCATCACTACTTATTGTTGTGAAAGTTGTCAGTAATCTCGAACGTTATTGCTTTGTGCATAGTTGTAAATCTCTGCTCTAACGGATGCGAAAAAACAAACTTTATTACTGTAACAAGTTATACTTTACTATTTAGTAATAATCATATTTCAAAGAGTCGTAGACTCGCGTGGATTGACAAAAAAGTTTTTAATCAAGAATAAATACGTTTCAATTTCAATCACAACATATTATAATGAGACTTAATTTACGTTATATTATATAACTATGATTTCAATTTACAACAATTTTCTCAGCGACAACTCGTTAATTAACGATCCCATAATAACTTAATTTAATGACGTTTCGGGTCAGTCATCTCGGACAGACAATATGTTCCATGACGAGTGCTCTTCGAGGAATGATTTGAGATAATCCCATCATCTCCACTTTACCATCGTACCACTCGCCACTGAAACAAAGTTTATCCATACTACCTAAACACTGTTTTTATCCTCAGTGCGTTTCCAGTTTATTTTATCACCATCTGGAATAAACTCTAGTCCACGTTATTTACAGAACGCTACTTGTCAGCACTACAGAGCTATCAAGTTTTGATGTGAAACATCTATAGCCGCACGTAAAACCGATTTCTGGCGTGGCGACGCGTCGCCATGCGCAATCGGCTGTACGATTCTCTCCCACTCGATCCGGCGTTAAGCCATCTCTCTCGCTACACTGAGCTCGGATACCTATAGTGTATACTCCGTAGTGTATACAGTGTTGTTTACTACAGTACACATAACCTGTGTTTTACTTGAAAACAAATTATTTTTTCGTAATACATATTTTATTTTATCATTATGACATATTTAGTTCCTATCACTGTTTGATTTTACAAAATAATGTCGATGTTTCACATCTGCCAGGCGTCCCGTGACGGCTCACATTTTTTTCTTCAAGTCTTAAGCTATAGGCAACAGCTCTAACGTGCCCCTAACATGAAGTCTATGAGCATAACCACTAACCATCAGAAGACCGTGTGTCATTTGCCTGTTGTATAATACCAAATACCATATACTTAAGTGCCTCACCATTATTTATGATCGCAACTTCATAATCGTAATATTCTGGCTACTATACCCAAAAGGCAATAAATTTATTTATGCTCAACGGCCCCGTGTTTTCACTTCGAGAAAACTTTATAACATCGTTAAAGATAAAGTTGAAGCAAACGTGTTCGTGTTACAGGATTTGTTCAGGAAATTCTATGTGTATATTGAACGTTCACTGCCAACCAGCACGCGTTGTTAGGCGGTTACCGGAACAAATAAACACCAGAATACCAACCGCCCAAATTGAGGCTAAAAATCGAAGTCACAATAGTACTAAAATATGACGAACATACTCTTCAACCGCATGAGGGCTTACCCGAACCCGTTTTTACAAAACCAACAACTTCTTCTTTTGTTTCACAGCCATTTGGTCGATCGGTTTTTCGAAGTTTCTGATGATTCAACCCTGTCGAAATCATGGCCCACGCATATTTGGGTGGCTTGCAGAAAATATTTTGAAATCGTGTCACACAAGAAAATTAAATTCATGAAATATACTTGTTACCAAGTTCAGTTTTCATTAAATTTCAAAATGCGTTAATTTTTTCATTAAAAACTAATAGCATTTATAATTCACATCAGCTATTTACAGTTTGATTTGACCCACCATTCCGTGTCGTAATTTTTTTGGCCTCTAAATATCTCTAACCTGGACAACCCTAGTGTGCTGTATACACGATCTCCATTTCAAAGCTCAATTTTGAAGTGCAGACGCACAAAAAATGATCGGAAGCACTTGACCGGGTTGGCTGCAAAGCAGGGACGTCCGGGCGACCCGGGGCAATAAAAAACGTACCACTTTGGACCACAGCCAGACCATGCGCTCTAGCAACCCTATTCAAAAAGCATTTAAATCATTAATACACTCGTATTCATAATACAATGAAGGTACGATGAACTTTTGGTGTTAAATGTGTATTTAATATTAGTTTAAATTATTTTTATTGTGCTACATGGGTGTATGAGCGTGTAGACAAAAAGTGAATGCTACCAGCCACCTTGAGGCATGAGGTCGAAGTCGCAATTGTATTACATAGAGGCTGTTCCACCAGTCAAGCTTCGCGGCAGAAATAGACATGTGTTTAACCGTACATAATACCTGACATCGATAATGTTTATAGTTATCGCGCGTAGGGTTCATGTTTTAATTTTTATTCAAATGATTAAATGTAGCCCTTATGTAATCGTGACGTCATTATACTGACGGTCAGGCGAGCCTGTAAATTGAAAAATTCGTACCAAAATTACCATAATGGGAGTGAACAATAGACAGCCCATACGTTGGTGCCGTTCCGCATTGCGACCAAACTATCGCATCGGTTGACAATCTCCGATCGACCCTCCCGAACTAAATTCCTTTGCGTTCGACGAATCCTTCGCGACATTCCTTTATTCGAAAACGATTCGATTTTTTGTGCAAACATTTCTTTCAGCGTTCCCGTCAAGTGACATTTCTCTCCGGGGCCCGATGAGTTCTTGTTTATCGACATTACGTACATTCTGAATCACATCAGCTCTCGTTGAAAATTTCATAATTTTACGTTCATTTCGTTGGCTTAAGCAGGGCCGAAATTATTTCAACGTTGTAGCAAGATTTACACAAGGAATTTCATAGCGGTTTTAATTTTATTATGCTCAGCGAGGTGGTCGAGATTGTCTGGTCCTGCAAGATACCTGCGCTTAAAATAGAACAGCCGAGGGTTAAATGTTCTACGTTTCATAGTCCACAATGAATGTTGGATCTACATACATTATTTTTATTTCATACAACGCAGCATCGAATTTAAGCGGTTTAGCCGTGGTAAATTTAATTAATCGTATCAAAAATTACACGCAAGAAGAGACACAATCAAGCCATTCTTTAATGAGATTCGCGTTTTGAAACCACGCATTGCTTGGGCTCCGATTACGTTTACACTCAAGATCCTCTTGAAATTTGATCGTTCGAACGTTAATCTTGACGCACACGATGCAGTGAATGATTTATTTTCGAAGCGGGATATTATAATCTCTTCAACGAAGCTTAAAAAGGCCGAGTTCTTTTGAGAATCGAATATCATTAACGGCTTGTTGCATTACAATATTATACTGATCACCTCGTCGGTCAGTTAGTACTACTATCCGGGGGTTTGACGTCACTACCCAGGGGTTTGACGAAATCTGGATTTCGATTCCTGGACCGAGACAGTATCTTCATAGAAAATATTATGTGTTAGTTTTTTTCTTCTTCATTGTCTCGTGTGTACCTATGTTGAAATCCTAAATACTATTTATTAGAAAACGATGAACGTATTTTAAATTTTATTTGAGATTTATATCTGTTCATAGAAGAAAATTACCTACAAGTATTTCAGAAACACACAATCAGCGCTCTCTCGAAAACAAAGACTTATAGTCAAAATTTGATGCACATAATTCATTCCTTCGAAAATAAAAGCATAGTGTTCGAAGGGCGTTGGCATCGGTAAGTGTTATGGGGAAATAACAAAGGCCGTGGTCCCGAGACGGCCTGTACGTCACGCGCTCCATTGTTTATGGGCTCTTTTGTTTTTTTTTTTTCTTTGTGGTATAATTTGGCATCGGGNCCGAGACGGCCTGTACGTCACGCGCTCCATTGTTTATGGGCTCTTTTGTTTTTTTTTTTCTCTGTGGTATAATTTGGCATCGGGAAGCTGTGAGCGAGATTAGGCGTAAAACTGGTCCATTGTCGGAGACTCGGTTTTTAAATGAGCTTCTGTTTTTTGTCAGTGGTTTGTTTGTTTTTGAACCGATTCCTATTATAATTCATTTCGATGATGATTAGGTAGTTGTAAGGTGGACCCTACAACTTCTTGAACTATTGCTATTACTCGCTATGGTTAGTTACCTTGTTTTTGTAACCTACTACTTTGTACCTATTATGGTTATATACCTATATTGTTGTTCCTCCAGCCCATAGCTGATATAAAAAAATTATGCGTTCCTAATTTCCATTGCCTAATTTATTCAAACTGAGACTTCAGCTGCAGTTGACAGTGTCATGTGGTTTGATAGACGTAGAACTGATTAAAGGTAGATAACACAGTAACGGCTAACACTCTTTATGACATGAGGGGCCGTGTGTTCGTCTATCCATAAAAATATTAAGTGGTGTGTCATATAATCTACATCTATATATTAATACGTGAAGCAAAAACTTTGTAGCCCTTTTTACGAAAATTGCGCGGACGGAAGAGTATGAAATTTCCCACCCTTATAGAGAATATAGAGAAGGAGAGCAGAATGCTAATTTTTTTTTATTATACATTAATAATACCTCAATCAAATCAATTAAAAAAAACATTACACACACTACTATGTATTTGACACACACACACATATAATATACTCTTTGTTTACTGTCAAACTTTTGTTATTGCTTAAAGTCTGTGATCAAATTGAGAATAGAATATATAGAATATTGTTTATCTTTAATATTGTTTGTCTATAGTGTAGTCTTGGTGAAATATGTGATGATAAAAGTCTAATAGTCTTTGCCAATAGAACCATAATAATGTTCAAACTTATAATTTCAATTAATTATAGTCGAATTTCGACTATTTGGGGACCATTAGTTTATCTAATAGCGAAACCTGGATATGAATTTAGCTGAACAACAAATTTTCTACTATTGGGGAAACATTGGATAAAGATTCGACACAAAACATGAGTATTGTCTTGTGCAAAATAAAAAATCCAACAAACTTATTGTAAGCTAGTTCGCCGTCATTTATATTTTATTTATTCATAGTCGCAGTTTTCTGTTTCGTAATCTTAAGAATGTGCTAAATAAAATTCGATTTTGTGCCGGCAACTTGAAGCAGGTAAGGGAATACCTACGAAACAATATATTGTGCCGCTAAAGCAAAATATAGTTGGAAATATATAGGATACAAATATAGTGCGTATTGAATTTCATAATAATTATTGGCACTTTTTAGTTTTGTCTGTCGGTCTATTAGTTTATACGGGCAATAATGTAAGAATTTAAAATCATTAATATTTCACAAAAGGAGTGGATTAATGATGTTTTGCAGTTTGCATCTTAGTAGCCAGTTGCGTATTGAATAATACTTTTAATCAAAATTTTAAAGAGGTGTGGCAATTGGACATTGTAGTATTAATAGAATGTACTGTTACGTTATCTATAAAATCATGCCATTTTTTATTCCAAAATTACAGTCTGGGCTGTGCTGTCCCTAAAAACCTTTTTTTTAAGCGCTGATCACATTTAACATTACATCTAATTATTAACCATATAAAGCACTAAATCGTTCAACTAAAAACAAACTCTGACTTAAAGACGTGGTCCTGACAAAAATAATAATGAAGCTATCATGTTTCACGTCAACTCGATAAGCGGCGTGAAAGTGAATAATAGGAGCGTCATTAAAAAAATTCATGACAGAGCGCCGGATTAGCGACGGACCCAATTTCAACGGGAAACAAAAGACGAGCAACAAAATAATTTATGCTCTGGATAACAAGTGACAATCCGCTGCAGTTTAGAACAATGACACGACTCAGTTTAGATGACAATGCTAGGTCGAGGAATGCGGTCGTGCCGCATATCTAATTGTGACAATTAACGAAATGTCTCCGTTAATTTTTAAAACCACGCTAGACTGTAATGAATAGATCCAACGCTGAGTTTAATAATTAATGATGAAATTCCTTTGGAAATTTTATAACGATTGCGTCTGAGTGAAAACTTTGTAAGATTTCGTCACGCCAGCCCGAAATTCGTTCACTTCTCTAATAACTGATTTTGTAACTTGCTGATGTTCTAATACAATATTAACTTGGGACGGGAATACATGCAGCGTTTTGGGACATCTTACATTTTTTTATTATTTTTTTATTGCTTAGATGTGTGGACGAGCTCACAGCCCACCTGGTGTTAAGTGGTTACTAGAGCCCATAAACATCTACAACGTAAATGCGCCACACACCTTGAGATATAGTTCTAAGGTCTCAGTATAGTCACAACGGCTGCCCCGCCCTTCAAACCGAAACGCATTACTGCTTCACGGCAGAAATAGGCGGGGCGGTGGTACCTACCCGTGCGGACTCACAAGAGGTCCTACCACCACATCTAAAATTCTCTCATGCGCTTGAGACTGGTACGTTGTCTGCAATCTAATTGTTCTAGAATGTTCATAGAATTCACTTCGGACGTTTTAGCGAAACAACTGTTAGGCGTCAGGCGGCTGCGGTTATACATTACGTTCTTAATTTAAATAGATCTAACCGCAATCATAAAGCGGTCAGCGCAGCTGTATACCCCTTAACAGATGAGGACGTTTAATGAACATTTTACTTCCTCTGGACGAATTTTGAAACCCTAATTGTTTGTCCCCTTTGTTTATTCGAAAGTAATGTGATATGTCATCCGCGGTAGTGTTTCCCGGCCGGATGTGTTACTCATTTGTGTCAATATAGGTTGCCCAAACCCGACGACTTATTAAGTGATGAATCACACAGAGAACTAATGTGTGAAAGATTATGTTATAGTGACTCAAACATTTCAGAACCGTAATGAAAATATTTTTATAAACAAGAATGATGTATTAAAAAAGTAAACTGATTAATTGAATAATCACAATTAGGCTTCGTGCCTTTCATAAAAGGCAACCCTTCGTTAATTGAGTCTGTGTTTATTCAATGACCTTCCGAAATCCTGTTCAGCTAATATACTTTTTTCATTTAAAAACGCCTACTTGTTTTATCGCTTCTATCAAACAGTGATTAGTTCCGTTTCAGAACTCAATTTAACTAACCAAAGAACACATTACGGGTTGCGGTAGACCCTGAACTGATTGTTAATACAAAATAGTTTGACTTGAATTTGCCTCGTCACAACGTTACGGGCTTTTTTGTTAACTACTTGAGACTTTTTGTTACATAAGCTACTTGAGACTTTTTTGTTACATAAATAATATTGTTATAGTTAAATGAATCGAAATACGATGTGACCACGCACGAAGGTGTTCTGACAGTTATCCGATCTGAGATAAACTGCTCATCTCCTTCACAATTCACATTATCACCGTTTTAACCGCATCAAATTTAAGGATCCTATACCATTTGAAAACAAGCCAAAAGATGTATTTTAAGTATACATACGAGATCATTACCCACCCGGTAATAAGCGACATTTCAACGCGAATGCTTCTTGTAAAATGAACTAGAAGTTTTAAAGGTTTTATTCTAGTGCTTATAGTATAACCAGCTGTGTGGTGGCCCTGTTAAAACCGACAGGCATAAATATTTCGCAGTAGAAATAGGTAGTTTTCCAATTACAGAGCATAATGCGACTCAGTGACGCACAATGCTGAATTATGCTGAAGCTTAATTGGAACGTGAATTAGTTTTCAAATGCATCAGCAGAGTGCGCTAAGTTAGCACAGTTTTAATTAACATTGATTATTTCTAAGAAACTACGACGAAACGAAAGCCTTACAATTTTTTTCAACATTAAATAATATTACTAACGATAATATTAACAAAATTTCGATCAATGCCAACTTAAAGAAAAAACACTTGTCAATTTTCTGTCACTGAGTCGGTATCGATTGCGAGTATCACGCGAGAGCAGTACTTTTGAGAGTGCTCGATTGTGCGAAGCGTTGCTGTAGTTGGAACATTCAACGTTGAGCATTATGCCGCATAATGCGCTCTGGTGCTGTAATTGGAAAACTACCATAGTCACGATGCTAAAAGCTATGCGATTTTGAATTTAATTTTAGGGGAAGTGGTTCATTTATACGTCACAGCCCTTCTAGTGAAATACATCAAAGTAGGCCATCAATTTTTTTTTTTCATATCGTTCCATTGTCATATTCATTTAATATTGTAGATCAAAACTTCTCACCATTAAACTTTCTTCCCCCCACGTACTCAAGGATGCGACTAATTACGGGGGCCCGTTGAAACACATCGTAAACAACGACGCTTGATGACACATTAAACACATTTCTGTTTTACTTAAAAACATATAAAGTTTTATTAGTACAAATGGGGAAACGCGGCTTTATAGCACCAGTGTGAGTGTAACTTAATTAGCAACAAAAGGAGTTGAATTACGGAGTGATGTGGGTACTTTAAAGTTTTTAGGTTTCAGCTTTTTTATTTTTGAAAAATCAATTTTCTGTGACTAGAAATTAACAAAACGTTAAGGTTTTTTTTTGGTTATTGCTTAGATGGGTGAACGAGCTCACGGCCTACCTGATGTTAAGTGGTTACTGGAGCCCATAGACATCTACAACGTAAATGCGCCACCCACCTTGAGATATAAGTTCTAATGTCACAAGTATAGTTACAACGGCTGCCCCACCCTTCAAACCGAAACGCATTACTGTTTCACGGCAGAAATAGGCGGGGTGGTGGTACCTACCCGCGCGGAATCACAAGGGGTCCTACCACCATAATTAGAGTTTCTCGGGAGGTTTTGCGGTAAAATGCCTTAGGCCCATGATTATGTATAGGTAGGACTCGGACATTTTTTTCATTTGCGTGATTTCAGGCTAATTTCCACAATGACGGAGCCAATTTGGATTTACCATAACTTTATGGAGTCTTAGCTGCATCATTTTGCTAATTAGTGGCTACAAAACGTTTCGTTCTGTAATAATTGTTTGCTAATTTCAAACTGTTTCTTAATTTTCATTTTGCTAATGCAGAATTCTAACCGTACTTAAAGAGATTTATATTAATTTAAATGTTAAGTCTGCAAGAATAATTTTGCGATAATTCAGTTTCTCCGTTTCATTGAAATGCTAACTTGCTCATTTGTCTCAGTTGAATAGACTTCTTTAAGAACATTCAATGAGTATAGAATCAGAATGTGCGATTTATTCATGTCCTGATTTCTTTTGTAAATAATAAAAGTATTATTAAAACACGGATAGCCTGACTTAATTCAGATGCTACGGCTTTATATTACAAAAGCCCGTTTTCGTCTTTTTTCTTCTTTTCATTAGAAGCGGCGAATATTCTTGAGCAAAAATATTTATTTAGGACTCTGTCTAATTTCGGAAGTCTCATTGCATATTCTCTGAATCTTTTAGATGAAGATTTTCGTTGATCAATATTTTAAAGTATTTTTTCATATAAATTAGATAAAGAAACTATTATAATTAGCTTTTCTTTAAATCTAAAACAGTTTAAACTATTTTTGTATCAGACAAGATAATGTTTTAAAATAATGTATTTTTTGTAAATTTCAACATCGTAGTCTTAACGCATGTTCCCTTATTTTTTCCTTATATTTAAAAATGTTTGAGATGATCTTTCTCATCGTCACGGCGTAATTAATTTCTGTCATCGCACCAAACACCGGAGAAGTTTATTCTTGAAATTGCCATGTTCATCTACAATGCACTTACAGAGATTTTTTTAAGTTATACTTCTTTAGGCGCGTTATGAAAAATTGATGAGAGTGAAATTTTACGATGCGCGCGCACCGTGACACAAAATTAACAGAAATGAAGTTGCCCACTAAAGAAAAAATGCTACCAACAAAACCGAAATGGAACCTCTGTTAGTGGCGCATGTTGGCACGCACGCCGCCTCTGTTCACTGTGTATTTATATTTATAATATTTACCCACATGCTTTAAGTTTCTACATTTAAAACACGTGTTTTCATATTTTTTTTGATTATACAAGTGCGAATTTTATATGTGCGTCTGAATTATAATCAGAAGTGATTTAAATGGAATATTTAAATTAATATTAGAAAATATTTGTGAAAAAACTGTGCTCATTAACCTTCCTAAGTACTCCAATACAATTGAGGTTAACTATCCGTATGTATTATTTAGTAATATAAATGACAAAATTATTATTTAATATAATTCATACTAAATATTATTAAATTATTAACGTTAAATTCTTATTTTTAATTATTTAATATTAAAAAAAAAAAATTCAAAATAAAGTATAATTTCTTACGCGCGTACATAAGTACACGCACCCTTTTTTTTCTTGTACCATCCGTCTCGCGAATTAACTTCTCTCGATGTGTTTATTATGCTCTGTCCGTGTAACATCAGATTTTTGTAAAGGATAAATAAATTCAGTGTATATTAAAATAATTTTTTTTTTAAAACTACAAAACCGGTCACCGCGTAACAGATGGTACATTAGACGCGATTTGAAAAGAGTCCTCAACGGTAGGCAGCTACTTCATTATACCCCTTGCATTACTAATTTGTAATAACCATGAACGATGCTGACCAATCACCATCACAAAAACAAATAAACAGGCGCGTTATTTCACTATGCGATGAGCAAATATGTATCCGGGTAATGAAAGGTAATAAAATGTAATGATGACTATTATACGGACTCTACAAGCTAGTAATATGTAAAATATTTACCAGTGCCTTATTATGTCTTGAACTTTAGTTTAATCCATAAGTATTTTTGAGATTAGGACATCTCATGATAAAAATAGGTTTCTCAGAAGAGAACCCAAACTTAAAGAAACGAATTTTACAATCATCAATTTATTCATTTTATTCCAAGATAAGTGACATTAGAAATTAACAAGAAAAGCTGAATCACTATTATTTTTTGTCATGCGTCGACTTCTAATTTAATTCTAAAGGGCGTCTCGGACGATTTATTTTCCAAGCAATTGAACACATTAATTTTAATAAAACACAAAGACAAGTGAGGTTTCATTAATATTTATGGAACTCCAACGTTGTGGCTACAAAATCTCGAATCGCAGCAACGCGTTATGTACTTGAGAACATGTATTTGACTTCAAGGCCAGAATCTGGATAACCAAACTACTCACTCACACAACAGAACAATTAAACATTTTAAATTAAACTAAGAAGCTATTTATTTTCAACTTTCGCGCCTATCTACATTATTAACAAGGTCTTACCAAGATTTTCATATTTAACGAATTTTCGATATTGCGTCAGTTTATCAAGAAGCAATTTGCAGACTACATCACATGATACAGGATAATAAGACCCTGCTCTTTACTTCCATTAGCCACAAAGTTTAACTATGCAACTTGTGCAGTTCGCCAAGTCAAGTGCCAAACTTGACCAGTCAGCAAGACTGGAACATAATGTTAAACTGCACGGGTCATTAACCGCGCATTAAGCATGGGGCAACCCGTGCTTATCAGTTGGCTCCTTGCCAAAGTATCTTGAACCAAATAACGTCTTAGTCGTTAGTCCCAGACCAACGTGATACCAATGTCGAAATTAACCTGGGAATCCTTGCTCTAAAAATCGAGTAAGCTTACGGCTACGTAGGACAGGGATTTTAACTTTTGAATTTTCGTGTCTTAGACAATCGAAAAGAAAATACCAAATTCGCGAAACACTCAAACAAAAGTTGATTTCACATTTTTCTGGTCCAAAAGAGTTTCAGCCATATTTCAATAACCCAAAGTTTCAATTTACGCAGCCGTGGCATGTGTAAATACCGAACATGAAAGTATTTCAAGTATTGCAAGCAACGTATAATCCTGCTTCGTACATCCGTTAAACCTTTTTTTTCGTTGAGCAGTCGCCTAGAAAACCTTTAGGGCCGTATGTAGCGTGATTAATATCAGATTCGATCCTTTTAGAAGCTTATTTTTTGTCGAGGAAAGACATTTTGTGTATAACGAATACACTGTAAGCGTCGTTGGTGGCAATTAAAATAATTTCTAATGGGACGAGAAGCCTGCCCGACATTTAAATCTTGGTGTTATTAAGATTATGACCAGTTTGGTATTAGTGAAATAACTTTCCTATGGGTTTTAAAATAATAATTTTCTACGATTAAAATTCTAGATTCTTAAACATAAAAAAGAACTGACCCAATTACGAGTATTGCCTCGACTAGCACATGTCATGTTGAATATATGTCGATATCGACTTAAATACCATCAAACCGAACGCACTCACTTCCTACTCCAGTTAATGTTCTTAGTCAATTGATACTTCAATTGCAGCAGCTCGGCTTATCAGTCCACTTATGATCAGGAATAGCCAACGAATCCAATCCAGGAACATCAATGAATTATTACAATGTTATGGCTTCAGATAAACAAGGGCCTTAAGATGCTTTAAGTAAGTAAGCACTTTAGTTAATTTAAAGCGTGCTCCACAATAATCATTGGATTTGTGCGACAGATAGACAAATACGAATTCCCTTGATAATGCCGTGATGATGACAGAATATTATTAAAATTAAAATACGGATAAACGATAGTTATATCGCAAAACGTATAAAACAATTCAACTTCGACATTTATCTATTCGTTGACAACTAGAAAGGTTATGCACCTAAATTGCACAAAAATAACTAATTAAGCGATGGTGCATTAATTAAAGTAGGTGCAAGGCGCATAAAGTCGTAGCTGAGTAACGGGCAGCATACATAAAAACAGCGACGCTGGTGCAAACAGATCGCACGGGATCATTAACCAAGTACAATTATATGGAAACAAACAATAGTGGGAGTTTGCCACAAGAATGAAGTTCGTACTCAACACAGGAAAAAACAATGCGAGTTATTGCTTTTCACTTAATAACTGGTTTCGCTTTGTACATTTATTTAAAGATAATATTTTAAAGCATTGAAACGATAACGTGATTCATATTTTGCTCAAATATTGTGATTATTTTTTCTAATTTGGATGTCAAAATTTGGAGGTTGAGTAAGAATCAGCCAGGTGTTAGTGATTGGTGGATTTGGTGGTAGGACGCCTTGTGAACCCGCACAGGTACGTCCCATCACCAATGATACGTTTAGTTTGCAAAGTGAGGCAGCCGTTGTACTGTAAAAAACTAAGAACTCAAGACTCAATGTGGACGATGGAATTCACGTTGTTGATGTATATGCTCTCCGGTAATAACTTAAGACCATCTAAGCACTAAAATAAAAGGGTTCATTTATAATCTTATTTACCATCATAACATAAAATGAAACATTCACAGAAAAATCTAAGTACCATGTTTAACCAAACTAATTCAGTGTCAGTCATAGAATGCCGCATGGCTAAAATATTCCTCAAACGCTATCCATACACTATGTTAGGGTTAATACATAGTCATCTATGGTATCAACTATATAAACACTGGTAGTGTGAAATTTGATCCAATGATTAACTGTCGATATTGCGAGCATGGGATTAATCCATTAAGGAGGGTATGAGATGGAAACTCGATTTCGTAAGTCGATGCACCTTGATTGGAATGGCAATTTGGAACGAGCTTATTTCAGGAGATATAAAACGATGGTTAACTTTGTTTATTCAGCAAGTGAATAGTTTTTTGTATCGGTAAAGAAAGTCAGACGAACTAATGAGCCAACATGTTAATTACTTGCCAGAGTCCACAGAACGTCATTTTGATATGCATGAAGTCGAATTCGAAATACCACTGGAATGACAGATGCCAATTTAAATACCAGAACGATAAAAATCACAAATAAGTAGATCGGCGATAGCAAAATTTGCAGGCTCGGGTATATAAATAAATCATGCAAAAAAAAAGTTGGGGGTTTAGTTTTAACACGTTTTGGTCTGTCTTTTTCTTTTTTCTTCATTCATAAGCAAAAAATGTTAAAATGAGCCTTATATCCACCCTTTTTATTGTATATTAAGATTCGTTGTTAGCTCTGAACAAGCAAGGAGACATGGAATTAAAATTAAATAATTGCAAAAAGAGCCGAAATTTCACGTGTCAACAGCTGTTTGCGCAAAAATACCTCTATCAATTCTTGTTTACTTCAAACTTCATCATAGCCACTTGGCGTATTTGACGTAGTTTTGAAACGAAAGACAACGGGCTGCGGCTTGGTCATCGCGCCAAACAGACTGTGTCGAACATCGGACCGCGGGCCTTGACGAGGTTGCTGCCATTATGTGTGCGGACCGCTTTTTAGTCACGGATAAGAATTCCAAGCGTTTTACACCATGTAGTTGCATTCTGTGGGAAACGATGGTACTTTTGTTAAGAACATGTTTCACAATTCTCAAGCAAAACTATGCGGTGTCTACAATTATTAGCCTTTTCTAATAACACTGCCAATAATTAGACGATTTGCGACTTTCAAACGGGTTTTATGTAAAAGAGAGCAGTGGAAGCCATTTTCTTTCATTAAAGTAAAAATTGTAGCAAAAAGATTGAGTAAATCGGTTGTCACATGCTATGAAGGCTCATCGTTGTTAATGAACAGTAAGGTAAGTTAGCAACCAAGCTATACAATTAACATTTAAGAAGTGCGCTTTCAATTCACAGGTTTCTATGCTTTCAATCTTGTGTGAAAACACATCACATTATGTGAGAATGTTCATGTTAAGGGTAAAAGAAAGGGTCTTAATGCGAAGTCGAGATCATAACTTTGTTTTTGTGACCAGTTCAACTATTCGATGTGGTTGTTTTACCAAATTAACGATTTGTACGCCACATAAAGCATTAGTTCATGGTACCTAAAATATTACTAGGTAGTTTTTATAGGTGATTTCATACTATAGGTTTGTTGATTGCATAGCAATGGAATAAATTGGTAAATCAAAGGCTATTTTGATTGAAGAAACACCTTAGAATCCTTTATAATTATGTTGAAAGTATTAGGTGTTGACCGCCGCTTTCTTTAGTTATTTTACCATAATAATTTTGAACTTCTAACTATAACATATTAAGCAAACTTCTCAAACAAGCAAACATTTCTGAGCCATTACACAATACCGGTGACATTTTATAGCTTTCACGATCCCACGAGTAAAATTAATACCAACAAGACAATATCTTGGTATAAAATTTGTCGTAAGCCCGCGCGGGTAGTTACCCCATTCTGCTTATTACTACCGCGAAGTAGTCAAGCGTTCCACTTTAAAGCCGTTATATGGTGAACTTTTGTCTCAAGGTGGGTAGTGACATTCACGGTTGTGATTTCTTTGGATCCATGTACCTACTTAAGACCACGTGGATCCTAGTTTTATTCATCCAAAACGGTGAACAAATTACGAAAAATCGTTCAGTAGTAAATTAATAACAATCATAGCACTTATACAGTAATAAAATATCTATAAACCAATAAATGACATTGTAGATGACTCCAAAGGTAAAACCGAAAAGAGCTACTCTGACCAATAAAATACCTACCTGAGTATTACCTGATTCCATCTCGTCGAATAAAATACCATCTATTACCTACATGATTTCAATCGTAGTAATAGTCTTATAAAATATGCCACCTTTGTTGGCGCAAGATCCCAACTATAATAACATTTTTCAACAGTTAAATTATTATGATACAGAGTTCCGTTGTTTTCGAAGCCCCGTGCTGCTCGTTTTAGTCAATTCACAGAGTCATAACACAAAATACGTTTGACATATTTACGATCGAAGTTGAGAAGGGTGTCGGTTCAGCTTCTCAATCATTTACTTAAAAATTTTCAATAACTCTTTTCGAAATTTCAAACATAAGACGAGGAGACCTTGTTAAATTAAGCCGTTAAGGTTGTGTAAAGTTCGCTTTATTCTAAAGCAATACATCTTCTTATCATCTATATATGTATATATTAATACGTGAAGCAAAAACTTTGTATCCCTTTTTATGAAAATTGCGCAAACGGAGGAGTATGAAATTTTCTACACTTATAGAGAATATAGAGATGAAGTGAACAATGCTAATTTTTTTTAATAATGCATAAAAGATACATTAAATCAATAAAGAAAACATTACACACACTACATACCATGTATTTGACACACACCCACGCATGCATACTATTTATTGTCAAACTTTTGTTCTTGACGTCTGTGGTCAAATTGAGAATACATTAAATATTGTTTGTGTTTATTAATATTTTTTATAGTGTACTCTTGGCGAAATTTGTGATTAAAGAAGTATAAAATACAATCATAATAGTGTACAAGCTTACAATTCCAATTAATTATAGTCGAATTTCGACTACTGCGGGATCTCTAGTTAGACATAAAACCAAAAAGCTTAACGAACGTCAATAGGAATCGAATATTTCAAATCTAGCGATTATGTTTCGAAAAGATTAGTGTCAGATTTCTTGACCATCATCTTCGAATCCTTTAACACTAAACAGACATTCCGATAATAGAAATTAATTTCAATCACATTTATTCTTAAAACAGGCATTCCTTTATTTAACGTAACATACAATTAAATATTCATAAGGTTCTTATATAAGAAAATTTGCTTGGTCCAGAAAAAAACACGATTTAAAACATTATGACATCCGAACTAGCAAATTCCGTCATAGTCGAACGATGACTTTGATGAAATTTAATTCACCATGGAAATAACAGAAAACCATCAATTTTTATTACACGGATAATTTAGAAAGCGTTACTTACGGCTGTTAAACTTAAGTTATATGGAGCAAACTTATTTCGTTCGCATTACATAACCGAAGCGAATTAGCTATGTTTACAAAAAGGCATAACAAATAGTTTGAGGTTTTCTTTTACTTTGACAGTCGTGATTGAGATCTTTCTGTGTTAGCAACTGAGTTTAGAAATTAAACTGTGGTCTCACAATGCTGAGGTTTAAATTGTGAACACTTTCAATAAAATGATTTATGCATGTACATATGTACCAGTGTCAGCCTAATTTAATTGTAAAATTGATCGAAATTTGACCATAGGTAATCAGTGACACTTTAAAATTAAAATTTTTATAGTACAATACATTTTCTCTCATATTCTATTGTTTTTAGTATTGACTTTTGAACGAAATGAGAATTTCCAAATGTTTTTGTTTCAATAGCTATTTTTAAAATGTCGATATATTTAGGAGTAAGTGGTACTGAATGCCTTGTTTTGACTTTGTATTTATAGGTATGTTACATTATCATTAGCCGAAAGATGGCCACTGTCACACATTGACCTCTTAGTATTCTCACATTTAACAAGAACTGACCTTCATCTTGGGGATAGGTCGTACATGGCCCTCAAAGTGATCTAGTGGTCTACAATTTTCATACAGATTATAAAACACTTTCTTATTGACTGCTTGTACTTTTCTGCCTTATCCCATTTGTATCAAAAACGTTTCAAGCACGTCACGCCTGTTTTTTTTTTTTGTAAATGAAAGTCCAAACAGACAAAAAATTCATGAAATATCAGTAAAATTCAGAAAATGAATTTAAAAACGAAAAAATAAATTCCTTCGTTACAGACACTAACAACAACCACCAAGGGAATTTTACATTACATAAAAATATCATTAACATTCAAGCTGAAAATGTCGTTGACTCTAGATTATAAGTTATATCTTAATATTATATGAATGAACTTATCCATCCAATAACTCCATTGTTATTGACTAACCGTTAATTTCAGTTTCTTAACTTTCCATATTGTATCCTTAGATTATATCTTAGTAAAAATCTTAGTAAACTATACCTTAGTAAAGCCCCTTTACAGTAAAAATTTCGGTCTGCAGTTTTTTACGAATCTAATTATGTTTTCTCTCGGAAAACTGATAGAAAAGCGCTCATGATTGCTAAAACATACCCACAATAGTCGTTACTTTCCAATATAAACAAGAAAACCGACACCCATTACATCTTTACTTCGGTCCTGCTCTTACGCAGTAAATTTTTCAAGACCACGATAGAGACAAGGCAGGTTGATTAAAACTTCCCTTTGAGACCAGTCTCTGCAGTCCTACCGGTTTGTTCAGCATTCAATTGCTTGTGACTCGAAAGTGAATTAACCTCGACTTTGAAAACGGAAACTTGTTTTCTATTACAATTAATGACAATTCAAGCATTCTGTATTAATTAAAAAATACTTTAACATTGCTCAACGATATTTAATTTTATCCTCGAAATTATTTTACTGTCGCACTATTAATTTAAATTTGCAAAAGGCAAATTTCATATGCGTAAATGGATGCTAATTTTCTAAAGAAACTACTCAATCGAAATCTATTGATAAGTATTGTTTCTTTTCTATAATGTGCGACAAACAAAATTCAAAATGTAGAAATCGGTAATTTAACATCATGAGCTCAGAACACACACGGTATGGTCATTTTTGTGAAAAAGGTTCGATCTACAAACATACCTATTCTAAATAATAGAATTTTAGTGAATGTTAGCTTAGGAATGCTATGGAAGAGAGAGTAAGTTCTCTTACTAGAGAACCTCTAAGTAGCAATCTAGTGGTGGACTTAATTTCAGTTAAAAAAAATGAGATTAGATTATCTTGGTATAGAGGGTATACTTTGATGACTTAATTACAATACCATCTATTAATAGATTAATTAACTGAATCATATGTGTTATTTTAGCTAGTAGTTAGCATGTAACTGGTGTTTAAATTGATTATATTATGTACCTCTAAATGAAAATCATATCAAAGATGTGTTTTATTTCATTGACTTTGTACTACTGGATTGGCATGCTCTATTTTCCTGTCTAGCTCCTAAGACTTCAATTTTAAATATCAAGGCGGCATTCACTTTCATAATTCTAACTTGACATCCTAAGGCGTGAGCTCATCTGCCTAATAAAAATCTTGTTGTGGTTGTTCATCACTTTTTCTGATAATGAATGGCAAATACAGAGCACGCTGCCTATGTCACTACCTCGTATGCTACGTCGAATTACGTATTTAATACCCAACCGCTTTTACAATTCTAAGATAAGATAAGCGGTTTATCTGTTGATGACATAGCCCAGTTACGCGCCGTGAACACCGATTCAATACGCGAGGTTAACTCCATTGTTTGCTTTATCAGAAAAAATATATATCCTTTTCATTGTCAGCGAGTAAACAAAAATATTTCAGATGTATCTATCGCTGATCTATTTTATGTACAAGTAAATTAAAAGTTAGCTGACGGTTATTGCGTGGTTGTGGGAATCAGAATGTTCTTGTTCAACGCAAACACGTTCTAACAATCGTTTAACCACGGGTCATGGACATTACGATGTGTCATTAACTGCTGTTAATGTTTCTAACGGGTTCGACCTTTCACTGTCTTACGAAGAGAAGTTGGTTCAAAGAAATATACATCTAGTATCAAAATCAAAGAATTTTTATTCAAGTAGGCCCTTACAGGCGCTTTCAAGTCTTCACGTTTTTTTTTTATTGCTTAGATATGAGTGGACGAGCTCACAGCCCACCTGATTTTAAGTGGTTACTGGAGCCCATAGACATCTACAACGTAAATGCGCCAACCACCTTGAGATAGAAGTTCTAAGGTCTCAAGTATAGTTACAACGGCTGCCCCACCCTTCAAACCGAAACGCATTACTGCTTCACGGCAGAAATAGGCAGGGCGGTGGTACCTACCCGTGCGGACTCACAAGAGGTCCTACCACCAGATTTTACTTCCGATTCGAATGCAGTTTCACCACTGAGAAGAATCGGTCAGAAACTCAAGGCTCATCGTATTAAAAATCGTAGATAATGTCGTTGAATTTTTCACTAATCATATTACGTCTTACGATGAACTTCAAAAAGGAAATCCCAAATTTCATAAACCAAGAGAATTATAAAGAAAAAACAAATGATTCGTGAATCCTTTGACAATATCGTGCTGACAATCACCAATACTACCAGTTAGTGATGTATTCATTTTCAAATCACTCCCTTGGATGTGTATAAAAAATTCGAAATTCCCAATGTACTTTTGCTTCTTAAATTCACATGAAAAACGAAACCTTTGTCAAAGCCCACAAAGAACCTTCTTCGAAATATTCCCAACTAATAAGGGTTAGATACCCGCACATAACAGGTACTAACGTAGGTCGTATTACCGAGAAATCTTGTTTACAATCTAGTTTAGTACCAAGCGTTAAGATGTCACGTACCATAGAGGCCGTTTTACGTGTTACTTCAAAAGAGTTCACATGTGATTCATCATCCTGACCCACATCAAGCCTTATTGTACAGTTGTAGTTAAAATAAGTAACTTTCTTCACGTACTTAAGCCAGCTCAAACAATGCTTAGTGTAGTTGTTTAGTGTAGCTTATCGGCACAATTTATAGGTTCTTTTAGACATTTACGTGTTTTACTTTTATTTCTAGTCTTTAGAGATCGAATTAATATGATATTACTTTTAAATTGTTTTGTTTGGCCATTTGGACGTTTTATGTTAATTTCGGTACATTAAGTAGGCAATAAATGTTTCAAAGGAAGGCAGTATAACATGCTCATAAAATAACATAAATCATCTGTTGTTGTTCTAAAACCAAGATCTATCGTTTTCTAACAGTCTTTTATCAATATTGCAGCCAAATTATTTTCATTCCAAATATTTGCTTTCACTGATGCATAATAATAATGCATTAAATCTGGACTCTCTATTTTCATCCAGGAAATATCTAAAAGCACTTAAGTAGTTCTAAGGCGAGCTGAGCCTATAAGGATCTTGCGTTATGCTTTAAACCACACTTTATCTCGAATTATACAAGGAAGCAATCTTTAAAGCAAATACTTCATCATATACAGTTCTATCTTCAAACAAATATAATAGTTCAAACCGTGCCCAACACAATTTTTAGGGATCTAATTAAAAGATTTAATTTCCAATTTCATACCTGCAACATGTACTTGGCAAACAATGCCTATGGATAAATATCAAAGATATCGTATAATATCGCTATTTCTCTTTGGCAGCCGTAATCAGAATGGTCTTGAAACATGGAAAGTGGCGTCAGCGTGCTATTACAATGGTCTCGCTGCGTTAACAGGCACAAATGACTGGGGGTAATGACACGGCAGATGCTTCGAAATGTGTAAATTGTATCGTACTAAGCTCTGATAAAGACGTTATAGTTTAAATAGTCAGGCCGTTAAGTGTGCGATTAAAACTAACAGTAACAGTATCAGAACAAACAAACGTTCACGTCGGCTGCGTTGGATTTATTTAATCGGGAATCAAGAGCCCGTTAATATATCGATGAAGCGAGGTTTAATATCCTACTCTCTGCCACGCAAATTGCAAACGTGTTGCAATCTCGGATCTGATGGAAAATAATTCAAGTTCAATTAAGAGATTCTCTGTTGGATTTCTAACTACGTCTGCTTGGCAGGCAATTTGCAGCGGTGTAGGTTCCAGAATTGCTTATAACTCAAGCGCGAATGGAGAATTTATTTGCTGTTTGAATGTACCGTGACTTCGTTTTGATTTAGCGCTGTGGTGATAGGTTTCTCCCAGAAACAATTTGACGTGCGCCATACATAGATTCATTCATACCTTTGAACTATTTATTGTTTTAGATGTACCTTATTTATTATTTCATCATTTTTTACTGAGTCAACTTTTAAATTTAGATGAAGTGCAATTCTGAATGTCCTAGATTAAGCTATAAAATAAATCCTCCTCCATTTTAATTTGTTGACCTGTTATTAAATCTTCGAGCTTAAATAAGCATAAGACCTAGGTAATTTTAAAGATATTTTCCAATTTTTCCAAAAAGTTTTCTTTGTTAGGAATGAAGGATTACTGGTGTGGCGGAGCCCTTTCAATTTCATCAGGAAAGGTGGGCGAGCAGGAAAGGTTCAGAAAAGTTACCAAAGATTAGAAAATTGTTCTAAAGTCGAGAAACTCGAAGTTTCGACTTTGATGATCATATTTGTACCAAGGATTCCGATCACACGTCCTAGAATGTATTAAAAAACTTGGTATTCGTTTTTTCGATGGATTATAAATGATAACTAATCTAATCACAGAGCAGATTTAGCACATACTAATAAATATTTTATCTTAGTAAGAACTGCTCATATATGAGGCCATCAGCGCAAAAGTGGCCTAACCCACAATTTTTTATATTCTAGCTTATATGACGTATATTGGAATTTATTTCAAATATAATAAATTTTAATGCAAATCCGGCCTATCCATAGTTTCACCCATATATAACAGATAGCTTTGTAAGCATTGTTTTTGCGCGTATTGTTTTTTTGCCTACTCAAATTCAAATTCATGAAAATTCAAACCTAATTGCCTCCATACTTACTATGGTAAGCTTATGCCACTTTTGCGCTGACGGCCTCATATGGGATTGGCCGGCCGTTTTGCAACGAAAGCTTTGTGAAAATTAACGCTCGGATGCAGCGAAGCGATTGTAATCGATTGTTTCAGAAAATCGAGTTTCCGTGCTATCCCACCTGTTTTGGTGTAACGGACATCAACGGCTTTTGCACATCTGGGCCTTCGAGGCGCGGTCAGTTGGCACCAATTAGGTTTATATTACAAACACTAAGCATTTCTAGTGATATATGGTCTGTGCCTTTTCCGTTGTTATTGTCTATGATAAAAAATATCTATGTGATTATGTACTAACCTAACTAATATTTTAACAAACAACTCTTACAATAATTACCCAAGATATTGTTCATTATACGATGATGGAATAAAATGAAACACTTAATTTTTATAAATTAAAATGACGGCGGTTATATTACTAAGGTTCTGCTTAATTTTACTACAAAGCTATCCTGCGTCCTAACCCCAAAACCTTTGAGTAAGTCTCAAGGTGAGCGACGATATTTGCACAGTGAACTCCAATATTTAATCTAGCGTAGGTGAGCAGTGAATTTGAATCAAAACAGGGAATCATTTTTTGGTTTTCTTTATTTGTGCAATTTTCGTTGTTGAATATGCATCATTGATTGTCAATCCAAATACCTAGTGTGACGAGTCCTCAGTCCTTGACAACTTAGTGCTAATGTGTTACCAACATATAAAAAAATGATTGTCAACTTAGAGGTTATAGTTTTGTTCTCTCATAATTTAACAAGATTTATAATCCAATAAGCAGTCAATAAATGTAGCATTCCTAACTAGATTACGTTCTATACATCGATTTTATAGAGTAAGCTTGAAATAAATAAGTTTTAAGTTTGGAAAAAGTTACCTGTTATTGTTGCCAACAGAACCACCAAAGCCGTCACACCTGTCGCACCCACCCGCTTGAGCCTCATCTTGTCTCTTTTCAACGTTTTGTTCGTTCTCGAATAAAACAAAACAACCGAAATTTCAAACTTAAACGTTAGCGTCCACTAGCAAAAACAATTATTTTTCACGTCTTTTCGATAACATAAAATATCGTTCGATCAAGATAAAATGAAACTATAAATTGCACAAATACAGTCAGAAATAATACGATACTTTCTTAAAAAGTACTTTTGAGATTAATAGTTAAAGCCATTGTTAAGATTCTAAAATGATAGAAGGTCCAGGACGTAATCCCGGGAGAATACTATCAGAAACTTGTTTCGTGTGAGAATAGAAGCCCGATACCCGACCGACATACGTCCACTCTCTACGAACTGTGAGCGATACTGTCGCGACGAGAGCGACGCGCCACTGCGGCGACAGAACGCGGAACTACCGATGGTCACGGACGGCATTCAAGTTGCGTCGACGAGCGAGATTCTGTCAGCTCTGGCACATTTTGGGCAAGGATCTAGATTGGGCGAGCGTAGTTCTTTATTAGGTCATTAACCTTAAATTTAAATTTTGTATAATGCAATATAATTCACCAAATTTTTTTATTTTATAGATATTTACCACTGAAATGTTTTCTGTAAAAGAGCCACGTGTTTATTTGGATAAAGAATTTAAGCAAAATAAAGTATGAAAACCCAACTAAGTAGTTCAAATATGTTAATCGTTTGAATAGATTGGTATTATTAGAACATAATATAGGAATAGGACAGTGCGGCCAATGACCGATAATTTCTGTCAACGTCTCACCAATAATTCACCCAAATTTGTTTTAACAGATATTTGATTCAGTAGAAATATATATTATATACTACCACTACTTTCTACTACTCACAGGCGAAGGTCAATCAAAAATTCATCAGTTCACCATATTAAGTTGAACTACTTAGATTATTACACGTGACCCTGTTGTCTTTCAGCTATTCACTCATCGTCCGTCTAGATCTAGAACAAGGTTGATCATCCCATGCCATGAATTTTATATGGCTCACGCAATAAAGAAATATAATAACTGACCCAGCCTTACAGTTCCAGATGGTTTTTGAAATAAACTTCCGTCAAAAAATACGGCTTATCACCTTTACTTACTTACCACACTGAAACTTTAATTAAAGACTTACAAACAATTTCCTATATTTTGAAAAAATTTGTCTTTGTTTATTTAGTATAAACAATAATCAAATTACATTTATATTTCAAAATATTCGACTTTTATTATAAAAGTCTTACATAAAAGTTCTAGAAATAGAACAAGTCTGAATCGTTTGTTTGTCCTGACTGTTAAAAAGGTCTACTTCTAAGTAGAACTTTTTAACAGATCTATCTCGAAGCAGTATTTTCTTACTTTCATTGTGAAATTCTTTTTTTATTGAACGAGCTTATGACCCATCTACAATTTTTGCTACGAGTATTTTATTCCTTTATAGTGGAAGCCATTCGTGAACATGAGTGAAGTATTTATTTCATTTAAAAAAATCTGTACCTGTCGATGGGATTTCAACATTTCAACAACGAAATAGCTGCATTGCTTGATATGAGTACGTCAGGCGTTTTACTCTTTATGCCACAACGACTTGAAGCGCTTCTAAAACTTTTACCTTTACTGATCGTAATATTTGTTACACCATAAATTAGTCCTAATAACCTTAGTACCACTACTAGCCCGCGTATTTGTGCCATATTTCAATCATATATTTAGATTTAAATTTATTTTTTGTTCTAAGCCAATGTAGTCTTTGAATCGATGTCTCCGCAAGCCGCTTAAGACCAGAATTGCCGTGAACTCGGCTCTCATACTGAAAGGAGTAATTTAGAAAGTTGTAATCTAAATCATTTCTAAAAGATGAAGATACATCAAAATCACAACTATTTTTTTCATGATTGAAAGATTACTTTTGGCCCGAAAACCTTTCCTGTTTCACCACGACAGGTGGATGGGGATTAGCTAACAACTAGCCCAGCGTTTCTGAAGGAGACCTATAACTCGACAGAATGAATCTACTACCGGATCGGAATCGCGACCCGCTGGGAAAATCCGGCGAGAAACTCAGCGGGCTGATGCATGGGCTAGGTTGCACGTCGAACTCTTTACCGAAATCGACGAGTACAATGGCCGGGGTCCTAAGCCTGCTCCTAGCGTTAGAGCCGAAGGTGTCAGTAAAATGTTATCGGTCGCTGGAGACCAAGGAAAAGAAACACACAGAGACAAAACTCTTTTTCAAGTTATTCTACGAACTATGCAACAGATTCCGTTAATCACGGCAATCGTTCTTAGTGTAATATTGTTCCGCCACAGTTGGAAACAAATCTATACATACGAGTAAATACAACATTACCGAGACACGTCTGATAAGCCACGCGTGTTCTAAACCAGTGAATCAATTCTGAGGAAGTATTCCTTTATTTACTCTGAGAAACATTTCTAAAATTACGTTAATATTACTTGGTAAATTGTTCTTCGAGGTAAATAAACAGACAGGTTTTTAATTAAATTTGAAGTCCCTTAAATTTTGAAGTTTACATTTGTTTCTTTAACTTTCGATTAGTACATTTACTTTACGAACCGTTATTATTTTCATTCTATTGTATATTTAAATAACAATACAAAATACACAGACATAACAATTCTGTAAACGAACCATTACCGACAAGTGACGTTGATGATAGTGCTGGTAATATGATAACATTAAAACCTGGACGGGAATATTTTAGTTATATTAAAGTTATAACAATGCACACAATAGAGTTAATTCTAATACAGATCCCCGACAATGGATACTGAGGTGGAAAATCGCCACTTTTGATTTAGGTTAGGCAAAGATTATTCATTACGTAAAATACAAGACTGCTGAAACTGTATATAATTATATGTTGAGCACATAGCGCTGGGCTTAACGAATGTATTTTCTTTTTGTATTATAATGCTTATATGGTTTCATTTTCGGCTTCAGTTCACTTACTTAACATCCTGTTTAAGAGAACACAGAACAATACCTTGACGATACAGTGGTTTTAAATACTTTGCTTATATGAACAGGGTGTCTAATAAACATTATTTTTAAAGCTTTATCAGTGATCATTCAAATCGTGTCAATGTTGGAATGCGGAAAATATGTAGTCTTTGTTAACACAACACAACACACAAACAGATTAAAGGCGCTCAAAAAGCATTAGGATTACGACGTGTAAAAGTCAATGTTTATTTGTTCCATTATTGTGACTGTCTAAGGATTGTGGAAATCGGTTAATAGACTTTGTTAACGTAAAACTTAAGTATATATAATAAAAAAATTACATGTGTGCAATTCACACGTGGTAGAAGTGAAACCTTCCAAAATTAAAATACAATTATCCTAACCGTCTTAAGTATATGTAAAATTTTGTCATTAGTAAATAATTGTAAGGTAGCGGCCTCTGTGAATTGATATTTTAATTTCACGTATAATCCTAAATTAAAATTCACTACAAGAGCTTTCATACACACGTTAGTATTAAAAAATCTCACAGATGGCGCTGTATTAAATAGTATGTATATTTCTGTCTCATTCTTTGCTGGCTTCATCCTACACATTTTTGTATTCGTGTCTCTTACCTGTCGTTTTTTCCGTTGCATCCGGTTTGAAATCACAACGATTCTAAAGAAGTTTTCACTTCAAAAAATATTTCGATATAATATTAAAGCGTGTACTAAAAGTGGTATTTAAAATTATATGAACAATGAGGTAGGTTTATTTATTGATTACAGATACTACGGAATACTGTGTACTCATTTAATACAATCGAAAAACGAATAAATTATGAAAAAGTATGATGCGCACCATAAATTAAAGTTTGAATGGGTACAACAAAAGGCATTAAGTTGAAACTTTTAACTAAAATCGGTTGCGTAAATATTATTTATGGCTCTATAAATTAACTTTTTGTTACGATGTGTGTTGGTTTAATTTAATTCGTTTTAAACAGCGTTTTATGACGAAAAGAAAGTGGTGAAAGTTAATGTGTACTGTAACCGTGCAATAATAACTGTAATTAAAACAATTGTTATAAATATTATGTTGAGCGTTGTAATTCTTGGGCATTTTTAAGGACAAATATGTACAAAGATAAAATGAAAATTTGTAAGGATTTAATTTGAACTATCAAGCGTAGAGTCCGCTTTGTTATATTTTAAATGTTTTGCTAAACAATGAATCTTTTCAAAACATTTTTTTAACATCGAAAAACAACTGGACTGTCTGTATTTTTATATATGATGCCAACTAATTTCCATGCTAGTTGATAAAGTTTAGACGTCATTTTCAATGATTAAGGCATTGACAATTAGAGATAATTTTACAAATGTATGGTCTTCATTTAAATCGGCTGATACATTCAATATGTCTAAGACTGAATTAAAAAAATGAAGCTGAATTCAGACCCACCAATGTATTTATTGGAAATCATATATCATATATAACTTGTATATCAATGACATGCTGTCTATTGATGGCATGCATTGCTATGCGGATGACAGCACGGGGGATGCGCGATATATCGGCCATCAGAGTCTCTCTCGTAACATGGTGCAAGAGAGACGATCAAAACTTGTGTCTGAAGTGGAGAACTCTCTGGGGCGAGTCTCCGAACCCGTTAAAGACACAAATTTGCCCGTTCACTGCGAAGAAGGACCCCTTTGCCATGGCGCCGAAATTCCAAGGAGTATCCCTGCAACCTTCCGAGAGCATCGGGATACTTGGGGTCGACATTTCGAGCGATGTCCAATTTCGGAGTAATTTGAAAGGCAAAGCCAAGTTGGCGTCCAAAATGCTGGGAGTCCTCAACAGAGCGAAGCGTTACTTCACGCCTGGACAAAGACTTTTGGTCTATAAAGCACAAGTTCGGCCTCGCGTGGAGTATTGCTCCCATCTCTGGGCCGGGGCTCCCAAATACCAGCTTCTTCCATTTGACTCCATACAGAAGAAAGCCGTTCGGATTGTCGATAATCCCATTCTCACGGATCGTTTGGAGCCTCTGGGTCTGCGGAGGGACTTCGGTTCCCTCTGTATTTTGTACCGCATGTTTCATGGGGAGTGCTCTGAGGAATTGTTCGAGATGATACCAACGTCTCGTTTTTATCATCGCACCGCCCGCCACCGGAGTAGAGTTCATCCATACTACCTGGAGCCACTGCGGTCATCCACAGTGCGTTTCCAGAGATCTTTTTTACCACGTACCATCCGGCTATGGAATGAGCTCCCCTCCACGGTGTTTCCCGAGCGCTTTGACATGTACTTCTTCAAACGAGGCTTGTGGAGAGTATTAAGCGGTAGGCAGCGGCTTGGCTCTGCCCCTGGCATTGCTGAAGTCCATGGGCGACGGTAACCACTCACCATCAGGTGGGCCGTATGTTCGTCTGCCTACAAAGGCAAAAAAAAAAACAGGTGGAGCCCCACGGCATTCCATATCTATAAGTGACAGTGATTCGTAAGATCATGCAGGCTTACTTCTTCTACGTTCGATGGTAAAATAAAAAGAGATTAGTCAGTTTCAGCCTAGACCACCCTATCTCTTTCCGTGGATGTTGTAAAAGGCGATTAAGTAGCTAAGTAATACATAGGAAGTGTAACATAGGCTAGTGGGAGATACATAGGAGGTATAATGTGTAGCAACGTTCTCTAGGTATTTTAAGATACTAGCAAGGTGCGATCGTCAATTCGATAAGTGTTTACTGGTAATAGGGTAAACTGTAAGCCCGCGCGGGTAGGAACGATTGTGGTGCCCATTTATGTATCTAAGAAGTCATGATTTTCAGCTTAGAGGATATTATTACAGCTGTTATATAACACAAGACGTGCCCATGGTTTCTCCTATATTAAATTTGTTGTTCAGAAACATTATTATTTGATGTTAATTGAATAATTCATTATTTTTAAATTGTTCCCAAGATCGAGGCTCATAAACCGTTACCATGGCAACCATTGCGATGCGTATGTGCCACTATAGTTATAGTGTATGCAACGAAGATGAAAAATCTATTTTGGATAAGATCTACTTAAAATCGGTTCTTGATAAGTGCCAACATTCCAAATCCCTTTTCTAAAATTTATAGTTTATTGAATTAAGATGATCTCGTAATGAGCGGGTGGTATTTTGCTTTAATTAAATAAAGAATTGAAACTTCATTACCAACGTGTCGAGCTAGGTGGCGACATTGACTTTGAGACGAAAACGTGAAACTCACGAACTCAGTGTGAAGTATTCTTACACACTTAATTGCGGTTCGTTACGAAATTTCTTAATGAATGAGAATTATCGTGTGCGTGTGAAATTATTAAAATATTATGTGTACAAACATAATTATAATTTCGTTGATGGATCGGCATCTTGAGACATGAGTTCTAAATCTTAGTTATACAGTACAATTGAGGCCTATAAAATCAAAGGCAGCTAAACGCCTTAATGTCGTAAAATGGATTAACAATGGCACTATCTTGTTTAGTTAGGTGGACACGCTTTAGTGTTTTCATGTTATAAGAAATGCAGCAAAATCTCTAACAAATTCAGTTAAAAAATATATTTTTACTCTGTACTGAGTACTAATAAACGAATATTCTCATTCTTTATAAATCTGCTTTAAAATAAAGAATATCGTAGCTATCCGAACAAAGTTATTTCAGCTTCTCAAACCTAGTTGCTACCGTGTTGCTAACACTGGCCCTAGCAATAGCAGTACTTAGATGGATCGGGAGGATCCGTAATGATGTGTTTGGGGCTGATTTTTGTAGTTTACTTGAATATTTGACAGACTTGGATTTAGCTGTCTTTTATTTTATAGGCCTCAATTATTACCCCACCCTTTAAACTCAAAACTAAATAAATAGTTCTTCACGGCAGAAATAGGCAAGGTAATTGTACTTACTCGTGCGGACTACAATCCCTGCTAACTGTAAAACAGTGAATACCTTTCACCATTAATTTCAACATTATTATCAAACTTTGATACATAAAACCATTCAATTTAAATATAGTTCAGTTTTTAGTGTGATTCGGAGAGCAATTTAAAACATTCGAACAAAGTCAATTTGAACGCAACAATGCAAAATTTGTACCGTATTAGAACAACTTTACACGTACCCGAATTCCGATAACGAAGGACCACGGGCCAATCCGAAGTGGACCGAAACAATTTTCATTTGGATTGAAACTTATTGAGTTGCCTACGCCGGGAAACGAGAGGGAATTGCGAAAATTTACTTTGTCATATTACCTTGTTGCGTTCGACGGGTTTTCGATTTCGCCATAATCGAAATAGAGTAAAACGTCAACTTGTTTCATTTTTGAAATCGGAACGCACTATAAGTAGGCTGAAATAAAATTTAGAAAAATTTGGTAGAAAAAAATTGTTAGCTAGAAAAATATGCTGTTGCTTTTTTCTGTAGTTCTTCACTACGCGAGTTTTTACACGCAAGAACATTTATACAATGAAAACGAAATAAACAAGAAAAAAAACGTTTTTTTTTTATTATTTTACTATTTTACTGGTGGTAGGATCTCTTGTGAGTCCGCACGGGTAGGTACCACCACCGCCCCGCCTATTTCTGCCGTGAAGCAGTAATGCGTTTCGGTTTGAAGGGTGGGGCAGCCGTTGTAACTATACTGAGACCTTAGAACTCATATCTCAAGGTGGGTGGCGGTATTTACGTTGTAGATGTCTATGGTCTTCAGTAACTACGTAACACCAGGTGGGCTGTGAGCTCGTCAACCCATCTAAGCAATAAAAAAAACACGTTTGAAATGAAACAGATTTTTAAATACTTTTGTAACAATTTTCGATTATCCGACACAAGTACCTGTTGTATGGCTACAAAATTACTTGCATTTGTACAAGTATTCTTACGATTTAATTTCTTTTTTTTTCAATTAAGATGAATATTTTGTAGGCACCAGGTGGCGTTCTTGGCAAAACACTCATAATAATTTTTAGTTGACGAACAATGAAATATGAAATCGTTTAAAATCCCACAGGTACGGCTCCGCACTCCATATCTGTTTCGAAAAATAATTGAAAGGGGAAAGTGTGCTAGCCCTTGTTTTGACTGAGCAAATAGAATTAAAATACTCCCCATATTGAGTTATTAAGCGGTCTCTTTAACAAAACAAATAAAATTCTATGTTGTATCATTAATATTGATTGTGGGGCTTTTGGTGGAGTGTACCAGACCGTCGATAATTGAATTGATCGAATTTCATTAGCTTATCCAGTGTCGGGATAGTGATAGATTATTCACATCAATAAAAAAATACAAAAGTTTTGGACTAGATTATGTAACCACAAAAAATAGTCCTTTTACCACAAACATATTTTGTTTTATATTTTATTTATTGTGTACCAACATGTTATACATCAGCGCAGAACATTACAGGTAACATATACATTGATTTCATACTGAATACCAACACAATTACAGGTACCGACTGCATGCATTAATAAAAAAAGCGGTTCGTGGTATAAAAAAAAAACTGTATATAACATTACATGAAAACCTTACATTATTGCACATTTACTACCAATTACGCTATTACTTAATTGAAAAAGCTCATTGAGCAAGGATGTAGACTTCTCGTCTAAAACTATCAACAGTGCCAGCAAAAACGTCCAGAGAATACTTGCTATCAAAATTGCTTAATTCCCCAACTAGTCTGCTGAGAGACGCGTTCTTACCGAGGTTGGTGTGTTATTTGGGAACCCTGAACACCATCAACTTCGAAGCCTTTGTCGACGTCAGCGGCACATCAAAGTTAAAATAAGAGATCAAGGACATCGTATTCTCCATTAGCAAGCTTATGCAGGAACAATAATAACTTATACTAAGGGAATACGCAAAGTAGTACGATATAATACGAGTAATTGATATAAACTGTAAATCGGAAAATCGGACTACGACAAATAGCTCGACGTGCGAATTAACCCATAGATATAACCCACTGAGTTTCTCGCCGGATCTTCTCAGTGAGTCGCGATTCTGATCCAATAGCAGATTCAGCGAAGCACTGCTCTTGCCAGGGCTAGTTTATTTTTATTTTTATTACCCGTGTAGGTAGACGAGCATACGGCCCAACTGATGATAAGTGGTTACCGTCGCCTATGGACTTCAGCAATGCCAGGGACAGAGCCAAGCCCCTACCTACCGTTACCGCTTTGTTGTTGTACCGAAAGCAATGTTAGCAACGCTCTCAAGTTGAGCCCGTGAGCTCACATACCGATCCGCGCGAAGTTGGAATAGCGCCTTAGGATACTAACGACTAAGTAGGAAAAAAACCGGAAAATCGGTAAACAAACAAAAAAAATCCACACAGTCTCGAACGTAAAACTCCCTCCTTTCATTGAAGTCGGTTAATTTCCCGACTTGGACGTAATACATGTATGCATATATTAATCTCATATTATTTAGAGCAATCAAAACATATTCGCCGACAGCAAGGGTTGGCCCCTCGCGTCCTCGCAGATTAGTATCGGCCCAGTGACTCCGTGAACCTATATCATTAAGGTGAGACGCGAATGTAGCGAAGTTCTAAATATAGCAACACGATACGCCGATCACCCATGAAATTAAAGGTACGATGGGACGGTGTAAAGCGTGAATTACGGATAACTAGGAGGGATAACGATGGAAAAACATCGAAAATCAAAGCACGGAATTTTATCTGACATCGATTCCGCCATATTTTTATTACGGTTCTGTGCCATATTATGAATGCAACCAGAATTAGTAGTGTAAATAACCTGATTTACATTCCTCCTCGCGTCGTTTTCCTCATTACTGAGGGTCGTGACTCCCGCGCTGCATCAGTTTCTCCCGTACGATTTCCCTCCATCTGCTGCGATCCTTAGCTTCATGAAGGGCATTGTGGAAGTTGATGTTTAAAGAAGATCGTATTTGGTCCGACCATCTCGTGGGACTGCGTCCTCTGGGACGTTTGCCATCTACCTTTCCTGTCACCATCAGCTGTTCTAGATTGTGACCCTCTTTACGTGCAATATGCCCGAAGAATTCCAGCACCCTATGAAGGCATATAGTGATTTACATTATAAGAACGTAATTACTTATTTACAAATATTTTTTGGCACTAACCCGAGGAAAACAATCTGACGATCATTCTATGAAGTGTAATTATGATTGTAAACGAAACCATACGGAAATGTGAAGGCATCGTTAATTGTCATTCAAATCATTTATATTTTTCAAGGTCACAAAATAAAAGAAAGTTGTTATACTATTCGTATGATGTATACGCACGGATTCTTAAAAGCTTCAAACTGTTTCGGGATAAACCAAACATCAGTATTTCCTGCGGAGAGAACTTACTTGAACGTAGGCTGCAGCTTGGCTCAGCTTCTGGCATTGCTGACGTCCATGAGCAAAAATATTCACTCACCATTACGTGAGCCCTATGCTCGTCTGCCTACAAGGGTAATAATATATAAAAATATTTTAAAATGACACTATATATATATATATATATATATATATATATATATATATATATATATCTCTACACAAAAGACGTGCGCATTTAAAAAATTCCATCCATCCATATCCATTTTGAGATAGCCAAAACAGAGCGTGTTCGAGTTTCACAAATTTATTAGAACGAAGATATTCCATCTACAATTTTTTTTTCGGGTTGCATTTTTATCACACGATATTATTCTCTCATCGTGGAAGTCGTTCGTGATCGTGAGTTAAGTACGTCTTTCATTAGAAAATTTGATATTGCAAAACTAAATAAATCAATATTAAGACGACGAAAATTATATTCATCTTATTTTAAGGTCATACGAACGTAACATTGTAAATTAAATAGAAAAACCATGTAAAACAACAGCTCTTAAACAGATAGGCAGCCCCCAAACAGTCCGACCAAAAAGAGAAATCCCATCAAGCTAAATATAAGTTATTAGAATATACGACTTCTAAACTTAATTGAGCAAAATCGAGAATCCATGGTATTCTGCAAACGTATACGCGCGTCCCCCTAGGGATGGCTCTATGTCGATATTGGATTCAATTGTGAGAGACAGAATGAATTTTCATTTATACCTTTAATAAGTTTCGTAACGCATTGTTCTTTTGAAACAGCCAGTTTAATCAAGAAAACGCTAAATAATCTAGCGACACGATGTTGTTTACACGAAATAATTTTAATAAGAATTTTGAGCTACCTGAACTAAAATAAACAACAAACAATAAGTAACTTCATTGCTTTAATTCTCAATCTAGGCGATCTCGTGGTAAGTAATCTCTTCCGAGATTGAAAAACACATGATGAGTTTTAAAAGTATTCAAACTCTCTGAAATTAGTTTACGTTTTTTATTATACCATCAATGATAAACAAGTATAAGTTCAACCTGATGGCTAGTGGCTATCATCGCCCATGGACACCAGTAATGTAGGGACAACCAAACCACTTAACAGCATTTTGGCCTTGAGCTGATTTTGGCAATAAAAAAATCTTGAACCACATTTGAAAAAGATAATCTTCACGATTGACTTTCACGGTGAAGGAATAACATCGTGTAATAAAAATCATACCCAGAAAATTGTAATTTGCGCAATTCCTAGTGGTAGGACGTCTTGTGAATTCGCATGGGTCGAACCACCACCCTGCCTATTTCTGCCGTGAAGGACCAATGCGTTTCGGTTTGAAGGTTGGGGCAGCCATTGTACTATAAAAACTGAGACCTTAGAATACATATCTCAAAGTGGGTGGCGGCATTTACGTAGTAGATGTCTATGGACTACGGTAACCACTTAACACCAGGTGCCTTAACACCTTAACCAGGTGGGTCGTGAGCTCGTCCACCTATCTAAGTAATAAATAAAAAATATAGCTCATTTCAAAAATAAATAGTACGCGGCACAAAAGAGCTGATGGGACAATTTAATTAAATAGATGTTACTTGACAAATGCGATACAGCGTCGTGCGCCAGTCATTCTCCGGGTCGCACAGAGTTCTAATACGTATCTCTGATTTAATAAGGACGAAATTCCCTTCTATTCATTCGTAACCTATTTACATACATAGTTCTAATTCTTGTAAGCTCCGTGGGCAATCCATTTATGAAGAAATAAATAAATTTGCATGATTAGAAAATTATTCTTGAATCAATCGATTTAGCAAAAAAAAATCGATTAAAATCGTCCGACACTAGTCGACAAATTTTAACATCGACTACAACGTACACCGCATTCACAAGACTACATTAGAAGCCTACGTTATGAATTGGAAAATGCGACACTTCTACCCTCTGAAGGGAGTCGGTATTTATGACGTTCTCTTGATTTATTGCCTGCTTCCCCCGCGCACAGTTTGTTATTCTTTGTCTCGAGGGCATCGACTTCGCCGACTCACCAGAGCTGCGCTTTACATAGCCTACAATTATCAGGTCTCGTCTGCGTCTCGTTTCCTAGCTTAATTGAGCAAATCTTCTCTTAATAGTCTCAATTATCTTGTTGCGTATTTATTCTGCAGATGAACGAAATGAATTAACTTTTTATTAAAAAAATTAAATGAAACATCAAACAGTAGAGGATCTTAAATTAAAATACTAGTTTCACTGACTATTAATCAGGCCTAGACATCTTTACCTAATTCTGTTGTTGAGTACGGACGTGACGCGAAGCTACACATTATTATTAGCGTTTCGCCGGTTTCTGCTATCGAACTTTGACTTCTAGTGTCTAGAACAGTGATTCTCAACCTTTTTTTTGTTGCGGCACATATTTAACGATTTCAAAATTTGGCGGCACACAAAGAAAAATATAAAAATTATTTACTTATTACCGAATCACATACATTTGCCAATTTTAACGAAAGAAAAGGTGCAGTAACTACTATGCAATACCTTGTAAATCCCAACTATCACTAAAACAACACGTTTTGTACGCAGAAGAGGCAAGTGTGCGCCGACTTGAGACATATTCCTATTGCTATGCACGCCGCTTCATAATAATTTGGCACTAAGAAAAACCGCGTTGCAAAGCAAATAATAAAATAATTTATTTTTTTGTGGATTTAAATATATATTCATGTTAAAAATATTTTTCTTTTAAAATGATATAATTTAATAATATTAACATTATTATATATTTGCAAAATTGGGCAGCACACTTTTGAAATTTGGCGGCACACAAAAGTGCCGCGGAACAGTGGTTGAGAATCACTGGTCTAGAACAACAGCTATTTCAATACAAATAAGTCTTCCACCTCAAGTTTCATAATAAACGATGGCATTCCGGATTCGACCTTTCGATCTAATCGAATAATAGTCAGTGTGCGTCAATACATCTTTTCATTCATGCAAACGAAAAAAGTTTTTCCACAAACTGAGATTTTCTTTCATACAAAATTGGAAGAGATACATCCAGATCCTTAATGTCTTTAACAGATAAATTACTTCTGTCTAGAATAGGAACCGCACCTTTTGGTATGATAATCAGAATCACTAAGCCACAAGGCGACAAGGCGACATCAATTTCATCGCAGCTACAATCTTCAATTAATAACATTACAGAACTTTAGATAACACTTTAAATATTTTATGGGTAAGTTCTTTTTGTTAGTTAAATTTTAGGTAAGCTCTTATTGTATAACATACTAATTGGGCATAAAATGCTAATTTCATAATTATTAAATAGTTGCTAAAATCAAATACTATGAAATAAATTACAGACCATTCATATTCAGAAAAAGCCACATCAATCATCTCAGAATAACATACATACGTAAGTACTCGAAAGTACTCCAAAACATTGCTGTTTGAACTGAGCTTTGTTTAAATTCTTCACAGCGATACTGCGAGTTGATTCGTCTTGATTTTATTCACAGCTCTGTGCGCTAGCTCGGTACGTGCATCAGACGAATCGGATTGTGCGATACAATGCGGAAAATGCGACAGAGTACAATGTTGCAAACAACCTGGATCAAGTAGAGGGTGAATTCAAGTTGTAAAGTAGTCAGATAGAGTCGGGGACACGACAAGCCAGCAGTGATTTTGTTTACACTAAAGAACGTGCACATTTCATAGCCAGATATTGTGCTATTGGAGCCATGACACGACTTGTGAATTGGATCTGAATTTACCATACAATAAAGTAGTACAGCTACAAGAATTTCAATGTAAAGGATTTCTTTCATAAACTAAAATAAACACACGCGATAAGTTTTTACTATCATAAATGGGTATAAGGCTTCACGATGTTAACTAGATACCGGAGACAAATACATATTAGCTTTGCGACAAAAACGGGAAGTGGGAGCTAAGATGGACTTGGGATCACAAGACGCCCTTTAAAGAATAATATGCAATGAATTCTAATTGACAAACCTTGCAGGATTTATTTATAACTGCTGACTTTACTAGCCCCGGGAGATTACGATTTTTTTTCGAAAAACTTAGCTAAAAAACGACATATTTTTTTATATCAATGCATTTACCATTTTTTCTCTGCGTTGTTTGCGTATCGCCAGGTTATCGAAATAAATTAATTGTAATAAAGAAGTAAATATATAATGAGTGGGAAAGGCGTTATGGCATTAGTGGTAGTATCGATCAGTAATTTATTTATTTCATTTTTGTCGTGATATCTACGATCTGTGGGAGCCTCTATTCGGACCGCTCACCAGTCTACAGTAAAAACATATTAATGAAAACATGACTTTCAAATAATTGATACCTATTACAATATCAACCCACGGCGCAATGATTTGACTAGTTTATTGATCGATCGATATTACTTGAATTTGTGAGTTTTTTTTTATTTATTTTTTATTGCCTAGATGGGTGGACGAATTCACAGCCCACCTGATGTTAAGTGGTTACTGGAGCCCATAGACATCTACAACGTAGATGCGCCACTCACCTTGAGATACAAGTTCTACAGTCTCAGTATAGTTACAACGGCTGCCCCACCCTTCAAACCGAAACGCATTACTGCTTCACGGCAGAAATAAGCAGGGCGGTGGTACCTATCCGCGCGGACTCACAAGTGGTACTACCTCCAGTAATAAATTGTGAGTCCAATTACTAAGTTCATTTAAAATAAATAAAAAGACAAATGACAATCTATTGGAACAAAAGACTCAACTTTCGTCACAGAAAACGGTTTATCACAAATTGCGATGAATCTCTATTTAAGCCATCTTATACAAAAATAAATAGAAAAAATAAATTTTACTTGGTAACCGCGAAATGTTAATTTACGTTGTAATTAATAAACGTTTAATTTTTCTGTGTGGCTCACAAATACCGATTGCACTAACTGAAATCGATCTCACAGCCCACCTGGTGCCAAGTGGTTACTGGAGCCCATAGACATCTACAACGTAAATGCCGCCGCCCACCTTGAGATCTAAGTTCTAAGGGCTCAGTATAGTTACATTTTATTTGCTTACATTACATGCTTATTAGATCCGTGTAGTCATATCATCTTAATTTACTACATTAATATAAACATTGCTTAATATTACTTAACTATTAAATCATCTATATTAGGAAAGTAGGGAATCGGTTCGTTCTCTTATTATATAGTGACCCTGACTTCTATGTCCTGCTGACCCTATTGAATACTCAAGCGAGATCATTATCATCATTATCCTGGCCTTCTCCCAGTTACCTGAGGTCGGCGCAACATGGTTTCTCTTTTCATACTCTTCTATCATACACCATTTCTTCGCTTACTCCCCTCTTACCCATATAGTCTTTCACGCAATCCATCAATTTCTTCTTAGGTCTACCCCTTCCTCTATATCCTTCCATATTCATAGTTAACATTTTCTCATCATCATCATCTCATCATCATTTTCTCATCTCAAGCGAGATCATTGTTACCAAATATTTGGCATCTGGGTGTGCTTTTCGTATATGCGTATCGGACATTTATAATACATAGGGCTATAGAACGATTTTTGTTTTCAATAATACTAGAGGTCCCGTAGTAGTCGAAATTCGACTATAATTAATTGGAATTGTAAGTTTGTACACTATTATGATTATATTTTATACTTCTATATTCACAAATTTCGCCAAGACTACACTATAAAATATATTAACAAAGACAAACAATATTTAATCTATTCTCAATTTGACAACAGACGTCAAGAACAAAAAACGACCGTCTGGTGTAGTGGTAAGTGACATGGTCACTACACAAGGGGGTCGCGGGTTCGAATCCCGCCAAGGGAAGATATTTGTGTGATAAATATAAATGTCTTTTCCAGGGTTATGGATGTATATTAAATATATGTACGTGTATAATAAAAATCTTACATTTATTTCCGTTATCTGGTACCTGTAACACAAGTTCTTTACGAACTTATCACGGGACCAGTTAACGTGGCGTGATTGTTAGTAAATATCTATTTATTTATAAAAAAAAAAAAAACNGTTGGCCCTGTCGTTGCCGTGCACCGATTTTCAATTCCTAGTGCGTTTCGCACTCCATTATTCACATTTCATTTGTTCGTGACAACGCTGAAATGCGACCGCCGCGCGGAACGAACCCACATTGCGTAAATTATTCAAATGACTACCATGGTGACGCATCACAAATAAATAGTTATATATTATGGAGTCTAGACGAAAATAAAGACGAGGTTGTCCCGACAAACTGCGTAAGTTGTGGAAATGTTTTCGAAAACGAAGGTCATTGGCATTATTATACCGGATCCTAATATATTAAAAAGCGTGAACTAAATTTTGTTAATTTATTTCACACAGAAATTAGACGAGATAATATAAAAAAAGAACAATTTAAGGAGACAAAAGTAAAGCCCACAGAGGCGGAAAGCTGTGGGTGTTATTTAAATGGTTAGCATAGTATTCGAATTTTTGTGAGCAGAATAGTATAATGTGTGAGCAGTAATAGCTAATTGATCCGAAAAGCATGGCCAGCAAACATTCCAAAATCAGTCAGCAACTTATGTCATTCTGGATGTTTGGAATTATTTTTGTACAGCATATTAATTATATAAGCTGCAATGAGCTGCTCCTGTTTAATAAAATTTTGGAAAGCACTCAGAGGGTAAGCAAAAAAATAAATTTTGAGCTATAAATAAAATACTTTACTTGTCATACGCAAAATGGGCGAATTCCTTAATAAGATTATTTAATTTATTTACTCTCTGTTTGGGTATGTATTATTTAGGTATAGAAGTGTAAATTAATAAAAGATTATTTTATTCTTATAAAATATATTGAGATAAATCAAAAAATATAAAACCATTAAGTAGCAAAAACCATACAAATCTCTTTACAACACGTTGTTACCACTGCAATTTGACTGCTAATAATCACCGCATAATCATCGAATGGCAATACTTGCACGCGATTGGCTCCTCGTGTCACGCGCCTGCTCTTACTCTGCGCACTTTTGATGTACATTGTCGATTTTTCAACAAAAACGCAATCCAATTAGTCATTTTGCTCACCATGTTTTTATGCATACCAATCAAACACACTGCTTAAAGACATGTTTTCTTTGCTGATCAATCATGAAAACTTGCTGATCAAATAGTTATTTTGCGAACTGAATGTTTATTACGCAAACTCATGTTATTGTAAGCTGCCTATTTATGATTTAATTTTTGACCATTATCAAAATTATTTGCGGAACAGGGATTGCTGTCTGATTTTTTTAATTGCAAACAAAATCTTTGTATTTCAATGCTGTTTTTTTGTGGCTCACCAAATTTTATAATTGCTAAACATTTAATTATTTCTCAAAAGCTATGAGCACTCCACTAATTATACCACAATAATTACCCTACTATGACACTAGTACATTTGTATTGGTAGTAAAGCAAGTATTGATTTCAACTTTGGGCTACCAGCTACCTGTTGTACCGCGAAGAAATCATCACTTCTGATTTAGGGTTACGGAGACGTATTACTAAATAATTTGAGACGTTATTATTATGTTCACTTTGCGGTACCTATGGGCCTCACTAACTTCAGGTGATCTTCAGTTGTTCTGAAAATAACTATATTTCTAATACACATGACCATTTGTAAACGAATTCTCAAAGTTTTGATTTCGCACTATTATATTAGGTAACAATTACAAGTGTAACAGTTTAGTAATCGGCAGAATCGCCTCTATTGCGTCTACTATATAAATCTCCATTTCCCGTAATTCAGGGAATCCCAGTTTACGGTCAGATGATTTGTAACCGGTTATTTATTTATCTGACTTTAGTTAGCAAATACAATATTGCCTGTGTATTTTGGCTGTGTGCTCTCGGCCTGGAATAACACCATCCCGTTTCATCTCGTGAATTCCGAAAACTAAAAGCAAAAACTAGCAAAACCTATGAGAAAAAAGAGCAAAAACTAAGAGCCGCAGTGTTCTCTGAGTTTTAGTATTAAAGTTTACAGAGATCGCTAATTGGTATTTACAAGTGGGAGATCGTTTTGTTAACTGGCATCAGTATATTCACGGTTTCAGCTACGAAGTACTTTTCCGATCTGAAGGGTGGGAAAACCATTATATAATACAACTGAGACTGTGACCCATGTCTCAGGGTGATTAGCGGCATACATTTTGTGATGTTAATAGTATCCGGTACCTAGCACCAGAATGAACCTAATCTACCAAAATAATCCACCTAAAATCTTAAAATAAACAAATAAATATTTACACTTAGAAATTTCACAATTCAAAGCACTATACCGCATTAGCTACACAGCAAACATTTTGGCGAAAACGCTAGAAGCTATTGCAAATTCAAACAGAGCCTCAATAGGTATAATATTATTTCCCCGAATCAATTATTTGCTATCCATATGGACCGACTGAAGCTAAAATGAATATTTGTGTAGTTTGCATTGACGATCATTTGAATGCAGGATTATTGAAATGTATGAATTTATGTGAATTAGCTTACATTATAGAATTAATGTCGTGTCAATGATTTGTTTTTATTTCATTGCTTAGATGGTGGACGAGTTCATGATCCACCTGATATTAAATGATTACCAGAGCCCATAGACATTGATGTCCATGGGCTTCGACGCTTACGTTGTTGACAACGTAAGTGTCTCCACCTATATTGAGACATGAGTTCTAAGTCTCAGTTTTATGGTACAACAGCTGCCCCACCCTTCAAGCCAAAATTGTACTGCTTCCCAAAAAAAAAACAGATTCGCGTTATGATTAGGTACTCAGAAGATCTCAATGATGAAATTATGTCTTAAGAATTTATGTAATGATAACCTTGAAAAATCACAAACACATGTCATTGTTGCAGTGTGACTTCACAATGTTCTCCCTGGGCATTACATTCATCACTATAATGATAGACACAGATACTAATACAGTACAAAAAGCAATCAACCACCAATTCCATTAATCCTCGGTTGACTTTTGATACGTTTCAATAATGTGAAAAGCATTTTCAATGGAGGCTTGTAATGCGAAGTGAAAAGTCACGCAAGGTTTGACAGCGAGACTTGTCGAGAAGGCTGTTTGTTAGGTAACCAGGTCATGTCCGATTTAAAAATAGATATTTTTTTTTCAGGTAGGGTCGGAACCTCATAAAAGGTGTCCGCATCTAGGGGGCACGCGAGACTTGGGGGACTTGAAGGTCTGTAGATGTTGGAAGCAGACCGCGGGCTCAAGGATATTTTTAGGGCCCTACCGCACCAAACGACTCCCCTTACACTCTCTCACCAGACGTTCAATCTCCGTCAGAACCCGGTCAGAGTAGAGAAGTTCCCGTAGAAAAATAGAACACCTACGTCATCTTACACTGCTCTCAGATACACTTGCCTTGATACATAAAAATTAAAAAATCAGAAAACACAAATACGTTTGAATAAGTCAATGAGATAACAAAATATCATAACTTTATGTTTGGAAATATAGTAGGCAATATTAAACTTGCGTTATATTTTTTTCTTCCTGCTATTGAAATAGGTCGTGGAAATATTCAAAACAATCTGACTAAGAGTTTCACGATACGACAAGTTGATTCGATAATTGGTTAACTGTTATCGTTTGTATGAGTAGGTACCAATGGAACGATTTGTTCAAATAGACCGAATCATTCCGTTCATCACTGGTAGCATTTAACTTCATTATGTTTGTGTCAACGGCACAATCCAGAGGCTTCCAAACTTTTTGTGTTCCGCATATTTACGATTACGTTTGGCATTGCTGAAGTCAACGGGCGACGGTAACCACTCACCGTCAGGTGGGCCGTATGCACGTCTGTCTACAAAGGCAATAAATAAGAAATAAAAAAGTAAAATAAACTAAACAGCAATTTTTTGCTAGTATAACCCTGCCATACTCCAAATCAACTAACACTGAGATGAGATAAGTTCATTTTGGTGACAATTCCGGAGCTTCATCTCAAAATATCTCTCAAGGTTAAAGCTTCTCAAATAAATTACCTAACAAAGAGATGTTTCAAGTCGTGAATTTTGAGAACCACTGTCGTTCAATGGGAACGAGGAGCAATGTCTAACATAGGCGATCGTACAGTATAGAGAAATGGAGCGGAGTCAAACACACATGAACGCACTGATGCACACGTCTAGCCGTGTATTATATTCTATGACCCTCCATTTAAACAGTGCATCTATTCTTCACATCATTATGGGAAGGATTATCTATGAATAGGCGAGAGGATATAATATGATAATAGTCTATCCGGCCTTTAACCAGAATATACGAATGTAATGATATTCCGGTCTTCTCAAACTCGCACTGGTCTTCCCTATTTTGAGCACTAGTTGTACGGAATCGTGTGAGCCTAACATAGGTATAGATTATTTATTTGTATAGTTTATTTAGTAGCTCAAAATGCGCACTTATGCTATACAGACAAATGAACAAGATATTGAGTCAGTAAATTCATAAATCACGTTTTCCCAATTTTAAATCGGAAAAACTAAGTGAAAATGGTATTCATAATTTTTCTAAGATCAATTTTCAACCCGCCTGTGAAAGTCACGTCAGAACCTTTTCGACTGTTTAATAGCTTGGTCTAGACAACATCGATACACAGAAAAGAAAAAAAAAAACTATTGGTATTTTGCCAAAAAGCTGCTAACCATCTTGCGCTGTCCGTTTAATTGTTTTTTAATGTGTATTCATTGTGATTTACATTTATAATGGAAATGTATAAATCAGAACTGATTTTAAAAAACGTGACAATGATAATAATAATATTATCTTTTTTTTTCGTTATGGACTAAACAAATCTTTATAGTAACACTAGCTGACCCGGCAGACTTCGTAGTGCCTCAATCGATAAAATACCTAAACTTTTGTATAAAATAAACTTAAAACAAACAAAAGGAATCCGTCCGACGGGAGACACATCCAAGGAAAAACAAAATTGTTATTTGTATTTAATTCCGAGCATTTTCATGTTTATCTACCTTTTAAACCTTCTCTGGACTTCCACAAATAATTCAAGACCAAAATTAGCGAAATCGGTCGAGCCGTTCTCGAGTTTTAGCGAGACTAACGAACAGCAATTCATTTTTATATATATAGATATAGATAAACCAACTTAGCAATTAATTCCGGAATCAATGACGATCACATATCAAAACATTGTCACTCATCTACAGAGCGTCCCTTTATTTCAAACGGACACCGCTGTGCCGTTCTTTCTCATGCATACAAATCCGATAAGGCAATGACGTTTCAGCGCTTACGTCACGTCGGCTCCCCTTGTCATTCGCATGTCAAACGTTTGACAGCCGTCGACACGGAGCACGTGGTGTTGTCACATCGACTTTATTTTTAATAAAAAAGCACACTGCTATACATACTTTATCTCTGTAACGCCTGCGGGCCTTTCAAAGCTTTTAATCTGTTCTTTTTTTTATCACGCGCGGACTTCGTTTGCTCCAGCCATCCAACTTTATCGTTTCGGAGTGAAGTTCAAATTGGTGTCTAACGATTGCGGAGACAAAACTTTAACTACTGCCGAAATTTTAACTCTGAAAATAGAACTACACGTTATATTGCATGGTACGGATTTGCAGTACACTTTTTTTAATCATTTTTCTTAGTGTTTTAATTGCTAATGTCCATCCTGGACATATGTAAGTGAAATGTATAAGTTTTCGTTTTTTTATTGCATAGACTGATGACTAAGTCCACAGCTACCTGATTCTAGGTAGTTACCGGGGAAACTTCTAGACATCTCATGAGAGAGCGTCATCGCGTACCGTGAAACATCAGATATAAGTCCGAACGGCTTACGGCCGATACTATAACAACTATCTTTCAACCTTCATACCGAAACTCAAAACTGCATTATGTTAAATACCTTTAAACCTTTATGAAATAACTACTGCTGACCAAAATCTAGGAGTTCTAGACAAAGCAATGAATTTAACGTTTTATTCCAAGTAATAAGTCCATGAAAATAAGACTCACAAGAGTCAGTGAGCTAACAATGTTTTAGGTATCACCAAATCAACTAAACTTGACATCTAAATACAAAAAGGACGACTCGAACGAACACAAAAGCAGTTAAATCGAATACTAAAGAGCTGTCAAACGTCATGACATCGCTTTTAACATTTAGACGAGAACCATAATAACAATCTGAAATGAAATCACAATAGGGTTGACTACCACGCCCATACGTTCGTACAGAATAAGCTCACCCTGATAGGGCTACCTATTAATTGTTCAATTATTATTTTTAATATTGAATGGTACTATTTAAAGAGACGGTCCTAAGGCTAGTTGGTCTTAGCCATTGCATAAAATGTACTGAGTATTTTTGTATGTTGGTTACTAAACTTTTATATTTCGTTCCAAAGACAGATTGCTATCCAAATCTTATCCTTTATTCGCGAGTCGTAGATATAGGTAAAAAAACTTTTACGACTCAATTTCACGCTCCATTTAATTACGGACGCTTAGAATTCTGTACAATCTTCATGTCCACGGACTATGTAAGGTACTTCTGTCACCATTTTCAAGGTTTACCTACGCTAAATGGCCATTTAGTTGAATTGAAAATTTGCACGGTCGCTAATGGCACTTTAGACTAGTCAGCAATATAGTTTGTAATAAAACGAATAAAACAAAATTGACACCCTTGAATATTGCTACACCCACGTCTCCGACACGTAAAGTAGAAGAATTACATCAATTTGTGATAATCGCACCGTGGAAAACACGAATATCGTGAAATCGATTGTAAATGATGAATAGTGATCGTTTCCGAGGTAGACCCGGGAATTGACAGCTCTCTTTTTACTAAGCCAAGCTTATATATCTTTCGTTTTTGATTTGTCGAATGGTAATGAACCTTGCCGACGCTCCTCGTGACCCCTGGAGACCATCAATCCCGTATATCGGTCGCAGCTTAATTGAGTTACATTGCGTTCAAAGCAAATAACGTTAGTTGAATGCGGATTTTCGTCAAATTCTAGTACTAAATAGGGCGATGCCATTTTAATTTTATGTTTTAGGGTGCCATTTAAAAGACGTCGTTTTTAATGTTTTATAAAGAAATTATTTCATAACAATTGTTTTTTGAAATGGTTTGTGATGAAACTCGGTACCGTGGCCGTTGATGATCCTGGGAAGGTCGGGAACTATATCCTGGGGCCCGCGGTCTGCTCCCAATATCTGCAGACCGTCAAGTCTAATAAGCCCCGCGTGCACCCTAGACGCGGAAACCTTGTAGAAGGTTCGGCCCCCTGCCCGAAAAAAACTAGAAAAGCTTATAGTACTATTATATCATACGCAAGATAAAAACGCGCCACTGGTTAAAATAAATTCATGTTTTTCATACATAGTTTAAGTCATAAGTTTTTAATAAACGTGATGTACGCATACCATTGTGCACCGTCTTTTGTCTCTTTCGATTACATTTGTATCAGATAGTCAATGAAAATAACAGAAAGCTTCTTTTATTACAAATTTTAAAGGAAAAGTTCGAAATAATCACACCTTTTTCATATATTTCACACCGCGTTGTCAACGATTTTCATAAAATGTCTCAATTACACAATCTAAATAATCAATAAGCTTCAATTTACTTTCACGCTAGGTTCCATTTAGTTTTAAAGAAACACTTTTATCATAAATTGAAAAAACAGTTTACTGACTACTCATAACATAAATTAATTGAAAAGTCTCTAAAACAGAACAAGCGAACTAACGGATTTTAAACAGCTGTTAATTTTTGGAACGAAGTTCCTTATGGGACGATGCGGAGGGGTACCCTAATCAGGAACAAACGTCCGTAACGTATGATTTTTATTAGTAACGCACACAGTGTACGACTTAACTTTGTAATAACGTACAAAATATAACATATATTTTTATAAAGAATTGTGAATAAAATAAAGTTTTTTTTTCTTCTTTTTTTTTTTATTAATGCACAAAACAAATTAAATTGGTAATTTTGTAAAGTAGTTTTTTTTTTACATTTTTATCAATAAAAAAATCATAATAAAAAATGTATACCCGAATAATTATTTTCTTTATACCTCGAATAGAACTTAAAATTAATATTTTTATAATAAGGAACTTCGTTCCTATCCGGTGTCCCACGACACCACACATAATTTTTTTTATTTATTTCATTGTAGAAGTTTCGTCTTCGTTGAAATACATTCCGCAGATGAGCAAATCTGTATTTCGGTCGAAGCATCAATTATCATAGAACATCGTATGATCGTATCTCTCCCGACGCATCCAATATAAGTTAGTACCGAGTCCAGCGTAGCTTGTCTACTACATATTCATGAGGCCAGAAGTTACCACGATCAAGATCTCAAACTTGCCGACTGACTAATCACTTTACATGACCGTACTAATCTCGGGAATCGCGTGCGATTAGATTCAAATACACTCGTTAATTAAGTTTAAGGCTCTGCGATATTTACGTTAGTATTTTTGCAGAGTAGTTTTTTTTTTATTGCTTAGATGGGAGAACGAACTCACAGCCCATCTGGTGTTATGTGTTTACAAAGCTCTTAGACATCTACTACGTAAATGCGCCACCCACCTTGAGATATAAGTTCTAAAGTCTCAACGGCTGCCCTACCCTTCAAACCGAAACGCATTACTGCTTCACGCCAGAAATAGGCAGGGTGGTGGTACCTACCCGCGCGGGCTCACAAGAGGTCCTACCACTAGTAATCGTACAATGGTAATCATTAACCACCTAGTAGTCAACATGAATGATTCTTTGCTATCGATGGAAGTTAAAAAGTACTATAGGATGATTTATCTCCAACAACGACCTCTTCCTGACAACTATTGCTGGAGAGAACATCAACGAAGTATGCTAATTAATGTTAAGTTTAATTAACGTAATAAACGAATTACATATACTAGAGGTCCCGCAGTAGTCGAAATTCGACTATAATTAATTGGAATTGTAAGTTTGTACACTATTATGATTGTATTTTATACTTCTATAATCACAAATTTTGCCAAGACTACACTATAAAAAATATTAACAAAGACAAACAATATTTAATCTATTCTCAATTTGAGAACAGACGTCAAGAACAAAAGTTTGACAATAAATAGTATGCATGCGTGTGTGCGTCAAATACATGGTATGTAGTGTGTGTAATGTTTTCTTTATTGATTTAATGTATCTTTTATGGATTATTTAAAAAAAAATTAGCATTGTGCACTTCTTCTCTATATTCTCTATAAGTGTGGAAAATTTCATACTCCTCCGTCCGCGCAATTTTCGTAAAAAAGGATACAAAGTTTTTGCTTCACGTATTAATATATAGATTGCATGAAAAATGACTTTACAGAAAAAATTATTTTATTGTAAAGCGTGGGGTGCATGGTATCGGTAGTTATAAATATTTTATGAACAGATATGAGTAGAAGGGTTATTTTGATAATATCCTGAAAAGCACCCCACGCTTTTTTACAATAAAATCATTTTTTCTTACACTATTTTTAATTCAAATTTATTAAAATTTATTTTCAATTTTTTAGTAGGATTTTCTATAGAAGCGTATTTTTTTTACTATTATTTAACTATTTTACTTATACTTTATTACTATTATTTAAAACTATTATTTATTTTTCATTTTTTAGTTGAATTTAATTTTTATTTATTTATTTATTTCTAAATATTAAATTGTCATCGGCCCTTAATAAGTATGCCAAATTTCCATAGACCTAAATTTCGAGTTNATTTTTTAGTAGGATTTTCTATAGAAGCGTATTTTTTTTACTATTATTTAACTATTTTACTTATACTTTATTACTATTATTTAAAACTATTATTTATTTTTCATTTTTTAGTTGAATTTAATTTTTATTTATTTATTTATTTCTAAATATTAAATTGTCATCGGCCCTTAATAAGTATGCCAAATTTCCATAGACCTAAATTTCGAGTTAATCCGACGTTTCGGAGGGGGTCAAAATCATGTTCAAAGATTCCGTTACATACTCACATACATACGTCTGAAGCTAATAAAAGCGTATTAAAAACGGTCTCAATGGGTATGCCGTGAGCTCATTACGCAATAAGAAAATTCTATTTAATTACTTCTCTCTTTCTCTTTTCCCAATCGTTCCCTCATTATTGAGGATCGTGACTCTAAATGATTGGTTAGGAAACAAATATTACGAGGCTCCATTGAAGATGTAGATGCGCAAAACACATAATTTGCATAAACAACATTGTGTCCGTCTTTGTGCGCTCCCATGCGCAATCTCGGCGTCTTCCACCCAACTAGAGTAAAGCTAATCTACCTTAGATCGTGGTTAATCGCCGCCAGAGATTGGACCACGTGTCTATGTCAGTCCGACATCTGTTTGTACGTTGAATATTTCATGAGGACTATCCCGGTCACGGTGGATTTACGCTTTCTATTCCGGATCCGGGACGATTCCGACGCAACGGTATCCTAATTTACGTGTACTTACTCCTACATGAATCCATAAACATTTAAGAATCTCACTCCTTATAACTAGTCAGGTCATAAGTATTGTCCCACAGTAAAAACTTTTCTTTTAGAATGCTGGCCACAAAAAAGTTTATTGAATTCGAATTTCGAATTGTTCATCAAAATAAAAATGTACCTATACTTTTAAAATTTTACTCATTTTTAAATATGGAGTGGACGCTTAAAGAAGACCGTGTTGCAGTTATTGCGTTACATCGTTGCGGTTACGCGCCAATTCAAATTTATAACATACTGAAAAATTTGAATATAACCAAAAGATTCGTTTTTCGTACCATTAAACGATACAATGAAGACTCTAGTGTAGAAGATAGGTCAAGAAGTGGTCGCCCTTGGTCTGTTAGAACTCCAGCAGTGATAAAAGCTGTGAAGGCGCGAATTCAAAGAAATCTCAAACGTAAGCAGAAACTGTTGGCCCTTCAGATGGGGTTAAGCAGAACCACGGTGAAAAGGGTGTTAAATGAAGACTTAGGACTTCGGGCATATCGAAGAAAAACAGGACATCGTTTGAATGCTCGTCTAATGGACCTGAGACTGAAGAGATGCCGCGCTTTGTTGAAGCGGTACGCGGGAAAAAAATATCGGGAAATTCTTTTTTCGGATGAAAAATTTTTTACCGTAGAAGAGAGCTACAACAAACAAAATGATAAGGTGTACGCACACAGTAGTGAAGAAGCGAGCAACCGTATTCCGCGTGTCCAACGAGGTCATTTTCCATCCTCGCTCATGGTATGGTTGGGAGTTTCTTATTGGGGCTTAACAGAGGTACATTTTTGTGAGAAAGGTGTAAAAACGAATGCAGTTGTGTATCAAAATACAGTCCTGACGAACCTTGTGGAACCTGTTTCTCATACCATGTTCAATAACAGGCACTGGGTATTCCAACAAGATTCGGCGCCAGCTCATAGAGCGAAGAGCACACAAAACTGGCTGGCGGCGCGTGAAATCGACTTCATCCGGCACGAAGACTGGCTCTCCTCCAGTCCAGATTTGAATCCGTTAGATTACAAGATATGGCAACACTTGGAGGAAAAGGCGTGCTCAAAGCCTCATCCCAATTTGAAGTCACTCAAGACATCCTTGATTAAGGCAGCCGCCGATATTGACATGGAGCTCGTTCGTGCTGCGATAGACGACTGGCCGCGCAGATTGAAGGCCTGTATTCAAAATCACGGAAGTCATTTTGAATAAACTTTAGTGTCATAAGAATCTATGCTTTGTTAAGTTCATTTTGGTATATGAATGGTTACATAATGAATAAACTTGTTTCAATTATTTTACATTAAACATGTGACAGAATTTATGACCTGACTAGGTACAATTACCTACACGTAAATTAAACAACTTTCATGACTGAATCCAGCGTTTTCTTAAATGTCATATTATTTCTGACGAAACGAATACATTATAGTTTTTGTTTTTTTGGCTTAGATGAGAGGAGTGGGCGACCCTTTTTTTTATAGCTTAGATGTGTGGACGAGCTCACAGCCCACCTGGTGTTAAGTGGTTACTGGAGCCCATAGACATCTACAATGTAAATGCCGCCACCCGCCTTGAGATATAAGTTCTAAGGTCTCAGTATAGTTACAACGGCTGCCCCAACCTTCAAACCGAAACGCATTATTGCTTCACGGCAGAAATAGGCAGGGTGGTGGTACCTACCCGTGTGGACTCACAAGAGGTTCTACCACATGTAAAAAACCTGGTGTTAAGAGGCTACTGGAGCCCATCAACAACGAAAATGCCGCCATCTACATTGTGACATGTCTTCTGAGTCTCTAGAGCTATAAGTAGAACGGCTGCCCCACCCTTCAAACTGGAACACATTAATGCTTTGTGGCGAAATAAGCAAGTTCGGGTAAACCGGTAAAGTGTTCGAAAAAAAAGCGAGATGAAGTTCGAAAACAACAAATTTAAGTAAATAAATTAGTTTAATTTATTTGAGAACTAGCGACCCGCCCTCGCTTCGCTTCGGAAACATTAAAACACACATGAAACCAAAAAAATAAAATAAAAAATAAATAAATAAAAGTAGCCTATGTTCATCAGGGACAATGTCGGCTTCTAATGGAAAAAGAATTTTTCAAATCGGTCTAGTAGTTTCGGAGCCTATTCGAAACAAACAAACAAACAAATCTTTCCTCTTTATAATATTAAGTATAGAAAATCAAAGATTTTTCTTGAGAAATTGGCAAAAAAGTAATTAAATTCCGTGGAAAACATTCCTAGGTTATTAATACATAATATTTCTTCACAGTAATTTAGATAATTTTTTGTACCTTCCCCCTAAATAGCAGATATCAAATTCAAACACAACGAGCATGAGACAAAATTTTACAACTTTAAAACCTTCCTAAAATATCCCAATAAATTTCAATGAAAAATATTCGAAAATAGTGATTCGAATTTAGAACTCTATGTCCGCAAAAAAGGGTTTTCCTACCATCAATTGTGAGATTTATAGTCCACAGCTAAAAATGGTTTGGATATCTCTCGATTTTAGTTTTATTAAATTTTTTGTTTTACCAACTTGTATGGTCTAATCTATAGCTATAAATTATAAAAAAATTAAGCTTGGCACATCACCCAACTTCATGCGTGGTTCCCACGCCTAGGGGACGTGTGGAGTGTATAGGTCTTGACGGTCTACAGATGTTGAGAGTAGACCGCGGGCCCAAGGATCTTTTTAGGGCCATACCGATCAAACGACTCCCCTTGCACTATCTCAACCAAAGTCTGAACTAGGGCAGAGTAGGGGGGCTCCGGCGGTCAACACTACAACCAGACTCGCGGCACCGAGGATGCCTGACCGATGGGTCATTAAGGCGAACGTCAACCACGAACGACGCCAGTTTCTGCGGTACGGAAGCCCGTTAGGCCTCTCGGGAGATGCCGCTGGTGTTCCGGGACACCATGCCGGATTAGGACCAGCCTCCCGGGTCAAAACGAGATGTACCGCCAGCCGGGTTGCTCTGACCTCAAGGTCTGAAACCATTAACCCACAAAAAGAAACAGAATATACATTTGACTACAAAAACATTTTCAAGCGCACGGAAATCATTTTCGAGTTCCTTAAGTACCGCCCCGACGATGTGCAATTGCAGAAAAGGGGAAGTGCAGACATTTGTATCCATTATTGTCGTCAAATTAAATCTGCATGCTGACTGCCCTCGACCCCACTCCCCGCTAATGGATTGCACTAACTCAAATTGATGCTGCCAATAGACGTAACAGTGCTTAATGGTGATGGATTCTACGGAATCATACTTTTTTCGAGTATGTGTGAAATAGGTTTTAGAGGTTTAAAAAAAACATACAACTCAGCATAGTGGACACTGATTATGTGTTTTTAAACAATTTCCACAGTAAAAATAATATACATCACGAACCCATTATATTGAAACCCTTAAAGTCGTTTCCTATTATTAACTATGCGTTCCGGATTACATTGTGGGAAAACTATCGTGTTATTGCCATCAAGATTATACCTAAAGTTTCAAAGTGGAGTCTTAACTCCAAATGATTCGTATCTTTGTGAACATTTACCTACCTAAACAATTCAAATGTATTCAAAGAAAATCATATATCAAGAATACCATAACTGTTTATTTCTTCGGGTTAAATGGGTGGACGAGTTCAGGGCCCACCTGATGTTAAGTGGTTACTGGAGCCCTTAGACATCTACAATGTAAATGTCGCCACCCGCCTCGAAACACGAGTTCTAAGATCTCGGTTTTTACAGTACAACGGCTGCCCTGATCCTTAAAAACCGAAACAAATTACTGCTTCACGGCAGAAATAGGCATCGGTGGTACCTACCCGTGCAGACTCACTCTTTAAATGTAATGATATTTCCTTTGTAAAGGTTAGTGTTCATTCGAAGATTTTCTCGTAACTCTCTTTTATGTACATATATAAAAATACAAACTCAAAATGTTCTTCAGTTAATCCTTATTACAATTCGCAACCACGATTCCCGTTTGTAGGAGATTACGTTAAATATTCCATAAGCACTTTACGCTTTCAATTAGCATTACGCTTTTTTAACATCAAAATGGGTTTACATCATTTTCACCATTTTTTTATGTGGAGTGGAACACAGCTTAAGTACTGTCGTGATGTGCAACCTGGTAATTTTTCAATACCCTTCTTTAAGAAACTAAATAGACGACGAACGAACCAACAGTTTAAGTACAAAAAAGCTTGTGAATATTCGGTGCCCAGCGGATACGTAATCGATTGTGATTTAGCTTAATCTAAACATAAAATAAATATCAGTTGTACATTTTTTCATTTAATCAATTTCATTAAATATTTTATTTCATTAAATTTCACTATATGGACACACTAACTCGCGACGCACATGATATTGGAACTCAAAGACATGAGACAATATGCACACCACCTAGTAGAGTAGGTTAGTAACCGACGTCAAGATCTCAATTATATTGTATAATATATATTGTATGTCGGCGCAAATATGACTATTTACCTACTGATCATCAACTAATTACTCTGTGATAAGAAATTGATGTTAAACAGTCCTTTTTATTGTAATTTCAATACTTTAAAATCTTGTAAACACGCTCACGTGTTTAATACTTGTAAACACGCTGACGTGTACGAAGTCCTATAAATACGGCCGTGCTGTCTAGCGTTGATACTTTCATTCCCGATCCTGCGGACAGAATGGAAAGCAGTCGACGTCGCCCTAAACACGTCATCTCGGATCCTCCTGATCCACTAACGGTGCTTTTAGGTACTTCAAGCACCGGTCACCGTTCTCGTCGAACCCGTCGCTTGCGACGAAGGGCTCGACGAGTAAATTAACTCTCAGACACAGCCCACTGAGTTTCTCGCCGGATCTTCTCAGTGGGTCGCGTTTCCGATCCGGTGGTAGATTCTGCGAAGCACGACTCTTGCTAGGGTTCGTGTTAGCAACATCGTCAGGTTTGAGCCCCGTGAGCTCACCTACTAAAGTTAGGGTTACGCTGACATAGCCGCTAGGGCTATCAGCTTAGGTAGGAAAAAAAACAAAAAAAAAACTCTCGAGCTCANTCATTCGTGTCCGAGCCGTAGTACAGTACGGATCTCTCTGTAACGTTGTTATGCTTCTCGTGCAATATACGCAGTTCTCGTGAAGTTTTGTTTTGGAAGCCCAAATATGAGTCATCATCGAGAACTTAATGACCGTGACGTCAACAATGCTGACGTCACACTTTTTAAAAACATTCCTTCAGCGTTTCTCCTCCGTCATGTATAATATAATTCAATTCGAGTACACTCAACCAGGGTCCGAAACTGCAATACTTTAAGACAAATATTTCTTTTATACGGAAACTAGCGACATCTTGTAGCGGATGCCCTAAACTTATATGCTGTTAAAGATAAGTCGTTTGATTATTGTATAACTAAAAACAAGTCTTTATTTGTTATAGACAAATTGATTAAACTTTCAGATCAATTTGTAGTTTCTGAAAATTTACAAAATTCGTCATTAAAATATAAATATAGGATAGGTAATATGTTACTGCCATCTATAGGACCAATGAGAAACTAATCGAAGCGAAGCCATCTAGTGGTAGACGCCCGTAAACATTTTTCTGAAGTGCTTGAGTTGCTTATCTATGACTAATTTATGAGTATTATCTATGCACTCAACGTCTTACTTATAAGATTACATTTCATTCACCCTTTTAGACGAATACAATCTTAGTACAGAAATTATACGGAAAGACCAATCGTAAAAAGAACGGCACGTTTTTAATAAAAATGCAAATACACATGGCGGGTATTGTCAGTAATATCATAAACTTGGGAGTGACATCGTGCGCCCTTATTAATTCTTTTGACGTGAGATATCTCATTGTTATTATCGAGGCTCATGTAGATTCGGGTTCTAAATTATTCAGACACAAACATATTATCGAAAATATTTCTAATGGAAAATGTAATTGGCAAATTATATTTAGTGTAGTATAACTTCTTTCTGGTCGTTCCCTTAATGCTGAGGATCGTGACTGTATGTCAATCTTCTCCACTCGGTCCGGGTCTGCGCCATATGTATCCCTGTATCTGGCCTCCAGTCACCTCCTTGAGTTGGTCGACCTATCTAGCTTGCGCTCTTCCTCTAGCGCGCTTCCCCTCCATTTGTCCGAGAATGATGAGTATCTCCAGGCTGTGCAATGGGGATCGCATTATGTGCCCAAAGAAACTCCGGATAGAATAACTAGTGACAACATAACTAGCAGTAGTTGATTCCTAAAATTGAGGTAAATGAACTTCGTTTCCCGGAAAAATATGGAGCGTAGGGTACCTTTCCTGGTGAACGAATATGAAAGTATCAGTTGTATATAACACCTACCCCGCAACACCGAGATTTCTACTAAAGTTATTGAAACGTCGCCAAATCCACTTAGTTTTATGAGTTGGAAAATGCGATGCCGCGGTGTGACGCCGGGGGCCCTTATGTACGTTTGATATTTGCGCATTCTCGTTATTTCTTGTTCGGGATGAAACAAAATTTCTTTTCTTTGAATAAGCCGTCGCTTATGAAGTTTGCGTATGTGTTTGATGTTGCTAAAGTTACGAACAATAACCACTTTCGACGACATTATGTTGTGCGTATCTCGTGGCTAAAGTTAAGCATTTTTAACACACATTTTCATTTGTTTGTATGTATTTTTGTTAGTATGTAACACAATTTTTTATATGTATGATAACGAAACAATAATTTTATAACATCGCTCTAATAACCTGACCAGTGTCAATAGTATAAAAAAAAGATTAGTTGTTCGTTAAGTTTGCTATATAATAAGCATGTATTTTTGTAATTTTTAAATCACATATATTTATAAGCTTTTATTTAACTGGCAATGTCTACATTTCTTTATGTCAAATCTTGCAAGCTACAACAACCACTTCCTCTTTTCCTACGCAGTTGAAGTTGTATGTGTTGGTTAAGTTACAATACATTTTTATAATTAACATAACCTCAATCGACATTAGCTCCAGACAGGGTAACTTTTTAATAGTAAACAGGACACCACAAAATTTTAAGTACGAATCTGTTATGATAGCCGGTTTTAAGTGTTGCCATGACATGCTTGGAACCTGACTAGGGAATTCCCATGTGGCATACGCATGAAATGTTGTGTATACTTACATGCCTAGTCTAAATATCATTATATATATTTTTTTGAAGTGAAACTTCTTTATCGGCGTTGGAAAAAAATTTACCGTCACATTTTTNTACGCAGTTGAAGTTGTATGTGTTGGTTAAGTTACAATACATTTTTATAATTAACATAACCTCAATCGACATTAGCTCCAGACAGGGTAACTTTTTAATAGTAAACAGGACACCACAAAATTTTAAGTACGAATCTGTTATGATAGCCGGTTTTAAGTGTTGCCATGACATGCTTGGAACCTGACTAGGGAATTCCCATATGGCATACGCATGAAATGTTGTGTATACTTACATGCCTAGTCTAAATATCATTATATATATATTTTTTTCATTACCAATTTACTAAATACATAATAAATTAAGGCATATGAATTATCTTATTGTATAATTCGAATTTACTAAAATAGTCTCGCGAAGCAATAGGTACCAATATAATTCGGTTCGGCAAATATTCAAGCAAAGAATATTATGTAGGATGTAGAAAAAGAAATTCGTGAATTTCTTTCGTAAACCACCCTTTATCGTCCACTAAAATATTTCATCATCTTAGTTTCGGTAGCTGAGTGAAAATCTGTGTAGACTTTTTGTCGGCTCTCAATACCGGGACAAGTTCTGGCCTAATGTTCCGGAAATCACATTTCAGACTTTCCTCCCCAACAAAAACGTTAGTAACAGAAAAGGCCAATTTCGGTTACCGTATATTGCTTCTAACTTCACCGGAGGAGTCCGGTTTGAAATAAAATATCTTCATGAGAACATTATTTGAACAGTGACATTTGGAATTTCTTTCGAAGGATTCATTTTGTATTATTTTCATTTGTGTTGAACATTGAATATCGATTATCTGGTAAATAGAATAGCTGTTCATTGTTTGTATTCTTTTAATATTAAATGTTTTTATTCATTGTAACAGTTTTTAGTTTTTTTGTATCATCAGTCAACTCACATATTGTTTATCTTTGAAACTTTTTAAGTCGTTGTTAGGGAATTTTTGCGTAAAACGCAATGTGGCAAATGGTAGTTTATATCATATATTGGTAACATGATGTATCGCATGTTCACACGGATTAGTATCACTATCTTTCCTGCCTGCCACAAAGCAAACATGCATTCTGATTTTAAGGGTGATACACTCAGTATACACAACTGAAACTTCGATTTCATGTCCCAAGGAAAACACCTTGAGACGTTTACTTTCTGGTGTCTATAGGCTCTGGGGAGCGCTTTATATCAGGTGGGCCATTAGCTACTACTAAATCTACGCTACGCTTAAAATATGTTATTAGCCTATCCTAACAAATGCAGTTTTATTAGGTAGAGTAATCCGAATAGAAGTACATCATTCTACTACTCTGTAGGTATGCAATCTCCTTGCTTAGTAAGCAGCGTTTGAGTTTCAAAAAAAACTGTCATTAGCACACAGTCATGCGTACGGGTTTCCGTAATGATTTTGATACCATAAGCTCATTTGATGATCCAACGGGGAAAAAAACATAAACCGACGTGATATTTTGATACTTCAATGTAGTTCAGTATAATATTATATTATGATCACATTAACCGGCAGTATTTATAATATTGTAATTAAATCTTTAAATTTAACAATATGGAACTAATTCATCAAACTGCCCAAGAAAAATAGTTTCTATAATACATAATTGCTACAATGTTATACACTGAACGCGTTTACGTTACGCTAAAATTAACGCGAATCCAAAACTTTTCGCTTTAACATTCAGCCATGCTTCCCCGTTTAGTTTTATTGGGTTTCGTGGCGATTCACGTTCTGTTTGAAACATCGTTTCCCGATCAAGATAAGCAACGCTTTCAGGAACAACAGATTAATGTAGTTTTCGTGTTACTTTAGAATTAAAAAATAAATTGTTTTTGTTTGTGTATTTGTTTACTTGCGTTCTATACGTTTTGTTAAGGTATTTATAAATTTGGTTTCTTTTTAAATTACGCAAAAGTTTTAGATTTTTTGTTTCAAAGTTCATTTCGTACTAGCTGACCAGGCAGAGTTCATAATGCCTCAATCGATAAATAAAAGACCGACGGAGGACACATCAAAGGAAAAACAAAATTGTTATTTTTCTAATTTTTAAACCTTCTCTGGACTTCCACAAATAATTCAAGATCAAAATTAGCCAAATCGGTCCAGCCAGCCGTTCTCGAGTTTTAGCGAGACTAACGAACAGCAATTAATTTTGTATATAGATTAATCTGTACGATGCGAGCGATGTGGCTGGCTGATTAAATGTGTATTTATCCCGTAAAACATTAAATGCTGTTTGCTTGCAGGCTGTTTATTTGGAAGTCTGAATCGATTGCGCGTTTTGTATTATAATAATAGTATATAAATATATGCACTAATATTGAGTTCGAACCTTCTAAATTTAATATAACGTTCACGTCATATTAATATAGTACACGAACAAAAATAGGGGACAGCCTTTAAATATATCCCATAATTGTACCCTGGTTAATATAATAATATGTATTATATGATATGATATGTTATAGGTACAACACAAACCGCTTTTAGAGAACGCTAAAACTGTCAAAACTTTAAAATTAAACTTGTGTGTGCATTCACTCTGATGTTTCCTGAGTTGAACCGAAAAGTTCTCGCGAAATTTAATTTTTGAATGCAAGCTCAGAGTTACATTCTGAGTCACCTCTGACTGGCAGTTTTAAAAGTACATCCATTTTGAATTACTTCGTGTTTGTCGTTGTTCAATTTGCTCTCATCTGATTTCATTGGGCTCATCTGGTTTTACATGTTTACCGAAACCCAATGACATCGTAACGCGAATGTCTAATGCTAGTCACATTAAGATTCGAGGATAAAATCATAATTCTAATGTAATAAAGCACCGTTGTGTCCTTCAAGTAAAAAACAGACAGAGCATCCTGTGCGTTTTTTATTTATTTTTATAGCCTTTGTAGACAGACGAGCATACGGCCCACCTGATGGTGAGTGGTTACCATTGCCCATGGACGTCAGCAATACCAGGGGCAGAGCCTAGCCGCTGCGTACCGTTAAAATTCAAAATACGCCCAACCATTAGCAACTATTGTACTTAGCATACGCTAATTGCGACTATGTTCAATGTTGACAATTTATTGCCATCTTGATTTGACTAGGATGAGTTGTTTTACTAATTTCCCATTGTGACCACGAAGAAGAAGAGATAATTTTATGTATTTGTGAGCTTTATTTATCTTGTTTTTGACAATTAAATATTAACAAAAAGCAGAGACTGAACAATAAAATACCTAATACCTACGGGAAAATGTACACAGTTTTTCCAAGAAAAGAAAAAAAACGTTATAAATTCGCTCCCGACAGGGTACAGCTCGAGGTGATAGCTTAAAATCATCACACAGTTGAGAGTGAAACAGTAGGTACACTGTTATTCGATATTGTTAATTTCTATTTAGACATAATTGGAAAAATAACTAATTTTCAATGCAAATATTTATCAAATAATAAAATAATATTGAAAAGAAAAGTTATTTCGTCTTTTTATTAGTTTCTATAGTACTTATATTATAGTATAATAGTATTCTATAGTATTGCTTTCAGAAAATTATTCACCATAAATTTAAAGCCTGCACTTGATATTGACCCTAATCTTATCATACTGGTGGTAGGACCTCTTGTCAGTCGGCGCGGGTAGGTACCACCGCCCAGCTTATTTCTGCCGTGAAGCAATAATGCGTTTCGGCTTAGGCCCGGTTCCAAAAAATAACGAATCGTCATTGTATTATAACAACTAATCGTAATCATGCTACCAATACGTAGCCGTATATTAGCGTTCCACAACTATTTTACTTGCCGCGTTACCCACGAGCATCCGTCGGCGCGCTGCTTACTAACGAATCCCTCTGCGTTTCGGTATTTTTTTTTTTTTTTTTTTTTTTTTTGGTTTNGCACAACCGAACAAAATCGGTAGGTTAAAAAATGCTCTACGCGTCGTAGTTGTGACAGCTCACTGACATTTCTAAAATAATATAGGAACACTACAGACAACAGTCTCCATACAAAACGCAGTACGAACCGTTATGTTAGCCCTCCCATCCGTTAGTAGCAAGTCATCAGTAATTTTAAAAACGAGTCGTTTTTATAGGAACCATTTTGTCCTGCGATTCGTAGATATTGTAACGGATCGTAATATAAAACGATTCGTTTTTTGGATATTGGAACCGGGCGTTAAAGGGTATAGGGCAGCCGTTGTAACTATACTGAGATCTTAGAACTTATATCTCAAGCTGAGTGACGCATTTACATTGTAGATGTCTATGGGCTCGAGTAACTTACTTAACACCAGGTGGGCTGTGAGCTCGTTCACCCATCTAAGCAATAAAAAATAATACTGTATATACGAAATGAAACCTTAGTTCATTCACAACAATTCCTCATCACAAGTCAACTTACTGGATATATTTTTGTAATAAAGTCCTCCTCAAATTATAATATATGGTGCCATACATCACGTGGCCGGGCTAAGCCGAGACCCGGAAGCAGGTGCCGACCGCGTCAGGTAATACCGCGATGTTAGAGCTATTAAAATTAAACCCCATCTCAGTTCGAACCACGAGATATTTGAACTGATATTACCTCGTTCGAAAATAATATTTATCCAGATACCAAAATAATTTAAATTTATGTTTTTGGTAAGAAGTTCCTTATGGGACGTCCGTAACGTAAGATTTTAATAGTAATGCACACAGTGTACGTCTTAACTTTGTAGTAACGTACAAAAAATAACATTTTTTTTATCATTCATTGACCACGATCTCAGAGCGTTTGTTTGCGCAATACACTAGCTCTTATGCAAATAACCGTGACTGAAGTGTACCACAATAAGTTCGCACGTTACCGAATGACCGTGGGTTGTTGTTGCGAAACCTCCAGACTTATTTTCTTTATACCTCGAATAGAACTTAAAATTAATATTTTTATAATAAGGAACTTCGTTCCTATCCGGTGTCCCACGACACCACACATCTTTTTTTTAATATTTTTATAATAAGGAACTTCGTTCCTATCCGGTGTCCCACGACACCACACATCTTTTTTTTAATATCCTCTGTAGACAGACGAGCATACGGCTTAACTGATGGTGAGTGGTTACCGTCGCTCATGGACGTCAGCAATGCCAGCGCATTAGTCAGCCTTGACATTTAGTAACGCAAATAAGTTATATAAACTCTTATATACTTCAAATGTTGTTTCGAATGCTCGAAGTCATCATGATTAACGCATAAAAGTTTAGAAACAACATAAATATATTTGACAACTAATGAACTGAAGAAAAAAAACACAATTTAAGAATACCTAACATGTATTTAGAGAAATGTCGTATCAATCGTATGTATTTCAATCAAAGTCCTGTTAAGTTGCGCTTATCAATAATATTTGTCGCAAACATATTTCTGTTACTCTCATCACCCGGAAAACTCACACAATCCCAGAATTCAAATATTTAACAAACAAACACGCGTGGCACGTGGAAATTTTACACAAAATTCATAGTATGTTCTTCTTCTTTCCCCTCTGTTTACATAATATATTGACGGGAAGAAAGTAATCGTGAAGGGAAATTCCTTTATTGACAAAACCTGCCTTTTGCCCCAAAGCAATATTAAAAATAATCCACACTTTGAATGAACCAAACGTATAAATAAATCGATCAATATTATAACATAGTAAAATAAAATGCCGGTATTTACCCCAACGACCAAAAGCCAAACTTTTGAAAGTAACTTAAACACGGCAATACGTAATTGCTAGTAGTAGAGGTCCCGCAGTAGTCGAAATTCGACTATAATTAATTGGAATTGTAAGTATTTTGTACTTCTATAATCACAAATTTCGCCAAGACTACACTATAAAAAATATTAACAAAGACAAACAATATTTAATCTATTCTCAATTTGACAACAGACGTCAAGAACAAAATACTTCTTCAGTGAAGTTTGTCAATAAAGAGTATGCATGCGTGTGTGCGTCAAATACATGGTATGTAGTGTGTGTAATGTTTTCTTTATTGATTTAATGTATATTTTAAGCATTATTAAAAAAAAATAAGCATTGTGCACTTCTTCTCCATATTCTCTATAAGTGTGGAAATTTTCATACTCCTCTGTCCGCGCAATTTTCGTAAAAAGGGATACAAAGTTTTTGCTTCACGTATTAATATATAGATTATAGTTAAACTGCCTTTATTTACCCAAACGGCATTTAATTCGAGGCTGTTTCGTCTATACTACGATTGATCAAAGCCAACTTTTGAAAGTAACTTAAACACGGCAATGCGTAATTACTAGTCCTAAAAACATACATGAGTTGAATTTATTTCTATACCAACATCTGGCTCATTCTTGCCGCAAAAGTATCCCACATGCTGGTTTGATATTTAATCTTAAAATGAGCGTAATGAGGGAACACATTACTATCACACAAAAATACAAAAGATTTGATTATGAAATTGAGAACCTCCTCGTCAAAGTCGATTGATAAACGATACCATTTCTTACAAATCAATTCAGTTATGTTATTTAACATGGCTGTTTACCTTATCCTTGTTATTTTTTTCTTCTTAACAAATATTCACACACGATCGTGAGATAAGACATTACACCTCGCTCATTAGTAACGCCATAAAACTACTGCGTTTACAAAATAGTTTATTTTCAAAAGCGAGTTAAAAGAATACAATGATTGGAGTCTCCTTTTTTAAGCTAGCAAGCCTGTACTAAGTATTTTACTTACTTGTGTGTGTTTTTGTACAGCGTTTTTATTTTACTGTACTGTAACTGTAAACTGTAGTGTATGTGTGTGTGTGTGTGTGTGTAACAAAGGGATATTTTTATATTTCAAAACATTAGAGTATTAGGGCGTAATGAACCTATGTCTCGTCGATGTGCACTCGGTAACAGGCGTCGCGGCGGCGCGGCGTCGCCGTCTCGTAATGACGAGAGGCGCAACGCCCCGTGGTGTCCTATTTAATAACTTGTTTACCCCCGAAACTGTATCTTACACCGTCTTTTACACGTAATCTTGAAAAGGGTACTTTCAGATTAAGTGAACCCTTTTTAAGTTCAGTTAGCTTAGATTTTCCAAAATTTGGAGACGTGACTGAAAAGCCGGTTGGCGGTTTCATCTCGTGTTTATTTACTCATTTTTCAATATTACGTTGCAAGTTCTTTAGATTTTTCCTGGGTGATAAAAAATTTACTGCAAAAGTAGTTCGTTTTCAATGTAACAAAGGAATTTTGAATTTAATATTAATTGCTTCTTTTCTGTGTTTTATGTAGATAGAGCTTGATTATAGTCTACATTCGTCTTTTGTACGTAAAAAAACTAAGAGCATCTTATAGTTTTTGAAGTGTGAAAAATCATTAAATGAATATAAGAACCTATATTGTATATTATTACATCTGCGGTAAGTTATCGCGAGCACCCGATACCGCACACATTGCGAATACATTTTGCACTATCGGTTGCTTCTAACGTTTTAGTTCAAAGCTCATTTTATATTGGGGTTGCAGCGGTATATTCACTAGCCTTTTTGCTTAGTGGATTTAGCCAGTGCACTACAGGATCTGAATTCACGTCAATATATTTGTTAAAGATTTTTGATAAAGACCCGCGCGGACTCACAAGAGGTCCTACTGGTAGGTGCCACCACCCTGCCTATTTCTGCCGTGAAGCAGTAATGCGTTTCGGTTTGAAGCGCAGGGCAGCCGTTGTAATGGTACTGAGACCTTAGAACGTATGTCTCAAGGTGGGTGTCGCATTTCGGCTGTAGATGTCTATGGGCTCCAGTAACTAGAAATAGGCGGGGTGGCGGTACCTACCCGTGCGGACTCACATGAGGTCCTACCACCAGTAAGTAATTGTCCTTATTAATGTATCGTATGTGTTTTTTGTACTAAACAAAAAATCATATTAGAAGGCGATTGAATATGGAAGGCAGGTGAATCCAGGTTACGCTCCGCTGTTATTATCGCTAATACTATAAAAAGCATGGATTTCTCGCTTTCTTACGTCGCTAATACTATGACAGAAAATTTTCCCGGACAACAAACAACAACTGTACCAAGTTTCATCACAATCGAATCAATGCTTAAGCGCACACACGATAAACAAATAAACAGATATAGATTTGTATTAACAGAGATTGTGTATAAATATATTTTATTGTTATTAAATAAACGGTGTGACGGCGGTCCTGTAATAATGGCCGCTGCTGTGTCACTCCCCGCTTAATAATCGTGATCAACGTCGTTTGCTCACGGCGCACTGAATTTCGGCTCAATTATAACGTTTATTACGAACAACAGCGATGAATTTCAGTGTACTTTTTCATTAGCATGGATACAACAAACGTCCGTCGTCATTTTTGTCTAAGCCAAATGAATCGAATGATGATGAATCTATGAATCTCAGTGGACTTTTTCATTAGCATGGATACAACAAACGTCCGTCGTCATTTTTGTCTAAGCCAAATGAATCGAATGATGATGAATCTATGAATCTCAGTGGACTTTTTCATTAGCATGGATACAACAAACGTCCGTCGTCATTTTTGTCTAAGCCAAATGAATCGAATGATGATGAATCTATGAATCTCAGTGGACTTTTTCATTAGCATGGATACAACAAACGTCCGTCGTCATTTTTGTCTAAGCCAAATGAATCGAATGATGATGAATCTATGAATCTCAGTGGACTTTTTCATTAGCATGGATACAACAAACGTCCGTCGTCATTTTTATCTCAGCCAAATGAATCGAATGATGATGAATCTATGAATCTCAGTGGACTTTTCATTAGGATGGATACAACAAACGTCCGTCGTCATTTTTGTCTAAGCCAAATGAATCGAATGATGATGAATCTATGAATCTCAGTGGACTTTTTCATTAGCATGGACAAAACAAACGTCCGTCGCCATTTTTGCCTCAGCCAAATGAATTAGCGCTTGTTCTAAGTAGTTGTTGAAAATGATCTACTATTTTAGAGTTTATAAATTTAATTATTTAAAGAGCCTTCGGTTTATAAGGTTGATAACAAATTAAAATTCTCAAGACTTTGTCGTCTTAGCCCAAGGATAAGGCGCTTACTCATATCGAGTGGCGCAACTATGCCAACCATCAAACCTCGTAACCAGAGAAAATGTTTCTAAGGAAATTTTTTTTTTTTTTCCTGGCCGGGGCCTATCCTCCTACGAGGTCCGACGACTCCCCTGCACTCTTACACTCGACGTCCGATCTCCGTCCGGGGTCAGAACCCAGTCAGAGTAGGGGGTTCCCGCGGTCAACACTACAACCAGACACGCGGTTCCAACAAGTGTGGATACTGCGCACAACAACACGATAGCAGAATCTGTGCAAACAAGAATGGCCCACCAACTTGCGCTAATTGCAAAAAAGAAACAGGTATGGCCACTGCACACCCAGCCTACAGTAGGGAATGTCCGATTTGGCAAAAATGGGACCGAATTGCTAGGGCTGCAGTCGAATATTGTTAGTAAAGGGCACAAACGACAAAACCTCAGTATTAAGTACTCTAATCAGCAAAATCAAAGTCATACAAGCCAATCTGGGGAGGGGTCAAGCTGCCACTCAAGAATGCCTGGCAACGGCATCCCTGGATGAATTTTCCATCGCGCTACTGCAAGAACCTTATGTTGGAAATAAAGGGATACTATCAACTAGAAACAGGATCATACAGGATAAAGGGGACAAGAATAATCCTGTCAAATCTGCNAAAGTTTAAACAAAAGGATTTTATTATCATAGACATGAATACAAAAAAGTTAAATTAGATAAAGTTTAAACAAAAGGATTTTATTATCATAGACATGAATACAAAAAAGATGGCGCGTAACGGAAAAATGTGACGCGTAACCGAAAAATGTGACGGTAAATTTTTTTCCAACGCCGATAAAGAAGTTTCACTTCAAAAACTTTATACACATTGCATTGATTTATTATATTAACTTAACCCGTCCCGCATTAACTTTGATGATTTCGAATCGGCTAACCATAAGTCAGCGTGTTCCTTATTTTTATTTTCAAATATTTATGTGCCTATTTCTGTAATACAAAGTTCAACGAACTCGAAAGCTCACCGTGAAACTTATAGATCTGTTTTATTTCGGGACTAATTTTTTCCCGTGACTTTTGCCGTTTGGAAATACTACGAGTCGAAACGCGTGATTGCCGTATGGCCGAAACATATACAGGATGGTGTGAGCAAGCGAGCTCACGGCCCACATGGTGTTAAGTGGTTACCGGAGCCCATAGACATCGACAGCGTAAAAGCCGCAACCCATCTCGAGACATGAGCTCTAAGCCCCCAATTTTTACAGTAAAACGACTGCCCGGCTCTTCAAACCGAAACGCATTACTGCTTCACGGCAGAAAAGGCAGGGTGGTGGTACCTACCCGTGCCGACTCAAAAGACGTAACACCAGTAGTACGTTTTCGACTAGCAGAATCTACATCCAATGATGGCCACGAGATCTGTTAAGAACTCGACAGTGATCATACGCTTTGATAATATAAACTGAACCTTTTTGATAAAATCAAATCGGAACAATTAACTTAAATAGGCTGATAAGCTTTTAATTCGCTTCATAATTAATTAGTGGTAACCACTTTTATATTTAACAAAATCCCGCAGTCAAAGTCTAAATTGAAATATTTATCTATCCTAGCCTAAAAACCCGTCCATGTTCAGACATATCAGGAAAACCCATAATTTACAGACGAGACAAGAGTATTCAAGAGGTATTCAAGAGTATTCGAAATATTCTAGAGTTTTCTTTTCTGCCGCGCACTGTTGACTGTTCGATTCAGCAGTGAAGGTCTGGTAGCTGAAGATTCCTTTGAGCCCTAAGTGGGTGCGAAAAGGAGATGGGATTCTGAACTCACTTAGTTAACCCATTGTCGTTCGTCCAGTACCCAACGAGGTACAACTCCGAAACGGCCAAAGTAGCGCTAACGTCTGCTACCTAATCCCACAGAAAACCAGCTGTCTTTGGCGTCAAAATCATCAGGCCTCTCACTTAAAGGCTTGCGTGAAATTTGCCTACGAAAGTAAAAGGTATTAATTAGGTCAAAAGATTAACAATACGTTAACTGATTCAAAATGGAATGTTTTTTTATTGCCCTTGTTGGCAGACGAGCATATGGCCCACCTGATGGTGAGTGGTTACCGTCGCCTACGGACTTCAGCAATGCCAGGGGCAGAGCCAAGCCGTTGCCTAAACCAAGCCACTGCCTACCTTACTAGAAAACAAAACTTTAATGAATAACGTTTGAAGCATTTCAATCTTCTGGGGAGTATTTGTGAGGTGACCAAAACAAACTGACATCCGCTTGTGACGTCACGTCGTAAAGATACATGCGTGCGAGAGAGACAACTAAGATACTCCAAGCTCCCATTACGTTCTATCTCAAAGTCCTGATTACTGTCCTTGACCAAAACTTTCAAAGGGGATTTTCCAATAAATAAAAAATGATGAATAAAGAGTGAGGTCGAGTGTGATGCGGATGCTACCTTGAGACACGAGCTTGAGGTTGTGATAGCGTGTTTTGATAATTTCGAAATAAATATAAAAAGTATGCACGAATAAGTTCTACGAATTGTTTGAGGAAAACCCACAAACCGTTCATTGTCAACGGGTAATCTAACCTAATTCTTTGAATTTAGAGTTCAAAACACCTTGACCGCGGCTATTGTCAGATTCGTTTTCGATAGATTAGTGTATTTAAAAATTTAACAATCAATCGTGATTCCAGAAGGAATATTAAAAAAAAAAAGTTTCTCTTTGGGGTTCCGTTGAGAATAAATTATGTACTAAATATAAATAGTAATTTTTTTTACAGCTTTCTAGATTGCTTATTAAAAATTATTATGTATATTCATTAATAATAAAACGTATTATATTTAAGTATGTATAAATTATGCAACCAACTCTAACAATGAACCTAAAACTAAAAACCATAAAAAAAAAAACTGAAATATGTTGTTACAAGGAGTCCCTTTAGGCAAGGTACTGGCATTTTTTTTTTATTGCCGTATAGGCAGACGAGCATACGGCCCACCAGATGGAGAGTGGTTACCGTCGCTCATGGACGTCAGCAATGCCAGGGGCAGAGCCAAGCCGCTGACTACCGTTTAATACTCTCCACAAACCTCGTTTGAAGAAGGACATGTCATAGCGCTCAGGAAACACCGTGGAGGGGAGCTCATTCCATTGCCGGATTGAATAGATGGCATTGAATACCTAGACTAATTCTCTGTCCAAGGTAGCTGCCAGCCCTTTGGTCTAAATCTCTATAAACTAATACTAAAAAGTCTAAATCTCGTCATCTGTCAGTCTTCCTGCGTGAGGCACATACCGACCATTTTGACCTGGAGACTATTCGCATACCACAATTCACCACACATTGATAACTATATCGAAATTGTGAATTGCAAATAGCTTGACTCTACAAAATATGTTCACCACATACAAGCATATCACATCTATACTAATATTATAAAGAGGAAAGATTTGTTTGTTTGTTTGTATTAAATAGGCTCCGAAACTACTGAACTTATCGGGAAAATTCTTTCACTGTTTAGAAGCTACACTATGCCCGAGTGACATAGGCTATAATCTTTTTTGGAAAAAATTAGGGATATACTACCAATACCACAGCGTGAATGCTCACCCTGGGACATGAGGTCCAAATCTGAGCGTACTGAAATAGGGTTTGCGGCATACATAGGCAGAATGTCGATACTTACCCGTTTGAGCCTACAGTGCACTCTAGTATGTTTATATATGTGTAAAAGGACTATACATATATGTATATTTAGGTTTAGGTATATTTAGGTTCTTTTTCAACGATAAATGCCTTAATAAGCTAGTAAACATTTTTTTACTATCAGAAATTAATTTCGCTCGACTACTTTCTTTTTCAGTAACAGGCGGCAAAGGCTAGGCTATGCTTTCGGTATTGCTGATGTCCTTGAGCGATTGTGACCACTCACGATCAGGTCGGCCGTACACGCTCGCCGTGAAAAAATACTTAGAAACTTACAAAAAATTGTTTTAAATAAAATACGTTAAAAGTTCTTTGAGAAATCGAACATTTTAGATTTTAAGCCGCTTCCGATTATTTGATAAATCAGTTTACGTACTTCAATAAGCAGTCCAGTTCTCAACCTATCTGCTTGTAAGTGAATACCAGTCTTACCACGCTAGAGACACAAATAATTTCATTACCATCAGTAACTCCAACATACAAGAATATTTCGTAACGCTAGGGAAATCCCGATGAGATGAACTCAGCCGTTTCTTTTTTGTGACGTGCAGTGGTATCGCCCTTTCATGACCCCACGTATCGGAACTGTGGAGTAGTAGAGTGGTATACGAAAGAAACTTTAAGTTACTAAACCATCCCCAAGTCTCTATTAAAGCCACAACGCCCACAACAGTATTGACAATAGCCGTTTTTCCAACATTCAGCTTTGTTAGAACAACTCCTAAATTACTACTGAAATAATCTTTTCACCTTTTTCGGTAGGCAGCGGCTTGGCTCTGCCCTTGGCATTGCTGAAGTCCATGGGCGACGGTAACCACTCACCATCAGGTGGGCCGTATGCTCGTCTGCCTACAAAGGCAATAAAAAAAAAAAACAGCAACTCAGTCATGCCGCTTTTGGGAAACAAAAAACAACTTTGCTCTCTTGTTGCACATACAAGTACTGTCTACCTGTGAAAGCTACACATAAAAGTATTTAGTATTATCGGTCCTAAATTACTGCTGAATTAATCATTGCTTATCTGTGAAAACTACATAAAAAAGTATTCAGTATTATCGGAGATATGCACAAGCAGACAAACAATCTATATATTAATACGTGAAGGAAAAACTTTGTATCCGTTTTTACGAAAATTGCGCAGACGGAGGAGTATGAAATTTCCCACACTTATAGAGAATATAAAGAAGAAGTGCAGAATGTTAATTTTTTTTTTTATTATGCCTAAAAAATACCTAAAATCAATAAAAAAAACATTACACACACTACCATGTATTTGACGCACACACGCATGCATACTATTTATTTATTGTCAAACTTTTGCTCTTGACGTCAGTGGTCAAATTGAGAATAGATTAAATATTGTTTGTCTTTATTAATATTTTTCTATAGTGTAGTCTTGGCGAAATTTGTGATTTATGAAATAGTCTTTAAAAATAGAATCATAATAGTGTACAAGCTTACAATTTCAATTAATTATAGTCTAATTTCGACTACTGCGGGATCACTAATTCTAGTAAAATTATACCAGCTTCGTTCTCTTACTCTTCTTTAGCTAGTCTTTTCTATTCTCCAATTTACAGATACACGAGATTTTACTATGTTATTATATGTACCGATTATATTATGGTACTATTACTTCATCATATAAGTCATTCGTGAACATATGTTAAGTTTGTTTTTTTTTTATTATACCGGCTCTAGGATTTGAACGCTTGTACAGCCGCATCGCTTGATATAAATACAACGGGCGTCTTATCCTTTAGGCCACGACGACAGGGTAATTCAAACAGCTCTGACATTGAAAATTGAACCTAGTCAGCTATTATATACGACCGATCCATAGTTACGCTTGTAAAGTACTAAAAAAACACATTATTAATGTGTATGTTGGTGAGACTATATAATTTATAGCTAGGTCGCATTACGGTACTGCTTTGCGTGCATTTAAAACATTATTTTTGATATCTGTCGCTTTCGTATAGTTTTCAGTGCTTGAAGAAACAATAACATCATAGAGAAGTCGATTTTAATTACACATAGGCAGGCAACGCAGCGTTGCTTCGTGCTAGAAACCAACGAGATATTTTTATTGCTTAGATGGGTGGACGAGCTGGTGTTAAGTGGTTACTGGAGCAAAGGGAGGAAAGCGGAGTGCTTAGTGCGGAGCACATCTCTCCCATCGCCCTCCACCTCGTCCCAACAGGCTAACACGTACGAATCCGAGAATTAGATTTAGTTTCAGAGTCCGCAGAGTTGCTACTCATTCAAAAAGTTAAAATTTACAAAAAATTTTTATAGCTTAGATGGGTGGACGAGCTCACAGCCCACCTGTTGTTTACTGGAGCCCATAGACATCTACGACGTAAATGCGCCCTTGAGATATAAGTTCTAAGGTCTCAGGTATACTTTCAACGGCTGCCCCACCCTCCAAACCGAAACGCATTACTGCTTCACGGCAGAAATAGGCAGGGCGTTCTTATGAATTGGCATTAACATGTTATTTTAGCTTTATTATATTAGGCTATTTCAGCGTAACCTTAACTAGTAGGTGAGCTCACGGGGCTTAAACCTGACGTCGTTGCTAACACGAACCCTAGCAAGGGCCGTGCTTCGCAGAATCTACCACCGGATCGGAAACGCGACCCACTAAGAAGATTCTGCGAGAAACTCAGTCGGCTGTGTCTGAGGGTTAATTTACTCATCAAGCCCTTCGTCGCAAGCGACGGGTTCGACGAGGACGATGACCAGTGCTTGAAGTACCTAGAAGCACCGTTAGTGGATCGGGAGGATCCGAGATGACGTGTTTTGGGCGACGTCGACTGCTTTCCATTCTGTCCTCAGGACGGGAATGTACTTACGCACCAAGAATACGATATCTTACTATTACTATTGCGTATTTGAATGAACAAGCTCACAACATAGCATCTAGCTATCTATGGATGAGCAGTCATTAAGCTATTGTAACTCAGCCACATCACCAACATCGCCTGTTCGTTAAATTGACCTTAGAAACATATTATTTAATTATTAGTTTCGTTAACTCGCGCGTGTTTTGTCTATGACCACAGAGAAACACTCAACCGGCGCGGAGAGTACAGCAACATTTTTAAGTAACGTTCGAAACATGGACCCGTTGCGCAGTAGGAGGCCGTAATTTTCTCTGACGTGGAATAGCGGTGGTCTCAAGGCGATTGTGTCCATGGGCTACAATAGCCATTTAACGCCGAGCCTCATCTAAGCAGATAGAAAAACAGCGACACATAGATTCCGCACACGAAACATTTGAAAGTATGCTTACGACTCTGACAGAAAAAGAATCCAATTCGAATTCCGCTGTGCCCCATTCTCATAATAGTTCAATTTACAGCCATAGAGAAGTACATTAATTAAAACTGCTTATACGATTCAATCTGGCATTTAATATTCTGAACGATATTGAAATGTCTAAGACGCCTTAACACGTTAAACGCCAAATGAAAAATCGAGTATTTTCATTCAGGCCACAGTGATCACCGGTGAGCCTTATCTTACTGAACCGTTCGGGTCATGAGGGTCACCCGTGAATTGCGTGAGGGTTCCAACGTACAAGCCATAGAGTGCAGCTATCAAACAAAACGCTTATGGAAATGAGCCGCGTGGCCCTTTAGCCGAACCGACCGAAAATCCATTAAAAACTTGTAGTTTTTATAAAGGTCTTTTAAAATATCTTAAAAACTATACGGTAAAAGTCACTAATATTTATCTTCTATGCAAATTATCGCATATTTGAAGTCGTCGTGGCCTAAAGGATAAAGACGCCCGGTGCATTCGTATGTAGCGAGGCAACGGTGTTCGAATCCCGCAGGCGGGTACCAATTTTTCTAATGAAATACGTACTTAACAAATTTTAATGTTCACGATTGACTTCTACTAATAAAAATCTAGCAGCAATTACCTCAGTCTATAGACTCTGATATCCACTCTATATCAGCTAATGAGCCCGTTCAATCCTCTAGTTATTTACCAAAACAAAGCACTTACTTAAACGGCCAGTCTATCTTTAATAAAGCCTACATATTTTTGTTATTGAAAAAATATTATTAATACAAACATTATGTATTTGGGTTCAGTCGTAACGAAGTGTTAATTTACTAGTTGTTAATAAAGACGCGCCTTCACGAGGCCACTTGAAGCTAACGCAAATAGAACCTTGGATTTTTATTGTTGGCTGTAACAGGGCGAGCTGAATGAGCAATTGAGATTGCAGATTTATTTATAAATATATTATAATGTATATGGAACATATGAGTGCCGCTTGATTGATCTAGAATCAAAAGCTCAATTGTATTTTATTATAATCACCACTTTACTGTATCATTGTAGTACATGAATTGCGGTAGAGACAGGTAGTATGAGGAGCGACACCTGTCGCGTAAGCTCTACAAAACATGTAGAGCTGGCTCTACAAATGTAAAGTTTACCGTAAAAATGATCTTATTTAACGATTTTTTCTAGAATCAAAAGCTCAAAAGTATCAGCGCTTTACTGTTTCACTGTAGTGCATGAATTGCGGTAGAGACAGATATGATGCAGAGGAACACCTGTCGCGTAAGCTCTACAAAACATGTAGAGCTGGCTCTACAAATGTAAAGTTTACCGTAATAATGATATTATTTAACGATTTTTTTTTAATGACTTATTTCAACTGATCGTAAAGTTTGATAGCAAAAGTGTGGCTTCCGATATTTTGGAAATAACAGAGCTATGGCTCGGTTAATAGACAACATAAAATTGTAATTTTTCTCTTGAAATACATATTAGGAAATATTGTACTTATGTTTATTTTATTAACTTTAAAAAAGAAGAGATTTAAAAAATACTTAAAAAAAATTATTATATATTTTTGATTATTGTTTGATTTATTTGATTATTTTGATTATATTGAGCTTACGCATATACATATTGTGGGCATTTTGAAGTTATGTAAGTGAGTCAGTATTTTGAAAATACCTCATATCTCAATTCTATTTCCAAAACCACTTAACATTCAGTGCAAAATATCTAAATACCCATATAAATACAATATACAATCATTAATGAATTGAGTTTCAATGTTATTTTTCTACTTGATAATTATTATTATTACTATTCTACTTTAAATTTTAGTCACTATTTGAGATTATCAGTAGTGCAACTTAATCTTAAAATATTATCAGAATATTTCTACAGTAAATTCCAATGATAATAAGAAAAAAATATATATAAAAAGTTATTTCAAAAAATAAGAGTGATTTTTAATTAATCCGCTAGATTTATCGGAAAAATACAAAAGCAATTAAAAGTTAGGAAATATGCGAAATAAAAAATGCGTGTAATTAAAAACATGCAGCTTGGAAATGCGATTACCATTTGACGTTTGTACTTGTCTCAACATCAAAACATAATATATTATACCAGTAATACATATTTACAGAATGATCATTAACCAAATCACTCCAAAGATCGGCTTTTTAATCATTTCGTTAATTTAAACCTATTTCACGATTGACTTCCACGGTGAAGGAATAACATCGTGTAATAAAAACCAAACCCGCAAAATTATAATTTGCGTAATCACTGGTGGTAGGACCTCTTGGGAGTCCGCAAGGGTAGGTACCACCACCCCGCCTATTTCCGCCGTGAAGCAGTAATGCGTTTCGGTTCGAAGGGTGGGGTAGCCGTTGTAACTATACTGAGACCTTAGAACTTATATCTCGAGGTGGGTGGCGCATTTACATTGTAGATGTCTATGGGCTCCAGTAACCACTTAACACCAGGTGGGCTGTGAGCTCGTCCATCGATCTAAGCAATAAAAAAATAAATAATTCTAGAGCTATTTATCATATCAAGAATGTGAAAGATAAGCTTTCCATGCCATAATAAATAATATGGTTTTAATATCAAACTCACGATCCATTTAAATGAGATAATAAAAAAATCACTATTTAATGTCTATTTTATGAGTAACTTTAACTAATAAGTTTTTTAATGGATTGTAAAAATCTCACATTTATCCGTTATATAGGTTTGTAAGAAATTTTAGAGTTATATAGAAAAATTGATATCAGAGAGAGTTCTTTAAGGAAATTTCACATAGGCCTTATCTAGTACAAACACTATTTATGTATACAAGATATTCTAGTATTGTTTTCATATTTATATAGGCATGATAGGTTTGTAAAAAAAATTTAAGAGTTAAATAGAAAAATTGATATCGGAGAATTCTGTAAGGAAATTTCACCTAGGCCTTATCTAGTACAAGCACTTCATAATTTTGCGTATAAAATGTATACTAGTATTGCTTAGTTATCTACAATCATCCAAGCGTATCAATAAAAGCCTTAAAATCGAATTGAATATTCAGATAATTCCCGATGCAGCATTGATTTAATTTTACGATAGGCACACCGTACCTTCCAGCTGTAAATTCAAGTACCAGGAACTTTTACTATCAGCTATAAAATTTAAATTCAAAACTGAACTACGATAAAGGCGAACGAATATGAAACAGCTCGTTTCGTTTTGATTCTAACCGCGACCTTGCAGATGAAAGTGCTGATAAGAGATTGAAAAAAAAAAACACCGGCCACACATTGTTAAAACTATAATAGTATGTATTTACAAAAAAAAATTAAAATACTCACCACTGAACAAAGCATTTGTACACATTAACACAAGCACTTCTCACACAATATGTTTGATAACAACGAGTAATAATGGAACACAAATTATTTTTTATTTTTTATTATTTATAAATCGATTGCGTACGCGCGTCGCGACCAACTAGATCAATTTGATTCCCGCCCGTTCTTCACAGAGATCAACCGAAGACTGCGGACGATCTGCGCTCGCGCCGCCGCGCTATACACTAACCCCACAATACAAACGTTCGACAAAACTAGCATTTATCTTCAAATACATAAAGCTGTGTATCCATTAAAGCAGAATAGCCTATCCGTGTACGTGAATTGGACACATGTATCTGTCGTGCGTATGAATGAATAAAAAATAAATACGCGCACAGAGCACAGAGGTTTAGACGCCATTCGTTTATAATTCATAACCTTAATTAATGTTTTCATGTGTTTCGTTCTGTTTTAGCTGTCTTCAAAACACAGATTACTGGGTTTATATGAATTCCACGAACGATTTCATGGAGCATGTAAAATAACTACTAACGTATAGGATCGTAATGTGTTTTTTTTTATTGCTTAGATGGCTAGACGAGCTCATAGCCCACCTGGTGTTAAATGGTTACCGGAGCCCAGAGACATATACAACATAAATGCGCGACCCACCTTGAGATATTCTAAGGTCTATATAGTTAAAACGGCTGCCCCACCCTTCAAACTGAAACGCATTACTGCTTCACGGCAGAAATAGGCAGGGCGGTGGTACCTACCCGTGCGGACTCACAAGAGGTCCTACCACCACTAAAAACTTTAAGCACGAAGTTTGGTCCAGTGAGCCTATTTCTTCCGCAAAGCAGTCATTATACAGTTGAAATATTCGACTTCACGTTAAAATTGGTGATGGCATTCACTTGTTATATCTGTCGGCTTTAATAGCAACAGCAGGCGGTATCTTGTCTTCTAATCTATACTAATATAAAAATCTACAGTGGTTTTTACGGATATTCCGTTATAACTACTGAACCGTGCATCCGATTGACTTGAAACTTGGTATTCATGTAGAAAATACATGTACTTAATGGATAGGCTAATATTTATATGAGTGTTGGACTCCCTACACCAGTTGCGGGGGTGTTAATGATGAGAATCTTTGTGGGGGGTAAGAAACAATAATGTTAATTTTAAATGCCCAGCGAAGCGGACGGGTACAGCTAGTCTGAAATAAAAACAATATCCTACACGATCCTCCCGCGATAGAAACAAGCAATGATGTCTGAAGAGTATCACAAAACCACCATCCCACATATCCAAGGAACAGTAGAAAACCCACAGAAAGACAGACAACAGGAGTATTGCGAATTAATACCGTTTGGAATGGTGCCATCACAGCCGAGTTTCAGATTGTATACCTAATTCTGTATATGTCTCATCTGTTTCTCAGTAATTTTAAATACATATTATATTATTGTTGACACGAAACTGATTCGTCTCAACGGAATTACGTAAAGTGACCGTCGAATTTGATGGGTAATTGAAAAATTCAATTACAGTGACCGTTAAGCACCTGATTCCTGCATATTTCTGTCGGTAGCCTTGTTTTTTCATTTTCCTACCTATGCTGATAGCCTTAAGAGGCTATATCAGCTTCGCCCTAACATGTAGGTCACGGAGCTCAAGCCGGAGTGTTGCTAGCACTGGCCCTAGCAAGAGCAGAGCTTCGCAGAATCTACAACCGGAACGGAAACGCGACCCACTGAGAAGATCCGGCGAGAAACTCAGTGGGCTGTGTCTATGGGTTAACTTACTCGCCGAGCCCTTCGTCACAAGCGACGGGTTCGACGAGAAAGATGACCGGGGAAGCGGGTGAGCGCGTATTGTAAGCCCGCTTGGGTAGGTACCAACATCCTACCTATCTTATACAATCAAGACTTTGAGTCAAGGTTAAACCGATAATCTGGGTTTAAATATGGTCACGTTGGTCGAATAACTATTATACGAACCTGCAGCAGTCACTCACTAACTAGTGAGTGACTGCTGCAGGTTCGTGTTTGAATCCCGGCTGGTTTTATTTGTATCGTTCCAGCTACACGCGGGCGGGTAAGTGAGCTCACGGTCTTAACCTGAGAGGATTTGCTAACATCAGCAAGAGCTGGGCTTCGCACAATCTACCACCGGTTCGGAAACGCGACCCACTGAGAAGATCCTGAGAGAAAGGTGGGTGGCGCATTTACGTTGTAGAAGTCTATGGGCTCCAGTAACCATTTAACACCAGGTGGGCTATAAGCTCGTCCACCCATCTAAAAAAAGAACTCGGAGGGCTGTGTCTATGTGTTAGTTCGCTGACTCCCGGCTGTAGCGAGCATCTTCTTCCCAGCGCGATTTTTCGGCACAAAACAAGATATATCCTTGACTCTGACCCGCGAACACTGTAGTACAATCACAAACTGTTTACATTAAGAACTTCGGACCAGAGTTCGTTCGGCGCGTTCTATTTACGTCGATTGAGCCTGTCATATTAACAATAAACCTTTTTATAGAATAACGCACCACACGCCGATGGCGGTTTTGTTTGATCGACCGTTTTCCTGTTTCCGAAAAGTGAAGTCATTATTATATATATATATCTATATATATAAAAATGAATTGCTGTTCGTTAGTCTCGCTAAAACTCGAGAACGGCTGGACCGATTTGGCTAATTTTGGTCTTGAATTATTCGTGAAACTCCAGAGAAGGTTTAAAAGGTAGATAAATATGAAAATGCTCGGAATTAAATAAAAATAACAATTTTGTTCTTCCTTTCATGTGTCCCCCGTCGGATGGATTCCTTTTGTTTGTTTTAAGTTTATTTTATACAAAAGTTTAGGTCTTTTACTTATCGATTGAGGCACTACGAAGTCTGCCGGGTCAGCTAGTAGGTAAATTAATAAAGTTCAATGAGAGCGTAGATGATTAATCGAAATATTATATTTAGGAAACCGCGACGGGTTTTTGTTATTTATAGTTGAGACGGCGCTTGACATACCTGGTGTTAAGTTGTCATTAAAAACATACTTACCACGTGAATGGCCTACAATACAGGCTCAATACAGGAGAGCAAAATCTGCACCATGTAATAATTTAACTTTTTATTTATTTTTTATTGCATAGATGGGTTGGCGAGCTCACCTGGTTAAGTAGTTACCGGAGCCCATAGACATCTACAACGTAAATGCGCCACCCACCTCGAGATATAAGTTCTAAGGTTTCAGTATAGTTACAACGGCTACCTTACTCTTTAAACCCAGAAATAGGCAGGATTGTGGTACCTACTCAGATATCTGGAGATTAGCATTGTAGGAAGGAGTCAACTTCATTTCTGTACAATGGTTTTGAAAATATTTATATTTACAATTAATTACAATATAGCTTTGTAATGCAAAGTAGGTAGCTATGAATTCGTAACTACTTGACATCAAGTTAGCGATCAGCTCGCTATCGCCTCCCCCCTATGAGATACACACTTATTGTCAATGCCGTGTGCTCGTCTGCCTACAAGAGCAATAAAAAAACTATAAGCTAAAAATCTACACGTAATTTGGATATACATAATTTTCACATAATAATTTAAATTCCGTGTTTTAGTTTAATTTTTTTTAGTTCATTTTCCCAAAATTTCCTGAACAAATTCTTGGGCAATAAAATTTTGGATCGACGACCAGTCAACGACCGCGTGCGGTTTTAATCTTTGACTACAAAGAAATAGAGTTTAAACTCCACGCCTGTTGACCTTTGAACATCAAAGAATGCATGAATGAAAACGCTAGGGTTGGCGAACTAGATAGTTTTTTTTTTTTTTTGTCAGGAGGAAATCGCCGGACTTCCGCCCTTCACTGGGGATGGAAGGCGGGGCATGTCGGAGTCGAACCGACTAAAACCTCCTGTCTCTCAACAACCAACGTCCAAACCTCGCATGAGACAAAACTCATGAAAAGGCAAGGGGGGAAAGTGAAGCGTTTAGTGCGGAGCACATCTCTCCCATCACCCTCCCCCTCTGGCGATCTAGATAGTAATACATTTTCTTGGGTGTGAAAAGACATTTGAAATAGCGGTTTTATGTGTCAGACGTTACCCTCACGCGAGACGACATTCAGTATTGATATCCTACCACGTGACCTCTGAAGCGCTTAAATCGCTTTTTTAATGTATATCTCACTAAACTAACTAGGAACCACTTTATTATCTGTAATGAAAAAAAAGCCCAAATAATTTGCGTAATTACCATACAATTGAGATATAGATCAGATCTCAGTTTCAAGCGAAGTGGTTGCATGCACGTCTATGGGCTCTGGTGACCACTTATCCTCAAGTTGACCAGATCAGATCTCAGTTTCAAGCGAAGTGGTTGCATGCACTTTGTAATGTCTATGGGCTCTGGTGACCACTTATCCTCAAGTTAACCGTTAGCTCGTTCACCTGTCTACACAATATACTTAAAGGAAGGCGGTGGGTGATGTGGAAAATTTGTATGAAATTTGAAATGTTATGATGGTGCATATGTCCAAGGGCGCACACTCGAATGCATTTAAAAAAATATAAAAATGCTTTTTTACCCAAATAATAATAATTAACAAACGAACCCCATTATTTGACATCCCTAGTCCATTAACCACATCCTGTTGCCAAGCAAATATATACTCTAAGTCTTTGGAATACGATTGTTTTGTTTCGATTCAGCTTAGGGCGTGTAATCCCATTGTTAAACTTTGAACAGGAAATCATTCGGAAATAATACGAATCAATCTAAATTTGTATTAAATGAAAAATATATATACAACATATTTAAGAAAGCCGTTTTTTTGTGTCACGTCTTTTTTAAATAGTGTCTGTTTGTCCATATGCATAAAAGTAATTGAAGCTAATCTTTACCACAGCTTGAAAACTGCAACTAAGGATTTGTTTATTTTATTGCTTTTATATGGGTGGACGAGCTCACAGCCCGCCTGGTGTTAAGTGGTTACTGGAGCCCATAGACATCTACAACGTAAATGCGCCACCCACCTTGAGATATAAGTTCTAAGGTTATAGTTACAACGGCTGCCCCACCCCTCAAACCGAAATGCGTTACTGCTTCACGGCAGAAATAGGCACGATGGTGGTACCTACCCGTGCGGATTCACAAGAGTTCCTACCACCAGTAAGAATCCTACTACCATATCTTTTTTTTTGAACAGCCAAACCCACACTCTGAGCTTAATTGAAACATAAATCATATAAAACGTTCAAAGCTTACATCTCATTGATATGTAGAGGCACGCTTTCACCAAAACAAATTAAAGTAAAAGTTCGTAGTTTCCTTTTTTAATAGGCTTACCGACGACCGGCCTGATCGCAAGCTGTGATGACGTTCAAATATGTATAAGGTGTCTTTGTATCTATTGTGATTTGTGTGATATTCTATTTGGTTTAAATGAAAAATAATATGATTTCACGTATTGATTGAAGTATATAAGTAATTGTTTGAGTTTCCCGTTTCCAAGGGTATTTTGGGGCCATATACACGTGTCTTCAATGATTGCATGCAGCAGAGATGCGAATGTAGCACCTGTGACAGAGAAGCTGAGCAGTGCGCGTTTAGGATGGTATGGATATGTGATGAGACGAAATGACAATGAGGTTGGTAAGAGAATGTTTCATAGTAGGAACCACATTCATAGTAGGAAGGGGTAGAGCTAAGAAGAAATGGATGGATTGCGTAAAAGACGATATGTGTAAGAGGGGAGTGAGCGAAGACAATGGTATATGATAGAGGAGTATGGAAGGAGAAAACATATTGCGCAGACCCCAGGTGACTGGGAGAAAGGCAAGATAATGATATGATTAACGTGTCTCCAATTTTTTATTGCCCATTTAGGCAGACGAGCATACGGCCCACCTGATGGTAAGTGGTTGCCACCAGAAAAGCTAACCAAGCAGAGGTCTACCGCTAAATAGTTCCCACCAACCTCGTTTGATAAAAAACATGACAGTACTCAAGATACGCCCTAGAGGGGGGTTCATTCCAAAGCCGGATGGTACGTGACAAAAGAGAACTCTGGAAACGCACTGAGGATGAACGCAGTGGTCCTAGGTAGTATGGACGAACCCTGCTCCAGTGGCGGGCGGCGCATTAACCGGATCATCTCAAACAATTCCTCAGAGCATCGTATGTCACTTCATGATCTTTGTCGATAGGCAGCGAAAGTTCAGTATATCAGTACTTAGATCCGACATGGGTATGGTTTGCTTTGTTTTTTTTTAAATTTTATTATTGACAGCTGAGTCCCGCTATGCTACCCACTGTTATTGTCGAACCGCAGATGACGCCGCGGGGCGAAGCGAGTCTAAAAAAGTAGCCTAAGTTACTCCTTATATTATCAGCTACCTATCAGGGGAAGTCCCGTCAAAATCGGTTCAGCCGTTCCAGAGATTAGCCGGAACAAACAGACAGACAAAAATTTTTAAAAATGTTATTTTGGTGTATGTGCCGTATATATGTTCATATGCATGTAGTAAAAAGCGGTTATTTCAATATTACAAACAGACACTCCAATTTAATTTATATGTATAGATTTACAAATTACATTTTCATTTTAAAACTCGCTTCTATCGCCATTGAGAAGATTAATAATCGGATACTTAAAAATAAATTAAAACATCTTATATGACGTGCCATCTTTTTTTAAAGTAGGTGAACAATTTATCAGAAGATTTCGTTCGAACAGTAACGTAATAGATTCTGTTACTAAAAATTTAAAACTGCTTTATTTCGTGTTAACGATACATTACAAATTGAACGTAAGAGACTAAAGAATAAAGTTTATATTCTCTCGAATTTGTCTTATTAGCCGAAATTTAAAAGCGCATCTGAAGTGAAGCTTTAACTCGACTTACGTTTTTATTTATTAATTAGAAAGTTTTATGCGCCGAAGTCTGACAAAGCCTGAATCGGGCTGACGATAATTTCTTATATCACACAGATATGCGATAATAAACTCTGAACAATAGTTGTCAGTCTGACGATCTCTCGAGCCGACCCCAAAGGTACAGACCTTTGAGTTTCTTGCCGGAACTTCCCAGGGAGTCGCGATTGCGCTCTGGTGGTAGATTCAGCTAGACATAGCCCCTTAGCCTCTCAGCATTTAGGTACGGGTTTTACCCGACAGAGCAGACACGACCTCGCTAGAAGATTGCCCATTGCATTTGACGGTAGGCAGCGGCTTGGCTCTGCCCCTGGCATTGCTGAAGTCCATGGGCGACGGTAACCACTCACCATCAGGTGGGCCGTATACTCGTCTGCCTACAAGGGCAATAAAAAAAAAAAAAAACAATGACCACAACCACGTTCCCATGACCCAGTATGAGTATTAGTAAAATAGTACTTGGTATTTCTAACTACCCTCTCTTACTCGTTCTTTATATAGCTTTTGCAGTGTTTTGGGCTCGCACGGGTAGGTACCGCCATCCTATCTAAGCCATGAACTATTCATGGAGTCCTCGCCTTATTATAACTAAAGACTCATCATCATTATTCCTGTTCTGTCGCTGCAAATAGTCTACTTTCATCTTAATCGTTCTCTGCCCAGCATAGTTATTAAGCTATTGTATAGCTTTTATCGCGGGCTCTGAGCGCAGCGATCGAATCTAGAATTTCCGTAACGAAAACAAAACCTAACACCCCCACTCCGCCTACCGTGTTGCTCGCGTTCAACACATTCACACGTTGCGCTTGTGTAGTGTTTGTGAATAAGCCCACGGCATAACTCGCACTGCATGCGCATCATGAAAAGTCTGCCTATCTCTCTCTCACGCGGTCTAGCTTATGAGTGTGAAAAGGACAGTTAATGTTTTGCTTTTGTTAATGTTTATAAATATAGCGTGGTATTATTGTATTATTGGTTTAATATTAAATTATTATTGTCTAATCATAATTGGATAAGTTGATAAAAAATGCTATGCAATAGCTTTACCGCGGCAGTCCCCGAGTGCCGCACGTATTTTTATAAATATTTTAGTGTCACATCTCTAGTAAGACGTGGGCATTAAGGCACACACTTATGGCCACGTCGGAGAAACTCGTCCAAGTCGGATTTTTGTGAGAAAAGCGCGTCCTGTTTAACTTGTGGGACGAGTTAGAAAATATTACTGTGTGTGGAAGATGGTAAGATTCAATTTACCAAAAAAATATTTGAAGGGTAGAGCAGTGAGAGTATCTATGAAATCGAGGAATCGACCTCAAGTCGGGCATTGGTAACATCAACATTAGATGAGTCAATAGCATTTTTTCTTTAACAAAGCCTAACTTCCTAAGTCCTAAGTCAAATTCTGGTTCGTATAATGTTGCTCTACATAAAACACTTCTACCATCACTAAATAATAAAAGATTTATCTGGCTGATGACGTCATCAACATAATTATCATTTCATGGCCACAAGAGCAATTCAAGGCAATTCACTGGTGGTAGGACCTCTTATGAGTCCGCACGGGTAGGTACCACCGCCCTGCCTATTTCTGTCGTGAAGCAGTAATGCGTTTCGGCTTGAAGGGTGGGACAGCCGTTGTAACTATACTGAGACCTTAGAACTTATATCTCAAGGTGGGTGGTGCATTTACGTTGTAGATGTCTATGGGCTCCAATAACCACTTAACACCAGGTGGGCTGTGAGCTCGTCCACCCATCTAAGCAACAAAAAAAAAAAGAGGGCATTTTACTGCCTCGAATGTACAGCCCTATTAGTTCGTTGGAAGACGGACACTGTCCATATTTGCGTCAACAGTTAAGACGCCACATATTCACGTCTTTTTAGCTACGTAACCAAGTCCATTATCCGTGTTACCGAATGAAAGGTAAATTATCTCTGTCAGATGCACTAATTAGTTGGCGGGATCTCGCAGTCCAGCGGGCTCGCGTGTGTGCTAGTGGAAAAATTAGTACACGGTGTAAGATAAATTGATAAATATGAAGCATATTCCACTGGATTAATCGAATGAACATGAGCTTAATTTGCAGTAGCATGGCCCATTGGTATCGAAAAATTTATTAAAGTCCAAAATGGGTTGGTCTCTGCCAATATAAACTGGTAATTGTGGTGGAATCGGCTAGTTTTTTTATATATTTTTTATGGGTAGTATGGGATGGGTAGACGAGCTCATGGTCCACCTGGTGTTAAGTGGTTACCGGAGCCCATAGACACCTAAAGCGTAAATGTCGCCAACCACCTTGAGGCATGAGTTCTAAGGTCTCACTTTTATCGGTACATCCGAGTAATGCAAGACTTTTTGGGTTTCAAACTTTTAAGGGACTTATATATGCATGTGTATCATAGAAACTACACACTTAGTATGAGCCCAAAATACTTTACCCCCTTGCGTAAAGATACTAAATTAGGTGCGCAATTTCTCTCCAGAATCATCTACTGAAATGTGGGCTAGTTTCAAATTTAAAAAAAGTAAAATCATAATGTGATTGCGTTTGCACAGCCCGTTCGTTTATCAGACGGGAAATAGCTATCACCGCTTAAGGATAATCTATACTAATATTATAAAGAGGAAAGATTTGTTTGTTTGTTTGTTTCGAATAGGCTCCGAAACTACTGGACCGATTTGAAAAATTATTTTTCCATTAGAAGCCGACATTGTCCCTGATGAACATAGGCTACTTTTTATTATTTTTTTTTATTTTTTTTTTTTTGGTTTCATGTGTGTTTTAATGTTTCCGAAGCGAAGCGAGGGCGGGTCGCTAGTGTACTTATAAATATCTGTTGCTATAAGGAAACGCGCTGACAAACACATCATAAATTATAGGAAATATTGACTTCTATGTGCTCCATTGGTCACGCTACTTACAAATTAGGAGATAAAATTGGCGCTCTTGACACTGTACAAGAGAAAGGCCCGGACAAATTGTCGTGACAACAGTCATAGAGTAGAATAATAGACGGATTTTTTTCGACTGCCTATTATCCAAAGTCAACAAAACCATCTTTAATACAAATGTCATAGCACTGTTTTTTTTTTATTGCATAGATAGGTGGACGAGCTCACAGCCCACCTGGTGTTAAGTGGTTACTGGAGCCCATGGACATCTTCAACGAAAATGCGCCACCCACCTTGAGATATAAGTTCTAAGGTCTCAGAATAGTTACAACGGCTGCCCGGCCCATCAAACCGAAACGTATTACTGCTTCACGGCAGAAATAGGCGGTGTGGTGGTACCTACCCGCGCGGACTCACAAGAGGTCCTACCACCAGTAAGACATGTAATTGACTTGCCATAGAATCAAAATCCGTAATCCTATAGATTTATATCGAGAGTTGAAGGCTTAAGCGACATTTGGTTTTACAAGCGACATTTTTGTTTGTTCTTAAAATTGGTTTTATTTGATGTAAGTGTCAACAATTCGATGTTATTAATTGAAATTCAATTAAATTTACTCAATTCAAATAGCTGAAGATGTTTTTTTTGTTTCGCTTGAATAAAGTTATGCATACATAGGATACGAATATTAATCTATATATTAATACGTGAAGCAAAAACTGTGTATCCCTTTTTACGAAAATTGCGCAGACGGAGGAGTATGAAATTTTCCACACTTATCTATACTCTATACTAATATTATAAAGAGGAAAGATTTGTTTGTTTGTTTGTTTCGAATAGGCTCCGAAACTACTGGACCGATTTGAAAAATTCTTCTTCCATTAGAAGCCGACATTGTCCCTGATGAACATAGGCTACTTTTTTTTTTTATTCTTTTTTTTGTTTTGTTTCATGTTTGTTTTAATGTTTCCGAAGCGAAGCGAGGGCGGGTCGCTAGTTAATTATAGTCGTATTTCGACTACTGCGGGACCTCTGAAATTCCTAGAATGCGCAAATTGATTGTAACGCCTAAGTCCCTTCTACATATAACACTCTACGATATTTCACTCTACGGTAGGTTTCTTGAACCTCAAATCGTATATGGAGTGTTCCTGTCATCATCTTGCTTGTTGACACCGTTTTCTTGTTTTTCAAAGTGAGATACAATCATTTGCTTAAAAGATAATGGGTTCATAACAATACGTGAGCCTAATCTTCAAGTGTGTGACCACGCAAATTGCGTGCGTAATGAACCCTTGAACCATTTTGATTGTATCCACATCACAAGACCGGTGCATTTGGCAAGATCGAACGCTCAGCTTTTCCGAAAATATCTTGTGGCCTCCAAGGCATAGTTCTTTTTATTTTTTTTGTTGCTTAGATGGGTGGATAAGCTTACAGCCCACCTATTGTTAAGTGATTACTGGAGCCCATAGACATCTACGAGATATAAGTTCTAAGGTCTCAAGTATAATTACAACGGCTGCCTCACCCTTTAAACCAAGACGCATTACTGCTTTACGGCAGAACTAGGCGGGATGGTGGTACCTACCCGCGCGGACTCACAAGAGGTTCTACCACCAGTAATTACGCAAATTATAATTTTGCGGGTTTGATTTTTATTACACGATCATATTCCTTCATCGGGGAAGTCAATCGTGAACATTTGTTGAGTACGTATTTCATTAGAAAAATTTGTACCCGCCTGCGGGATTCGAACACCGGTGCATCGCTTAACACGAATGCACCGGACGTCTTATCCTCTAGGCCACGACGACTTCAAGCGGTTTCCAAGGCACAATCGCTGCAATTATGTTGTAGATCTAGGCTTCGGTAATCACTTAACACCAGGTGGGTCGCGAGCTCGTGCACCGACCTAAGCGATAAAGAAAAATATAAAATGTATTTTGTATTATCTGTGAATACGGTCCAATTTTAACCAATAGAACTAGCACCCAATGATCATTACAGCGCTATGCTAATTTTAATATTTTATTTTTGTTTATAACACAAAATGCTCTATCGCATCACACAGCAACCAGTTTTAAGACGTCGTTTTCAACTCACGGATAGGTACCAGGAGCGTGGGGCGTCCTCCAACCAGGTGGACTGACGACTTAGTGCGCACGGCGAGAAGTCGTTGGATGCGGAAGACGGAGGACCGCATGATGTGGAAGGCATTGGGGAAGGCCTATGTCCAATAGTGGGCAGATAGTGGGACTTCGGTTCCCTCTGTATTTTGTACCGTATGTTCCATGGGGAGTGCTCTGAGAAATTGTTCGAGATGATACCGGCATCTCGTTTTTACCATCGCACCGCCCGCCACCGGAGTAGAGTTCATCCATACTACCTGGAGCCACTGCGGTCATCAACAGTGCGTTTCCAGAGGTCTTTTTTGCCACGTACCATCCGGCTATGGAATGAGCTCCCCTCCACGGTGTTTCCCGAGCGCTATGACATGTCCTTCTTCAAACGAGGCTTGTGGAGAGTATTAAGCGGTAGGCAGCGGCTTGGCTCTGCCCCTGGCATTGCTGAAGTCCATGGGCGACGGTAACCACTCACTATCAGGTGGGCCGTATGCTCGTCTGCNTCCAGAGGTCTTTTTTGCCACGTACCATCCGGCTATGGAATGAGCTCCCCTCCACGGTGTTTCCCGAGCGCTATGACATGTCCTTCTTCAAACGAGGCTTGTGGAGAGTATTAAGCGGTAGGCAGCGGCTTGGCTCTGCCCCTGGCATTGCTGAAGTCCATGGGCGACGGTAACCACTCACTATCAGGTGGGCCGTATGCTCGTCTGTCTACAAGTGTAATAAAAAAAAATTAAAAAAAAAAGGCTGATGATGATGATGATGATTTCAACTCATCATTTGCTTATTTTAGGTAATTAATAAAGTAATGAAGTTTATTTCTTCGGTTACTTCTATATAATAATTCAATATTTTACAATTAAACGATATCAAGACTAGTTAATAAGCTTTCTCAATGCGTATGATCCGAATAGATAGTAATCAATATATGGTAATACGTACATATGCACGCATCATCTCAACCCTCGGTTTTAGTCAGTCATTAGCTTTTTTTTATGGATTAGATGGGTGGACGAGCTCACAGCCCACCTGGTGCTAAGTGGTTACTGGAGCCCATAGACATCTACAGCGTAAATGCGCCACCCACCTTGAGATATAAGTTCTAAGGTCTCAGTATAGTTACAACGGCTGCCCCGCCCTTCAAATCGAAACGCATTACTGCTTCACGGCAGAAATAAGCAGGGCGGTGGTACCTACCCGCGCGGACTCATAAGAGGTCCTACCACCAGTAATTACGCAAATTATAATTTCACAGCTTCCATTGTGATAAGTAAAAAGTCGTCTAGTACTGGACATAGGACCCCCCGAAAGTTTTTTTCCCCTGCCTGATGCCCGCACCTAGGGGGTCCGTGCTTAGGGGGCCCACAGCTCCCGCAAAGTGAGCCGGATCGATTTGGTTTTTGTAATTCGAACTTCACCAGGTTGTCACCTATGAACATCAGTTAATGTGCGTGGTAACTTGAGATGTTAATTTAAATACTCACTATGGCACCGTTCAAAGCCATACGAGTCTTTTGTGGTGGAAATTAGAATAATAAAATAGAACCAAACCATATCTAATAGTACTATACTATACTATACTATACCATACCATACCATACCATACCACACCACACCACACCACACCACACCACACCACACCACACCACACCACACCACACCACACCACACCACACCACACCACACCACACCACCAGTAGTCGCATATTATAAGCTTTAAAAATAATCCAATATTAAATTTAATGAGCGCTAACTATTAAAACGCGATCTTCGGAACGTAACCTTAAAACAGAGTACAATTTAATACCTACAATAAATGTCGTGGGCAATCTTGTAGTAAAAGCTTTGAGCCTAGAAGCTCATATGCAGTAAACTAGAATACAAAAGTTGTAAATGTTGCGAAACTTTTTTTATATTATTTTACTCTGCAAGATGAGCTGTCGTAAAGTGGCTCCACATTTTGTCATTAACTATGTCAACGACAACTTTCCGCTACGAGCAGGATTAAGCACCAAATGTCCTAAAGTATCTTGATGATCCTTTTTATCAAATAACTAGCTGCCCGCTCCGGCTCCGCTCGGGTCTTTAACAAAAATTTCAACGATATTTGACGTTGTTTTATTTTTTTAAATAACACTTATTGCGGCATAACTATAATAGTTAGATATATGCTGTCGCGACACTTTTTGTAAATAATAATGTGTTCTACAAAGTCGTAGTTTTTTATTTATATTTTAGTATTTTATTCTATCATGAATAGTTTTCGCAGGGCACGCGATGTAAAGAATATTTTAGGTAATTTCTTACACCTTGGGTTACATTATTGGAGTTTTAGTAAGGATCCCTAGTATTTTTCAAAAAAGATTATAGGCTATGTCACTCGGGAATAGTGTAGGTTCTAAACAGTGAAAGAATTTTTCAAATCGGTTCAGTAGTTTCGGAGCCTATTCAATACAAACAATCAAACAAATCTTTCCTCTTTATAATTATGTATATAATATAATATTAGTATAGATGTTTCTTACAGGTATTAATCTATAAATATAAATAAAATTGGAGTGTCTGTTTGTAATATTGAAATAACCGCTTTTTACTACATGCATATGAATATATATACGGGACATACACCGAAATAACATTTTTTACAATTTTTGTCTGTCTGTTTGTCTGTTTTTTCCGGCTAATCTCTGGAACGGCTGGATCGATTTTGATGAGACTTTCGCTGATAGCTGGTAACTGATGGTATAAGGAGTAACTTAGGCTACTTTTTTTTAAACTAGCTTCGACCCGCGGCTTCAACCTCGGTACAACAATAACCGCGGTAACTTCGTGGGACTCAGTATCTATACAAATAAATAAAATTGGAGTGTCTGTTTGTAATAATAAAATAACGACTTTTTACTAAATGCGTTAATATGTATACCGCAGTATATATACCAATTTATTTTTTTACAATTTTTTTCTGTCTGTTTGTCTGTCTGTCTGTTTGTACTAGCTAATCTCTGGAACGGCTGGACCGATTTTGATGAAACTTTCACTGATAGGTAGCTGATGATGTAAGGAGTAACTTAGGCTATACTAGACTCTTAGACTAGCTACGCCCCGCGGCGTCGCCCGCGGTACGACAATAACCACGGGTAACATCGCGGAACTCAACTATCATCTATAAAATTTAATGTTTCCGAAGCGAAACGAGGACGGGTCGCTAGTATATAATATGTATATTAAGAGATAAGACGCCCGGTGTATTCTTATCGATGTATGCTTTTAAGCCGGTGTTCAAATCCCTCCCTCCTCGTCGAGCTCGTCGCTTACAACAAAGAGTCCGACGAGCGAACTAGCCCATAGACACAGTCCATTGAGTTTCTCGCCGGATCTTCTCAGTGGATGGCGTTTCAGATACGGTGGTAGATTCTGCGAAGCACTGCTCTTGCTAGGGCTGGTGTTAGCAAATTCTCTCAGGTTGAGCCCGTGAGCTCACCTACCCGCGGGAAGCTAAAATAGCCCCTTAGTCTACCAGCGAGTAGGTGTGGTAGGCAGCGGCTTGGCTCTGCCCCTGGCAGAAGTCCATGGGCGACGGTAACCACTCACCGTCAGGTGGGCCGTATGCTCGTCTGCCTACAAGGGCTATAAAAATAAAATAAAAAAAAGAGTAGCTTCCACTGTCATAATTAAAACAACTTTTACGGTTTAATCTCGCGTGAGATATTTTCATTTCACCATACCAATTATCATTAGTATTAACTTAAGCTTTAATTAACTAAAACTTTAAGATAACGGGTCGTGGTTAACAGATCCAGTGGTGGAATGATTTGCGAATGTGTGGTGAGTGGCGGAGCATGGGTGGAGCTTTCAAGTTCGGCACCCGTCCAGACGAAGCTGGAAAGGTTACGTCCGGAAAAAAAGTAAGTTCTCCAACCCAAAAAAATAATTCTAATAATATTATTTTACACTAATTTAGGGGAAGTTTTTAGTAACAAATAAAAAACGTTAAGATACTACATCTGAGTTTTTTCCCCTACCTATGCTGATAGCCTTGAGAGGCTATTTCAGCTGCGCCCTACATGTAGGTGAGCTCATGGGGCTCAAACCGGAGTGTTGCTAACACTGGCCCTAGCAAGAGCCGTGCTTCGCAGAATCTACCACCGGATCGGGAACGCGATCCACTGAGCAGATCCGGCGAGAAACTCTGTGGGCTGTGTCTGTGGGTTAATTCACTGGTCGAGCCCTTCATCGCAAACGACGGGTTTGACGAGAACGGTGACCAGCTGAGTTTATAACGGCCAAACAGGTCGCTAAGCATTGAGCGAATGGTGGTCAAACATCCCTGTTCTCACCAATACAAGATCGCACAGGGATTCCCAAGAAAAACAGCAGTTTCTTTTGAAATCGTCCTACTGCAAAAAGGGACTTTTATTTTAATGATTTTATTATCAATCCGCATCGCCAGGTGTTCAGTCATTCCGCTGTAAAATAAATACACTTAAATAAATAGCCATTCATTAAAAAAAAGCGCAAAGCTCATAAAATATTACGATTATCACTCCGAACAGATGTTGGAAAAGTAATTACAAAAATTGACAATAACACGACATGTACGAACAGCTTTGGCTGTACACAAAGCAATTAAAACTTTGACTATAGCTCTCACTTTACACCATTCGGACCGATATGCCGTTTTTTTTTTAATTGCATAGGCAAGTGGGCGAGCTCACAGCCCACCTGGTGTTAAGTGGTTACCGGAGCCCATAGACATCTACAACGTCAATGCCGCTACCTACCTTGAGTTATGAGTTCTAAGGTCTCCATATAGTTACAACGGCTGCCCCACCCTTTAAACCGAAACACATTACTGCTTCACAGCAATTCTTTTTTATTTCGATAAATTACTGTCATATCTATACATAAATTAATACGTGAAGCAAAAACTTTGTACCCCTTTTTACGAAAATTGCGCGGACAGAGGAGTATGAAATTTCTCACACTTACAGGGAATATAGAGAAGAAGTGCAGAATGTTAATATTATACACACATAAAATAAAAACATAACACACACTATTATGTATTTGACATACACACGCATGCGTACTACATATTTGTTTATTGTCAAACTTTTCTTATTGCTTATAGTCTGTGGTCAAATTGAGAGTAGATTAAATATTGTTTGTCTTCATAAATATTTGTCTAAAGTGTAGTCTTGGCGAAATCTGTGATTATAGAAGTATAATAGTCTTTGACAATAGAATCATAATAGTGTAAAAACTTATAATTTTAATTAAAATTAATTGCGGGACCACTAATTATTTGTAAAAGTGCCATTCAGAACTCAAATACCAATACGATGCTTTTATTGTTTCGTGTTTGTAGTTCACATCCCTATCTCATGTGCCCAAGCAAGGGTTTACTTAAAACAAAATATCATTATCAAGCTGTCGTCGAGGCGCCTTTTAACATTCTCAGCTTATCACGGATTTACTCACGGGATGACGTTCGAGCTGATAAAGGAGCTTTTGATGACCCGACTACAGGGATGCACTTGAATTAAGGTTAGAGGAGCCAAGTGACCCCCTTCGTCTTCTACTTGTTTTAAGTATGGCAATTGGAAGTCGTCGTGACCTAAAAGGTAAGACGTCCGGTGCATTCGTATGTAGCGATGCATCGGCGTTCGAATCCCGCCGGCAGGTACCAATTTTTTCAATGAAATACGTACTTATCAATAGTTCACGATTGACTTCCACGCTGAAGGAATAACATCGTATAATAAAAATTAAAATTGATAGTTTACGTAATTACTAGTTGTAGGACGTCTTGTGAGTCCGCACGGGTAGATACCACCACCCTGCCTATTTCTGCCGTGAAGCAGTAATGCGTTTCGGTTTGAAGGGCGGGGTAGTGGTTGTAAAAGTGAGACCTTACAACTCAAGTCTCAAGGTGGGTGGTGCAATTTACGTTGTAGATGTCTATGTGCTCCGGTAGCAACTTAATGGGTAATGGTGGGCCGTGAGCTCGTCCACACACCGAAGCAATAAAAAAAAAAAAAAAAATAAAAAAATTGGTTTCTTGCGATACCATTGTTGCCAATTTGAGTTAAAATAATCTTCAATTGCTGAATTCATGTACATTCTAAATATTATTTGAAAAATAAAACGAAGCAAAATGAGATGATGTTGAGTTATTTCTGACTGTAACCAGTTGAGATGAAATTTAATGAAACCAGATGGAATGATATGAAGGCTCAGTATGGCTATTTACTTCAGTGGACTTTTTAAGAGAACCCAAGAGGCCACGTCCAGCGACTTTATTTCCTTTTTCTCCACCGATGCTAAACAGTTAATAAGAAACACCAAAATAACAAAATACAATAATTCACACTTCAACCCTGCTCCTCGCGTTGACGACAAAAGGTACCAGGTAACCCTCACTGTCTTTTTGATTGATTTGAAATACCATAGATATAACCATATTAGTCTATGTGATCAATATCTTGATCACGAATCTACTGAAAGAGCAAGTAATTCACACTATTCGTATTTCTAGAGCGCCATAACTTGTTTCTTCAACCAACACTTAAGAAGATTATTGCAGCGCCATCTATGTATGAATACACCTAGTAAAAATAAATACAGTAAAAAAAAATCTGAAACTTTTGTATTATTTGAATTGTTCTAAATAATTCAACACATACTTTGAAGCTTAGAACGACTTCAAAACAAAAATAATCTATTGAATAAAATAATTGAGATAATAGTATAGTGAAGTGCGTTTTTTTTTTGTTGCTTAGATGTGTGGACGAGCTCACAGCCCACCTGGCGTTAAGTGGTTACTGGAGCCCATAGACATCTATAACGTAAATGCGCCACACACCTCGAGATATAAGTTCTAAGGTCTCAGTATTGTCACAACGGCTGCCCCACCCTTCAAACCGTAACGAATTACTGCTTCACGGCAGAAATAGGCGGGGCGGTACCTACCCGTGCGGACTCACAAGAGGTCCTTAAAATTCTAAATACGTGCGTCTTAAAATTCTAAATACGTCCCTGTAGGTCATAGATAAAATTCGGTGTCTAGCCCTTTGACAAACCCGTGTCAATCGTAAAATACCTGGGATTAACTGTAGTGATGTCGCGAGCTTAACACACAAGGCAGACTTTTATTTTTATTGCCCTGTACAGGCAGACGAGCACGCGGCCCATCTGATAGTGAGTGGTTACCGTCACTCATGGACGTCAGCAATGGCAGGGGCAAAATCAAACCGCTGCCTAACGTTAAGTACTTTCCACAAGCCTCGTTTGAAGAAGGACATGTCATAGCGCTGAGGAAAAACCGTGGAGGGAAGCTCATTCCAAAGCCGGATGGTACGTGGCAAAAAATACTCTCTGGAAGCGCACTGTGGAAGACCGCAGTGGCTCCAGGTAGTATGGATGAACTTTACTCCGGTGGCGTGCGGTGCGATGGTAAAAACGAGATGATGGTTTCATCTCAAACAATTCCTAAGACCACTCCAGCCAAAACCTCATCGGACATATTCAGTGGAGTTGGGCATGTCATTGTTCTGCCTGTTTCTGCCGCGTTGCAATATACTCTAGTTTAAAAACAATTTAAATTTTGAAACAAAGCTTAAAGCATGTGTGGCAGTGGCTTGGCTCTACCCCTGGCATTGACGTCCATGGGCCTACAAGGGCAGTAATAACAAAACTAATAAAAACTTTGACTTCCATTGAGTCGTATAATTTTAAATTTAATTGAAGTCGTCGTGGCCTAAAAGATAAGACGTCCGGTGCACTCGTGTTGAAGCGATGCACCGGTGTTCGAATCTCACAGGCGGGTACCAATTTTTCTATTGAAATACGTACTCAACAAATGTTCACGATTGACTTCCACGATGAAGGAATAACATCGTGTAATAAAAGTGAAACCCGCAAAATTATAATTTGCGTAATTACTGGTGGTAGGACCTGTTGTGAGTCCGCGCGGGTAGGTACCACCGCCCTGCCTATTTCTGCCGTGAAGCATTAATGCGTTTCGGTTTGAAGGGTGGGGCAGCCGTTGTAACTATACTGAGACCTTAGAACTTATATCTCAAGGTGGGTGGCGCATTTACGTTGTAGATGTCTATGGGCTCCAGTAACCACTTAACACCAGGTGGGCTGTGAGCTCGTCCAACAATCTAAGCAATAAAAATAAAAAATAAAAAAATATGCAATTTTACGAGTCCACGACACAATTAAAACTATTTTTACGGTTTGTAATAAAATTAAATTACGATCTGAAACCGTAGAAGTAGTTTTAATGACCTGAAATTATATATTTCATTTAATCATGGAATTTATGACTAGTTTTGCGTTTCACTGTGCTTCATATATTGCACAATGCACAATAAAGGAATAACATCGTGCAACAAAAACCAAACCCGCAAAATTATAATTACTGATTTATGTAGTTACTGGTGGTAGGACGTCTTGTGAGTCCGCACGGGTAGGTACCACAACCCTGCATATTTCAGCCATGAAGCAGTAATGCGTTTCTGGTTGAAGGGCAGGGCACCCGATGTACTTTAAAAACTGAGACCTTAGAACTCACGTCTCAAGGTGGGTGGCGGCATTTACGTTGTAGATGTCTATGGGCTCCAGTGACAACTTAATACCAGCTGGGCCGAGAACTCGTCCCCCATTTGAGCAATAGATAAAAAAGCTCAAATACAATATCTCGCCTACACTATTTGTATCATTTACGAGCCGATTCTAAACTCAACGGCTGATAGATTAGATTATAGGTCACTTACTGTTTTACGGTCTCTTTAAGCGGTCATTAGGTCCGCTATCTCAAGTGCTTGTTCGATTTATAGTTCAAGGACGAATGTAGATTAAGCTTTAGGAGTCAGTGTGTGGGTTTTGAGCGAAAACCGTATTTTGTGAATTTAGAAAAAATGATTTATTTATCCGACTATAAAGCTCATTGCTTTTAGTAGTTTACATATTATTATCTTAAGTTATAAATAATAGGCTATTTCAAGGATTTGGTTATTTTTTCATAAACCAGCCTTAGAGTACTATTGCTAGAATAGAGCTAGATTTTTTTTATTTAAAAATTAAAAATCTGATTTAAAAAATGGGAGCATTCTATTTCTTCGAGTACACAAATTATTACTGGTGGTAGGATGTCGTGTGATTCCGCGCGGATAGGTACCACCACCCTGTCTATTTCTGCCGTGAAGCAGTAATGCGTTAAAGTTTAGTAGTAACACACACTAAACAAATACAGTCGAATTGAGAAACTCTTCTTTTTTTGTTTTTTTTTATTGCTTAGATGGGTGGACGAGCTCACAGCCCACCTGGTGTTAAGTGGTTACTGGAGCCCATAGACATCTACAACGTTAATGCGCCACCCACCTTGGATATAAGTTCTAAGGTCTCAAATATAGTTACAACGGCTGCCCCACCCTTCAAACCGAAACGCATTACTGCTTTGCAGCAGAAATAAGCAGGGCGGTGGTACCTACCCGCGCGGACTCACAACAGGTCCTACGACCAGTAAAAGTGAAGTCTGTTAAAATGCAAATTTGCAATAAGATTGACGAAGTACACGAAAAGATATGTTATTGATTACTTATTAGCAGTTATTGATTACTTAGCAGTCGCACTGTTTGGGGTCAGTTGAAGCGTCATTTTTATCAACTTGACAGTCGTGAGAGCTCATAGCTTTGACGAAAATAAACTACTGTTTCTTATCGGTCAGATTAGAAGACTGTTTTTTTTTTTCGCTGCAGAGCTATCTACATATCTACAACTCAACCTTATCTAAAGCTCCTTTTTTAATTATAACATCAAATCTGATTTATTAAAAACCAAAACCACTTAACCATTGATACTACCATTCCCACGTCCTTACGGATCCATCAGATCCAATAACCTTTGCATTAGACGCCTTCAGCTCTAACACAAGGAGTAGGCTTAGAGACCCCGGTAACCGTACTCGTCGAACTCGACAAAGAGTTCGCCGTGCAACCTAACCCATGAATCAGCTCGCTGAGCTTCTCGCCGGATCTTCTCAGCGGGTCGCGATTCCGATCCGGTACTAGATTCATTCGCGAAGAAGTTGCTCTTGAGTTGTTAGGTCTCCTTCGGAGGCGCTCGGGCAGTTGTTAGCAAATCCCACCCCTCCTGGCTGAGCCTTTGCTCGCCCACCTGTCCTGGTGAAACTGGAAAGGCCTCCGGGCCACCAGTAATCCTTCAATCGTAAAAAAAAACTAGCATTTCGTATCGAGCTTTGTGTTATGCCCGGCGAGCGGATGCAATACCCTATCAATTCTGCAGTGTTACGCCGAAATCGACCCTAATTGTTCATCTGATAAAGTCAAGGACTGACTATGCGGCCGTACCACAGTTCAAAGGTTTTTAGACACAAGCAAAAACCGGGTCGAAGCGACCCGCTGCCTAAAACTGATCCTTGGAACATGAATCCGACAGCTACCATGGGCTATCTTTACTGCTAATCCGAGGACTGAGACATCTACATACTCGATCCTGTGGACCGAATGGTAAACAGTGGACGTCGCCCTAATATCGTCATTACGAATCCTCCCGATCTATTAACGGTGCTTTTAGGTACCTCAAACACCGGTCACCGTCTTCGCCGAACCCGTCGCTTGCGACGAAGGGCTCGACGAGTAAATTAACCCATAGACATATCCCACTGAGTTTCTCGGCGGATCTTCTCAGTGGGTCGCGTTTCCGATCCGGTGGTAGATTCTGCGAAGCACTGCTCTTGTTGAGACAACTAAAACAAATAAAACCCACTTTCTCTTTGTGTTCTCTGTTTTTACAAGAATATGGTTATTGTTTTTGACGCAGCCCATGTGCGGTGCAACGGGCTTTTTGTATGTATGACGGAGTATGACCCTTTCAATAACGCCTTTGCAACTACACTCGCGAGCAAAAGTTTGGAATCACTTACTTGAAATTGATTCCGCGCGATCTTGTGTACTAAATATTTTTTTGATAATCATAAAAATGAGATCATTTTAAAGGTTGAACTCTTAACTTTAAACTGATACCAAATTCATTCAAATCGAGCCAGTCGTTAAGGAGCTATTCCGGATTAAGTGAAGGAGGTAGGAAACAAAGGAAATATGGAAAAATAATGAATGCATAAAACAACAAAAATTAATAAATAAAAATTTTATTTAGCCTTAAAATTAAATGTCAGTACTTTGTGTTCCCTTCCCTTGCCCTAATAACTCCTCGAAGACGATTCTTCATAGACCTGATCAGCTTTTGAATTGATTCTTGTGGGATACCTTCCCACTTCTCAATCAACGCCGATTTCAGCTCATTCAGGCATGAAGGAGCAGAAGTTCTGGAACGAACCCTATTCTTCAGTTCATCCCACACGTGCTGAATAGGATTCAAGTCAGGGCTGAGCGCAGGCCAGTCCAATGTGGCGATATAGACTTCTTCGAAGTATTCAGTTGTTCCACGGGCAGTGTGACAACGAGCGTTATCGTGCTTAAGGAGGAAGCTATCACCGGCATATCCCGCATAGGGAACGACATGTTCCAGCAGAATATTGGAAATGTACCCGTCCGAAGTTGACCGCCTCCTCGTCCCCCGCCAGGCACGAAAACAAGCTCGGTTTTACCGTCGAAGGAAATGCCGGCCCACATCATACAAGAGCCGACCCCATAAGCCACTGTTTCAGCGAAACAGCACTGCGCAAA